>JAAIXI010000219.1:1735-334713 GCA_013403645.1 Heliconius nattereri | reverse complement strand
ATAATTGAAAGTCAAAAATTTTTCATTGCAAACAATATAAGATCACTTTTTCTGGCTAATTCCACGGATTTATCAAATTTAAGTTATGCCAAAGTAGGCTTCATATTAGACACGCATTGTGAATCTTGGACCCAAATCTTTAACGTTGTTGATGTAAGATTTTTTAGGAGTCCCTTTACGTGGTTGGTAAATACTGGTGACCTCAATTCTACAGTCGATGTGCTGTCCAAATATCCTGTAGATATCAATTCTGATTTTATTGTAATTACGAAAAATCAAAAAGTTTTTAACTTGTACGAAGTGTACAGTAAGGGTTTCTATACCAATGGTTCTTTTACTGTCAGGAATTTGGGTCATTTTGATTCGGAATTGCATTTAAATCGAAATATTAGGGCTGATTTAACTGGTGTCGTCCTAAAATGTGTTGTAGTAATAGTCGATCCTATAGTAAACCAGACGTTCGAACATTACTTGGATAATACGAGTCCTGGGGAATTAATTGATTCCATGCATAAGCTGAAGTTTTTTAGGCTGATGAAATATCTTCAAAACATGTATAATTTTAGGTATATTGCAAATGTTTTATAATTTTTAATTGGTACTTTTTGCTCATATCAAAGATTAATACATATAAGGCCGTCGTGGCGCAGCGGCACTAGGGAGTGACAGTAACGCGACGGTTGCGGGTTCGATCCCAGAATTCGCCAGAAAATGGGAAACGGAGTGTCTTAACACTAGGTCCCCTCTGCGTGCGAGTTACAGCGTGAAGCTGATGAAAAAAATACGTAAAACAATACAAGTAGACTTGGTAATGTACATATCTACGAAACTTATTGCGTTGAATATGAAATTTTATATTATTTTGTATAGGTATAATTAATTCAAATACAAATAATTTAAAATGTTTTTTCTATTAGTCTTATGCTTCAGAGGACCAATTCATGGGGATATTTACGCAACGGTAGTTTTGACGGCCTCGTCGGATCTCTTCAGCGGCGCGATGCGGATATTGGGGGAAGCTCCATCTTTTATAGATCGGATAGATTAAAGATAATTGACTACGTAACTTCTACTTGGCAAACAAGGTAATCAGTCCTCGTTCTTCCTTTTCAAAGTAACTGTCAAAATCTACTAAAAGTGATACCAGTCATGGTGCAGGGGTACAAGCGTGTAAGGGGGGCAGTTAACGACACATATTGTGGGTTCGATTTTCATTCTAAAGCGCGGCGTTTAGTGCCTCCGCCCAACACACAATCCCTCAGAATTTGGCGCATAGTGAGGATCTGTTTTGATATTGGCGAAGTTTGTGGTTAACTGACACGCTCGGACGCCATTATTTAAGAACTGTAATATAGTTAATTAGCTTCAGCTTCACGGTGTATCCCGCTCACAGCAGAGTAGGCAGAGGGAACCTCGTGTTAAGACACTCCGTTCCCCACTTTCTGCCGAATTCTCGAGGCATTGATCATCTCAGGCATCTCAACACCAGAGCGAAGAAATGGAAATATAAACTTAAATAAATATTTCACTTCCTCGAGTGAGAATTGAACCCACGACCGTCGCGTTACAGTCACACCCTTGTGCCGCTGCGCCACGACGCGACGGCAGAGTTTATTAGCAGTTTATTATTATTTTATTTTTTAGACACTGTTTTATTCTAAGACATCCGAAGTATCCAGGTGGCTTCTTCACAATATATACTGCACCTCTGACTGACATTGTCTGGTATTGGATTCTCTTTGTTTTAACTCTGGCTGGTGTAGTTACATGTATTATGTTAAAAATAAGATCCATCAAACGGCCTGGGGACGACGAGGACTCTTCATCGTCGATGGCTTTGATTTTCATATTTAGCGCTATAAGTCAACAGGGTAACAAACAATTTTTGACATTTTTAAAGTGTTATTCCACACTTAGGAAAAATATTTAATTAGAAAACGTCCCAAGCTTTTTGATCGTCAAGCTACGTTGAAATTCTTAAGCTATAAGCTTGCCGTTATTTATATCATTAGCCCGCTTCGTTAAAATTTGAATACGTTTTCTAAGCAAGTATTGAGTTATAAAAAAGTTTACAAAATACAAATACCTAATATTTTTTTACAATACAACGCCTTTTTTTAAAAACATTCTTAGGCACTACGTTAAATAGAGGCTCGGTATCAATAAAGATTGTTACTTTCGTGACATTTATATTTACACTGACATTGTATCAATATTATAATGCCACGGTAGTGTCGACGTTGTTGCGGGAACCTCCAAAAACTATTAGGAACCTGAAAGATTTACTTGAAAGCAATTTGAAGGTCGGTGTGGAGGATGTACTGTACAATAAGGACCATTTCAGGGTTTGTGGATATTTGTTTTGTCTATCATTTTGTTTTCTATGTATCCTTACAGGAATACATATTCTTTAAAATAATTTTAACATTTATTGAAATAAAATAATTAAAAATAATCTTTATATTAATCTTGATTTATAGCGTACAACAGACGCTGTAGCTCTAGAGCTCTACCACAAAAAAATTGTAACCGGAAAAGAGTACAATTTCTTCAAACCCGACCACGGTATGCGACTAGTGAAGGCCGGGGGCTTCGCCTACCATATTGACAGTATCATCGGTTACCGTATAATGAGGAACACGTTTACCGAACGAGAGATTTGTGATGCCCACGAAATTTATTTATATCCACCTCAAAAAATGGCGGTCACTTTGCAGAAGAATTCGCCGTATAGAGAGCACGTTGTTATTGGGTGATTAGATTTTTTTAGCTTCACGCTGTATCCCGCACATACCGGGGTAAGCAGAGGGAATCTGAGAACCTTGTGTTAAGATAGGTGGAAAGTGGAGAACGGAGTGTCTTACCACTAGGTCCCCTCTGCCTACCCTAGTGCATGCGGGATATAATGAAAAGTAAAAAAAAAGCATTAAATAACAATGTAAATTGTTTCAGAATACAAAAAATATACGAATCTGGACTAATGTATAGATTGAAGTCTGTATGGGACGAGCCCAAGCCGCAGTGCGTGCGCACACCAGACAGTAGTGTGTTTTCAGTCTCTTTGAGAGAGTTCTCTAGTGCTCTTATTATGTTAGCTTTAGGCATGGTTTTATCTGTATCAATATTGTTTTTAGAAATCATTGTGGGTAGAGACAAAAAGTAAAGTTTATGATTTTTGTCATTAAAATGTAGTGTATTTTAAGCTAGCTATTGAGTATGAACTAAAATATATTTAATGGAATTATATAGCTAAGCGCTTCAGTAAGAATCGTACCCACAATCTTTCGCGTTAACACTCACTGCACCTGGACTGGGTATAGATACAGGCTTGACTTGTACTGATAGCAACGTCACATATTTAATTTTAATATTTTTATGTTTGTCTTCGAATTAATAAAAGTGAAAGGTGACACTAATTTAATTAGGAATAGTGAGTGTATGTGACCAAGCAATAAAAAAAGAACAATTCGTGGACGTTGTCCTTGACGATATAACAGCACGAGTCGTGGCTTAGGTGTACAAGGGTGTGGTTGTAACGCGACAGTTTCTATCCTCATTCGGGAGAATATATTATTTATTAATATATTTAATTTATTCGCTTTTAAGCTAACTATTGAGTATGAACTAAAATTATTTATCGAAAAACTCATTGCTTTCGGCAAATAAAACTGCATATATGGAGAAAGCTGCAGAATATCTTACGCCCGCACTCGAAGTATCTACTGGTGAAAAGACTTCGTTATTGCTTGGCGATGCCGGCTCGTATGCTCTAGCCACCGTATTGAAAAGAAAAATTGGCGAAGAGGATTTCGCCGAGAGTTTAAAAGCTTTTAAAGCTCTTTATACTAACTATATAAATCCAAATTTTCTTAAATGCGGTGGAGATGAATTTTTGTCGGACGGACAGGGTATCTCGCTGGAGCTTTGTGGATGAGTCGCGAATTGCAAACGCAATTTTTTACGAACGGAGAATTGAATAAAATTTGCGACATGATGGTTTTATCCGGTCGTGAATATGCTAAAAATCATAAAAGTCCATGTCCATTGATGTATCATTATTACCATACTGAATATTTAGGTGCTGCTCATGGAACTACTAATAAAAACTATAAAAACTAGACAATAAGACAACGCCTAAGTCATTTAAATTTAACATTGTACATCAGAATATGCAAGGCCTAGGAGGCAAAGAACTGGAACTAGAATTATTTCTAAAAAAATTCAATATTCATATTATGTGTATAGCTGAGCACTGGATGTCGAAATGTAATATAGTAAATATTGAAAATTATAAATTGTCAAGTTCGTTCGTCAGAGGGAAGGCCATCCGCGGCGGCTCGCTTATATTAATAAGAAATGATATACGTTGTAAATCGCGACCAGATATAGTAGCTCTCTCTGACGAAGCTCTATTGAACTGTAATATTCCTGCGTTGAATTTAATAGACATATTATAGTATGCGTGTTATAATAGTAAAACTTTAATAGTATGCGGAGACTTTAATATAGATATACTACAAGTGACATCACTAAGCCTTCGTCTTCTAAACTTATTTAAATCTTTTAATTTGTTTAATATTTTCTCTGAACCTAATCTACTTGTATAGATAATGTTTTTTGTCATTGTGAGACTGTAGAAAAACAAATTATTACTAATCTAAGCTCGGATCATTGTGGTCAAATGTTTTCGGTTATAGATAAAACAGTCGCAGAACGTAAACAAATATCAATAAGACCAATTACTGAAAATAAAATTAATATTTTTAATAATAAAGTGAGTGAAAAAATAGCAACCTTAGAAATAACCGGATTAAATCCGAATCAGGTATATTGTAAAGTTTTTAATTTACTCTCTAGAGAGTTTGATAACATTTTTAAAGTTAAACAAATATATAAAAACTCGAAGTTAACTTTTAGCGACTGGGCAACTGTTGGTATATACCGAAGCAGAAACAAACTATACGAATTATATAATATGAGGCAATGGAATCAACATCCGGCGTTCTTGTTAAAAGTTAGAAATTATTCAAAAATATTTAAAAAGGTATGTGTCCAGGCTAAGTCTATGCATATAAGAGCAAAAATTTTGAACTCTAATAATAAAATTAAAGCTACATGGGATGCTATTACTACTGTAACTGGGAGATTTAGAGCTGTCAGTGAACCTATTAAATTAAAAGTTAATAATATAATCTTAAATTCAGATTTAGAAGTGGCAAATACTTTTCAAAAATTTTTTTCTGATATATCTACTGAAGTAACACGTTCACTGCCATCATCTCCTTCGGAAGCAGAATTAATACTAAAAACTCATGTAAATAGTTGTAGACAAAATTTTGTGTTTAAGAATGTGTCACCGGATGAAATAGTCAAAACTTTTAAAAGCCTTAATTTAAAGAAAACTGGTGACCTATGGGGCATGTCTGTTAAGGTTCTTAAAACAATTATACCTAACATTGCTCCTTATCTAGCTTTAATTTTTAACAATTGTGTAGAATCCGGTACTTTTCCTGATTTAATGAAATATAGTAAAATAGTGCCGCTTTACAAAAGTGGAGATAGAACTGACCCTGGAAATTACAGACCGATCTCTGTTTTGCCGTCTCTAAGTAAAATATTTGAAAAAATAATATTTAACCAGCTCACAATTTTCTTAAATATTAACAATTGTTTCCATAGTGAGCAATATGGTTTCACCAAAGGCAAGTCCACTACGGATGCGGGTGCTGCACTCCTAAAGCACATTTATGACGCATGGGAGAAGTCACAAAATGCTATTGGAGTATTTTGTGATTTATCCAAAGCCTTTGATTGTGTAGACCATGAAACTCTGTTATTAAAACTATATCATTATGGTATACAGGGTACCGCCCTTGATCTTATTGCCTCATATCTAAACCGAAGAATCCAGAAGGTTAGTATAAATAATGTAAAATCATCTGGATCTCCTATAAAGATGGGCGTTCCACAAGGATCTATTCTCGGTCCTCTTTTATTTCTTATTTATATTAACGATCTGCCTTTTTATGTGAAGAACCTATGTGATATTGTTCTTTTCGCGGATGACACCTCTTTAATATTTAAGGTTGACCGAAATAAAATAAACTATGACGAAGTGAATAGTGCATTGTCGCATATTCTTCGTTGGTTTGATGTTAATAATCTAATGTTAAATGCTAAAAAAACTAAATGTATTGAGTTTACTTTACAAAATGTTAAAAAACATAACTTTAGTCTACTAATTAAAGGAGAAGCTCTTAATTTGTCGGAATCAGCTATTTTCCTAGGTGTAACTATAGATTCCAAACTCCAGTGGAACGCTCATCTGGAAGCACTTGCAGATAAACTCAGCTCTGCCGCGTTCGCAATTAAAAAAGTAAGACAAATGACGGACGTTGAAACTGCCCGACTAGTCTACTATAGCTATTTTCATAGTATTTTATCTTATGGAATGCTGCTATGGGGCAGTGCTGCAGATATCAATTCAATATTTATTCTCCAAAAAAGAGCCGTGAGATATATTTATAATCTAAGAGCTCGAGATTCTCTGCGAGATGTTTTCAAAGATGCAGGTATTATTACAGTTGCTTCCCAATTTGTATATTATAACATTCTCTTTGTCCGACAAAATATACATTGTCATAGCAAAAATAGTGACAGTCATACGATAGGAACGAGAAATAAAGATAAGCTTGTTACACCAAGTTTTCGCCTCCAAAAAGTTAGTAAATCCTTTATGGGTCTGAGTATACGTGTATATAATAAAATTCCGCAGTGTATTCTTAGTTTGCCACTACCAAAATTTAAAATATCTGTAAAAAAAATTCTAACAAGTAAAGCGTATTACACTGTTCAAGAATATTTAGAGGATAAGCATGTATGGAATTAATGTCTATTGAATGTAATGCAGGATAGCTGCCAGCTAATGTTTATAGATTGTACCATTGATTTTGAAAAGAGCAACTGTTGAGTTTCTTGCCGGCTCTTCTCAGCAGAACTGCCTTCCGAACCGGTGGTAGCTTTTTGTTCATATGTTCATTCGACGATTCAAAAGTGCTTATAATAATTGCCTATTTGAATAAAGAATATTTTGAATTTGAATTTGAATATGTTTTATATTGCAAATGTTATTGTCGGTACCTGGTTACCTTAATTTTAATAGGCATGCTGCCCGAGATATTAAAACTACAATAGAATTTATAGCCTCTATTCAAACTGATAAGGGAAATTGGTCTTGTTGCATGGAAGAAATAGGTTTGTCTGATCACAAACTGGTTCACTGGTGCCACGGGGCACCAGGAGTAATTTATTTAATGGCAAAAGCTTATTTAATATTTAAAGATCAAAAATTCCTCAATGCTTGCAACAGAGCTGGTGAGGTAGTTTTAAATAAAGGTTTATTGCGTAAAGGTCCTGGAATATGTCATGGAGTTGCTGGGAGTGGATGTCTTTTTATTGCTATATAGGTTGACAGGAGATGAGAAATATATTCAAAGAGGCAAACTTTTTGCTGATTTCTTGAACACTGATCAATTTTTGAGAGATGCACGGCAGCCTGATAATCCACAAAGCTTATATGAAGGAACTGCTGGTACTGTGTGTTTCCTTGCGGATCTCTTGGTACCAGATAAGGCTGAATTTCCTTTCCAAGATGTATTTTCTACTTACACCTAGAGTGATTTCATTAATTCAAAACTTATTTATTTGTTAAAAAATATGTGTGTATTCAATTATATTATGCTATGTAATTATGTAATTGATGTTTTATTTCATTGATTTAGGAATTATTAACTTTCTCATTTGTACTTAAATATTATTTCTAGACCAATAAAGTGCAACTGTAAATGCATAAGTTGTGGGTTCAATTACCACTCGAGAAAATGAAATGGTCCTTTGCAGAATTAAACAAGAACAAACTAAAAAGGTGAAACTGCTAATAGAAAGGAGTATGCAAGGAGTGAGGAAATCAGATAAGCTAAGAAGCCACATCATCAGATGCAAGACAAAAGGTTCATATCCTATGTTCTTCCCGAGACCCTCAAGTATCTCTACTTTATACTAGGTATATTTTAACACAGTTAAATTAGCGGTTTGGCCCCGATTGCGTAAAAGACAGACAGACAGACAGAGTTACTTTCGAATTTATAATATAGTTATGGATAAAAAAAAGAAAACAAAACTTTAATTTACTTGCAGTAACCAATTACAGTAAATTTTCAATTCAATGCGGATAAACTACACCTTATTATTGCAGCTCCTATTTATAAATCCTTGTGCATAATTACGCTTAGTTTATCATTTTATGCTGACAGTAATGGGTATTCAAGATGTCTTCAATTTTCTTGTCACATTTCATTCTGTAAAAGTCGTACTGAATGATATAAAATAGAAAATTTATTTGATTTATTTTATTTAATACAATCACTTCTCGCAATAATGTATTTGTTGAAGTTTGCACTTATATTACATTTTACTTTTATAATGGTTTTACCATTACCTGTCTATATAGAAATTTTGAAATCAAGAAACATTGAAAATGTAGTTTTATTTCATTGTAATCGAGACATAATTGAAAGTCAAAAATTTTTCATTGCAAACAATATAAGATCACTTTTTCTGGCTAATTCCACGGATTTATCAAATTTAAGTTATGCCAAAGTAGGCTTCATATTAGACACGCATTGTGAATCTTGGACCCAAATCTTTAACGTTGTTGATGTAAGATTTTTTAGGAGTCCCTTTACGTGGTTGGTAAATACTGGTGACCTCAATTCTACAGTCGATGTGCTGTCCAAATATCCTGTAGATATCAATTCTGATTTTATTGTAATTACGAAAAATCAAAAAGTTTTTAACTTGTACGAAGTGTACAGTAAGGGTTTCTATACCAATGGTTCTTTTACTGTCAGGAATTTGGGTCATTTTGATTCGGAATTGCATTTAAACCGAAATATTAGGACTGATTTAACTGGTGTCGTCTTAAAATGTGTTGTAGTAATAGTCGATCCTATAGTAAACCAGACGTTCGAACATTACTTGGATAATACGAGTCCTGGGGAATTAATTGATTCCATGCATAAGCTGAAGTTTTTTAGGCTGATGAAATATCTTCAAAACATGTATAATTTTAGGTATATTGCAAATGTTTTATAATTTTTAATTGGTACTTTTTGCTCATATCAAAGATTAATACATATAAGGCCGTCGTGGCGCAGCGGCACTAGGGAGTGACAGTAACGCGACGGTTGCGGGTTCGATCCCAGAATTCGCCAGAAAATGGGAAACGGAGTGTCTTAACACTAGGTCCCCTCTGCGTGCGAGTTACAGCGTGAAGCTGATGAAAAAAATACGTAAAACAATACAAGTAGACTTGGTAATGTACATATCTACGAAACTTATTGCGTTGAATATGAAATTTTATATTATTTTGTATAGGTATAATTAATTCAAATACAAATAATTTAAAATGTTTTTTCTATTAGTCTTATGCTTCAGAGGACCAATTCATGGGGATATTTACGCAACGGTAGTTTTGACGGCCTCGTCGGATCTCTTCAGCGGCGCGATGCGGATATTGGGGGAAGCTCCATCTTTTATAGATCGGATAGATTAAAGATAATTGACTACGTAACTTCTACTTGGCAAACAAGGTAATCAGTCCTCGTTCTTCCTTTTCAAAGTAACTGTCAAAATCTACTAAAAGTGATACCAGTCATGGTGCAGGGGTACAAGCGTGTAAGGGGGGCAGTTAACGACACATATTGTGGGTTCGATTTTCATTCTAAAGCGCGGCGTTTAGTGCCTCCGCCCAACACACAATCCCTCAGAATTTGGCGCATAGTGAGGATCTGTTTTGATATTGGCGAAGTTTGTGGTTAACTGACACGCTCGGACGCCATTATTTAAGAACTGTAATATAGTTAATTAGCTTCAGCTTCACGGTGTATCCCGCTCACAGCAGAGTAGGCAGAGGGAACCTCGTGTTAAGACACTCCGTTCCCCACTTTCTGCCGAATTCTCGAGGCATTGATCATCTCAGGCATCTCAACACCAGAGCGAAGAAATGGAAATATAAACTTAAATAAATATTTCACTTCCTCGAGTGAGAATTGAACCCACGACCGTCGCGTTACAGTCACACCCTTGTGCCGCTGCGCCACGACGCGACGGCAGAGTTTATTAGCAGTTTATTATTATTTTATTTTTTAGACACTGTTTTATTCTAAGACATCCGAAGTATCCAGGTGGCTTCTTCACAATATATACTGCACCTCTGACTGACATTGTCTGGTATTGGATTCTCTTTGTTTTAACTCTGGCTGGTGTAGTTACATGTATTATGTTAAAAATAAGATCCATCAAACGGCCTGGGGACGACGAGGACTCTTCATCGTCGATGGCTTTGATTTTCATATTTAGCGCTATAAGTCAACAGGGTAACAAACATTTTTTGACATTTTTAAAGTGTTATTCCACACTTAGGAAAGAAAAATATTTAATTAGAAAACGTCCCAAGCTTTTTGATTGTCAAGCTACGTTGAAATTCTTAAGCTATAAGCTTGTCGTTATTTATATCACTAGCCCGCTTCTTTAAAATTTTTATACGTTTTCTAAGCAAGTATTAAGTAATAAAAAAGTTTACAGAATACAAATACCTAATATTTTTTTACAATACAACGCCTTTTTTTAAAAACATTCTTAGGCACTACGTTAAATAGAGGCTCGGTATCAATAAAGATTGTTACTTTCGTGACATTTATATTTACACTGACATTGTATCAATATTATAATGCCACGGTAGTGTCGACGTTGTTGCGGGAACCTCCAAAAACTATCAGGAACCTGAAAGATTTACTTGAAAGCAATTTGAAGGTCGGTGTGGAGGATGTACTGTACAATAAGGACCATTTCAGGGTTTGTGGATATTTTTTTTGTCTATCACTTTGTCTCTTATTTCACTGTACGTAGATTTATATAGCAGCAAGCTATCTACAATTGTATTCGATAGTGGGGTTCGAACTCGCTCCTCATCGTCGCTGTCGGGTTTACAGTTGTACGTTTGTGCCCCTCCGCTACCACTGCCTTCAATTTATTGATACTTTGATTGTTTCCTTACAGGAATACATATTCTTTAAAATAATTTTAACATTTATTGAAATAAAATAATTTAAAATAATCTTTATATTAATCTTGATTTATAGCGTACAACAGACGCTGTAGCTCTAGAGCTCTACCACAAAAAAATTGTAACCGGAAAAGAGTACAATTTCTTCAAACCCGACCACGGTATGCGACTAGTGAAGGCCGGGGGCTTCGCCTACCATATTGACAGTATCATCGGTTACCGTATAATGAGGAACACGTTTACCGAACGAGAGATTTGTGATGCCCACGAAATTTATTTATATCCACCTCAAAAAATGGCGGTCACTTTGCAGAAGAATTCGCCGTATAGAGAGCACGTTGTTATTGGGTGATTGGATTTTTTTAGCTTCACGCTGTATCCCGCACATATCGGGGTAAGCGGAGGGAATCTGAGAACCTTGTGTTAAGATAGGTGGAAAGTGGAGAACGGAGTGTCTTACCACTAGGTTCCCTCTGCCTACCCTAGTGCATGCGAGATATAATAAAAAGTAAAGAAAAAACATTAAATAACAATGAAAAACTGTTTCAGAATACAAAAAATATACGAATCTGGACTAATGTATAGATTGAAGTCTGTGTGGGACGAGCCCAAGCCGCAGTGCGTACGCACACCAGACAGTAGTGTGTTTTCAGTCTCTTTGAGAGAGTTCTCTAGTGCTCTTATTATGTTAGCTTTAGGCATGGTTTTATCTGTTTCAATATTGTTTTTAGAAATCCTTGTGGGTAGAGACAAAAAGTAAAGTTTATGATTTTTGTCATTAAAATATAGTGTATTTTAAGCTAGCTATTGAGTATGAACTAAAATATATTTAATGGAATTATATAGCTAAACGCTTCAGTAAGAATCGTACCCACAATCTTTCGCGTTAACGCTCACTGCACCTGGACTGGGTATAGATACAGGCTTGGCTTGTACTGATAGCAACGTCACATATTTAATTTTAATATTTTTATGTTTGTCTTCGATTTATTAAAAGTGAAAGGTGACACTAAGTTACTTAAGAATAGTAAGTGTATGTGACCAAGCAATAAAAAAAGAACAATTCGTGGACGTTGTCCTTGACGATATAAGAGCACGAGTCGTGGCTCAGGTGTACAAGGGTGTGGTTGTAACGCGACAGTTGTGGGTTCTATCCTCATTCGGGGGAATGTATTATTTATTAATATATTACCGCCACTCAACACACAATGCCTCGAAAAATTCGACGGGAAGTGGGGAACGGAGTATGTTAACACTCTGTCTACCATGCTTCGTGATACAGCGTGAACATGATTTATTTTTAAATATATATAAAATATCAAAAGGAAAATAAAATAAAAGTCATAATTAGTTCCGTCTGTTATTATATTTGAATATAATTTCTCAATACACTCGCAACCGTGGTTAGGTGAAAAATTACAAATATCAACTTGCCGTGCCTTCTTTACCTGATGCCTCGTTTACATTCTCATTACACTCTTTTGAACACCGTACTTACTAAAAGATTAAAATGAAAGCTCAGTAAAGCCTTGGAATATTTAAGACAACATATCAACAAATTTTAATTGTTAAAATATTAAATATGACGGCTGTGGGTTCGCTCCCGTTCCACGCTCTGGTAAGCAGACATAATATGGCGTTGAGTTCTCTCACTCAAAAAGCAATACCGTTATCAGAGTGTCATAAAACTATGTTCCCTCTGTACATCTTGCTACATGCGGTATATAGCGTGAATCTAAAAAAAAGAATAAATTTATATTTTTAAAATATTCAATAATTATTATTTATCTTTACAACATTTTTTTATTGCCAAAATTTCTTTCCCATAGTACACTAATTTGGTTAAAAATCGATAAACAGAACGAAACTATTACACTTTATTACATTATGATATTTAATTTGTGTTTTTTACATATTTTACATCAATATGTAAGGACGAGGCGACGTAATATAGTTGGGGTAGTTTTAATATCAGATATTAATCATTTTTTCACAATATTTGAAGCTGAATCACCTATTTAATCAAGTAAGAGGCTTTTTAAAAATAGTATAGTACAGCCGATGTGTCTTGGCCGCCTTGAAGTTAGGTTTATTGATTTTTTTGCGCATTAAACATAGTACAATCGGGAAGAAAATAAGAAAAAGCTAACTTTAGGGCGGCCACTACTCGTCGCTCGTACTGTACCTATAAGAGATGGACAAAATACTAATTTAGATTCACTGAATCTAAATTAAATCATTTATAATATTTGTAAGTGTTATTCCGCACTAAAGATAAAAAAATATTTTAAAAATGTATAATAATTTTAACGAAGCTCGACTCTAATCCACGCCTCATCAAGCTGTATAAGCACTATGTCTACTAAGCCATTCGTTCTTGTGGAGCTACGTCCAAACTATTACAAGCTTACCTTTAAACTACATAAGTTGTAACAATCAATCAAGAATTTTGGCGTAGCTTGGGAAGAATATTATATTGGTAAGTGATTAGATGGCATGGACTGAGTTCGATTCCTTCTACGTAATTTTTTTTATACATTTTAAAAATATTTATCAACATAATTTTATTCGATCAATCGAATCTACTTTACCGAGACACCTCCATTAAAATCGAATCATCCATTATAATACTCAAAAACAGAACATTAAACTTTTCATAATATTTTATTAAATCCATTACAACTCACATACATACCATTTATACAAATATAATTGAATTAAAACACGGCAAAGCTTATAGAGCTCTTTAGGTATACAATTATAATGAATTGTGTACAAAGAAAAATTCGCATTAACTTTGGAAATACGACCGGCGCCGCGGGATAGTATATGTTTCACGTTGATACTATGAACTATAGTGAACATTAGTGGAATGGCTCCTGTGGGAATTTATATTTAATATTAATACATACAAATGTAGCAAAAATACTAAGTGAGCTTTGTTATTATGATAGTGATGCATAATTGAATTTATGGATCATATGGATGCAAATGAAGCAATATCCATTTAGATGGAAAATGCTTTCGTTAAACTAATATTATTGGACTAAAATCGAGATATTATAATACAGTATGTAGTATTAGAATATAAAATAACCATTTCATTATGCAAAAATATCAAAAACATTATTGGATACTGCTGTTTTGCACCTATATGATCACTGAATGTATCATTCAAATAAACCTATTCATGATTAAAACGACTAAATACATCAAAAATTGTATTGACAGTTGACATTTGGACTGAAAACTTATTTTATTAACATGACAACAGATAACAAAAAAGCACAGCATAAAAAAAATGATATGGCGAAAATGGCATACCATAACATAATATGAAAAAAAAAAACAAGACCACAGACTAGAGATGAAAGATTTTTTTTAAATTTAGAAATTACGTTAAAATTTGAACTAAAATAAATATAAACAATAAATGAATAGCGCATAGAGACATGTCTCGTGAAACATAATATGTCCTAGGCCCAGTGTTCGACATTCACCGCTCCTCGAGCATGACGGTCTCTTGTGGGTACAACTTCAATGCTTTCAACGTACTACTGTGAGATTCCATTGTGAGCTGAAAGAAATAATTTTATTATTTTTATAGCATACATTTATTATATTTTTTATAGTATTTTTTTTTTATTTTATTGAACGATAGAACAAAGTAGTGGTAAGTATTATTACAATACGATTCAAGTAAGTATAAGATCAACTTTGCGCCATATTGTGACGTCACAGCTGTCACAATTCATACCAATTAGGCAGCATGAACAAAACAAGATTATGTAAAATTATTTATTTTTTACAAAGTATGTGCAACAAACAATTAATGACTTATGGATACTGGTGTAAACGTAACTCATGAATTCCATTAATAAATATAATAAAGAACACTAAGAAGATGGCGACTGACATCCACTTTTTTGTTTTAATTTAATGATTCTACTTTAGCCATTAGTACCTTTGCGCCATATATCCTCCCAACTTTTAGGTAAATTATAGTTGGAATAATCCTTTACTTACAACGTGAACGTAAAAAATAATAAGTTACTTACGTCTCTTCTAGGCCAGCTAGTAATGACCTTGTAATTTTCTCGTGGGTAACCTTTCGACGCTAAGAAGTCTAGTAAAGCCTGCACAAAGAATTACATGTTAAAAAAACGACTTACATTTGATAATATGATATTATTACTCTGTCAATTGGTCAAAAGTACTATATTTAGGAGTACAAACGTAAAATATTAGACATTAAAAAAGGAAACAAAAATTAAATATTAAACATATTTGTTGTGTTGTTATGAAATTACTTAAGAGTAAAAAAAAATAGAAAGAATCCGCTGTGGCGCAGTGGCATAGCATATGATTGTTGACGCGATGCTTATGGAAATGGCGTCTATTTAGGTAAATGAAGTAAATATTCATTTCTTTGTTTTGAATCAACCACTTAGTCTCAAGAATTAAACATTGGAAGACATAGTCCAGACGAAGCCAATCGAGGCGCTAGGCCACAAGCGTGTGATTGTAAATACGACAGGTTGTGGTTTCGATTTCCACTCGAGGAATTGACATATTAAAAATTTCCATTTCTTCGTTCTGGTGTAGAGTCAAAGCGTGGCAGAAAGTGGGGAGCATAGTGTCTTAACGTTAAGCTCCTCCTGCCTGCACTGCTACATGCACGTTGCGTAAATCCGAAAAAAAGCAGTGTCCGAACACTAACCCCCTCTATCTACTCATCTAAAAAAGAACCCTCAAAACAAAAACTCCACACTCCACTCACCGCGAGCGTGTCATCAGCGCGGAAGCGTCGCTCGATGCAGGAGTGGTGCGGCGGCGGCAGGCGCACGCGCACACGCGCTACGTCACCCACGCCCACCGCAGGCTCCGCGGGCACGCGCGCCTCCGCGCCCGCACGCAACGCCTGGGAAATAAAGAAGAAAAAAGTGAAGCTAATTCACACTGTATCCTGCATATACCACCCTGCTGAGGGAACCTAGTGTTATAACACTAGCAGCTTTCGCCGAATTTTTCGGTTGCGTATTAATTAGCGGGCTTTTGTCTTGTTGCCAGAGAGAAGAAATTAAAATATTAATAAATAATAGTTTAATCTCTCGTGTCGAATCGAACCCGCAATCGTCGCGTTATAGTCACATCCTTGTGCTCCACGACGCCCTTATTAAACGGTTCTATATATATATATATATATATATATATATATATCCTATATCTTATAAAACAAAGTCGCTTTTCGTGTCTGTCTGAACTTTCTAACTCTTCTTCTTCTAAACCACCCAACGGATTTTGATGCGGTTTTCACCATTAGGTCGAGTATTTCTCAGGGAAGGTTTATATATAGTTTATTATTTGTACATTCTTATGTAAGTTAACATAAATAAGATAAATGTGTATAAAGTCCTACCCGTTGATACACTTTCGCGCATGCGCTGCTCTAATGGTAAGTACTATATGAAAATAATGTACCGGAGTATTGTTCCTCCTAATAAGATCTACAAAACAGTCCGCGACAGCATATTCGTATCTTTTAAGGATAACGTGTAGTGATCATATTTCTGTCTAAAAATTGTAATTTCAATATAATTTTTTTTGTGAGGGAAATTTTTCCATAATGGTATTAATCCTTATCCTTTAAAATACTTTATTAATTTTCTACGTTAAACGAAGATAAAATTAGCTTTTTACACTATTTCGAAATTGCGAATAGTTTTAGAGAAAAACGTATTTAATTGTTGACACATCACGCCGTTGACACATCAGCTATGTTTCACTTATCCTTTACTCTCTGCATATTAATAAGTATATTAGTTACGCTGGCCATTTAATGTAGATCAAAACTGTCTTCTTTCTTTTTTTCATTCTATTAAGTTCTTTAGATGTTGTTACAATATCAAAAAATCCTTGCTGCGAAACGGGTCGCCACTCGCCATGCGTCTCTGCGCGCCCCGCGACCTTTTGCGTCGGCAGCGCCTGTCTACCTTACACGCATCGGTGGTTCAGTGGTAGAATGCTCGCTTGACACGCGGGCGGCCCGGGTTCGATTCCCGGCCGATGCATTCTATTTAATTTTCCTCACAGGCAGCCACGTAGTTCTTGCTTTTCATCAGGGACAGAATACAGTCTTCCCTACCCAAGCGGTGCCGCTGTAAAAGCCAATACGGCTAACAGCATTAACCGTCAGAGAACCAAGGCCCTGATGTTGTTCGGAGCTACTACTGGCAAAGTAACTTTAGAAGTGATTGCACGTACTTTGGAGTTATCCAATAATTATAATGTATTTCCACGCGACATAGTTGGTTACATCTTTCGTTTAAGTATTTTTGGGTAAGAGAATAGTAGGTAGTCTGTTGTTTATAATTTCTTTCGTTTAAGTTTTCTGTTGTTTGTGTTATTTATTTGTGTATATTTTAAAACAATTGGAAAATCCTTATTGAAACTACAAAAATGCGGGTTGCATTAGGGTTTAATTAATTTTCACATTATCTTAAGTGCTTTGCAAACATACATTATATGAATAATTTAGTAGTTAAAGCGGGCGAAGCCGCTAGGGGGTCGCTAGTATTATTATAAGTTTTAAGTGTTTTTATAGAAGAATTTACTTTTATACAAGTTTTTGAAATTGAGATGGTGATTGCTAGTATTAAGTCATGCGCAACCCGATTTTACCTTATACATATACCTTTTACCTTATATATATTTAAATACAAGCAAAAAACGAACAATTTTGTATACATATAATATCAATTTAATATCAATAAAAAAAATAAAAAAAAAATTATCGTATTTTTAATGTCGTGTTTCCTTACCTCTTTCTTAGCCTCCTCCATAAGTCTTTCCGATTCTGCTCTCTCCAATTCTAAATTTTTCTCTAGCTCTTGTTGTTTCTTTATTTCTTCTTTTGCTCTGAAATAAAAAATAATATATATCAAGAGTGATTTTTAAGAAATCATTATTACTCCAGTCACCAGCTGTGAATTGATTACCCATTTATCCATTACACACGCTCTGACAACAAGACAAAGCGCGGTGTTGAGTTCCGCCACTCAATAAGATGCAATTTCTCGAAGATTTATATTTATATGCGTATAACTGAAATGAAGTGGGAAACTAAAATAAAAAATAAATAAAAATATATAGAAAAAACCTCAATTGCTAGCTCTGATACAACTAAATTACCTGACACAGATAACACCGGTAAAACAAAGGTAAATTAGGTAACATACCTATCAGCCTCCAAACTCATCTGGTACGCCTCGTCCTGCTCGCGCTTGACGCGTTGCCGCGCGTCGCGCTCGCGCTCCACGCGCGCGTCCTCCTCGCGCTGCGCCGCGAACCGCTCCAGCGCCTCCACCAGACCACCGACCAGCTCCGAGACGCCTACATTACCTGGTTGAGAGGGGTAAATTATTAGTGTTATTAGTTTTTTAATTTAAATTATGAAAAATAAATAGTATTTGCTTTTGAATTTTATTAATCTTATAAATGTGAAAGTTTGTGAGCATGGAAGTTTGACGGATTTAGATGGAACTTTATACTAATATAGCTTGTACATAAGAATAATACATAGGCGATATGTATGTATGCTTTAATATAACAATATTATTAAACGAGCGAAACTGCGGGAAGGTCGTAATAATAAACAAAAATATTGTTGTTATATAATTTCTAGAAGAAAATGATATCAAAAACCAACAAACCATTAATAACGGAATATATCTCCGTAGTGGACCTCATACGCATTATGAGTAACAACGCTGGTAACCGTTCCACTGGTATACTGCGTATCGTCATACTGGCTACCGGGCCGAGTGCGCGAGTTATTGCTGATAGCAACCTGTGAATAGAAAAAGTTAATTTTAATGACTTTATTTAAAGTATTATTTGACTAAAAAGATTTTTTAAGGATTACGTTGTAATCCACATGGAGGGAACGAGGGAAACTAGTGTAAAGACAGTCAGTTCTCCATTTCCCAGTCAGTTCCCCATTTTTAGGAGGCCAGTAGTGGCGCAGGGGCTGAAGTAAGACGGTAAACACGACAGTAAATACTACGCCAAGTACTCACATATTATTATTGGAAGGATCTGTCAAATCCCATCCATATAGAACAAAGTTAGCCGCCAACGTTTGCAACACAGTTTCACAGCCCAGTAGTTGTGCACAGAACACATTGGATAACACAGATTGTTCGTGATGGAGGTAGACACCTAGTAATTTTCTCTGGAGACAAATTATAGGAAAACAAACATATTAAAAATTTAAATGTAGCGATATAATTTTATTTTATATGGAAAATATACAATATGCATATAATTAAGTAATTAAAGTATATAATTGATTAAAATAATAAATTATTAATTTTAATAAATCTTGAGATGTCCAATGTCGGGAAAAAAATATTCTGATGAGAACACTTAAAACATAAAACTATAAATAATATAAAGCACTAATGTACCTCTTTAGCAGGTTTCAAACAGGACTCCTTGATGGCATCTTGTAAAGTACCTTCAAAGAAGTTGGGTGTATTAGGTCCGTACCGAGCTCGAAATCGTTGAGCAAACTCTATACAACCTAAGGCTTCATCTCCTACGTTTTCTGACACTAGAAAAAATAATTAAAAATTTAGTAAAGAATTGTATATTTTAATTTAAAAAAGCTACCGCCCGCGGCATTGTCGGCTAGAACTACATACTTTAGTATTCTTAGAACATTAACACTTTAAAGTTTTGTTTTAGTTATGTTTTATTATCACAATACAGAAGCTTGATTATGAGTGTGGCATATCATTCATTGGTCAAACAAAGAGAAGCATCAGTGTTAGGGTGAAGCAACACATCTCCGATATGAAGAATGGGCTTATATCGAGGGCAAGGCTAAACACAGCCATTACATCAGGTTTGATAAAACCCAAAGCGTTTTTGCCAAAAAAAAATAGATATATTCCTAGAATGAGCTGCAAAGCTATTGACATACAAAAATATACTAATTTCAATAGAAAACAGGTGGAAGCTTTCTACCACCTGTCTAAGTCTAAAACCCACCATACCAGAGAAGATACAGTCACCAGCAACTGATAGACAAATGCCACCTCAGTCTCCCTAATCGTAGAAAACGTTGGGTTTCCAAAATATACGCGATATGCGATTAATTCGATTAAACATTTTCATTTAAAAGGAGTGAAAAAAGTCTTATGATAAGATTCTTTTATTTTCGTGTAAATTTTGGTTTGCTGTAAAAAGATTTTTGACTTGCACTTTATTTTTTTTCGTTTAAATTAAAAAAAATATATGCTTACTTAGTGGTTGTAACCTTTCTGAAGGAACATCCACAAATATGTCGTCCTCGGTGGGAAAACTGTCACCATCTTCCACGTCTTCGACAGAACTGTTTTCACTGTCTGAACTTTCCACTATAATCTGGAAATGTTTTACGTTTTTGTTGAGAAAGAAAAATAAACATTTTTAAGCACACACTATAATTAAGTACTGAATAAATTCGCTTTATCACTTTTATATGTGGACTTAAGGTTGATCGATTTTCGGATTCTCAAGACTGTATATGAGTACATTGTGGCACAGCGGCAGAGTCCGACTGTAAACGCGACTGTTCGGGGTTCAATTTTCACCTGGCAATTAATTATTTTCATTACGTCGCTCTGGTAACAAGACAAAACGGAGATTTGACATCCGTATCGGAGATATACGTTATTTCCCTAAAGCTGGACGGAAAGCGGGAAAGAGTGTTGTAACACTAGGTTTGTTTTAAAATAGTTGTACGACGTTATTTTTATTGATAAATAAGTATAAAACAACTCACTCTCTTATACTCTCTCTGTTTGTTGGCCGCCCGTTTGACTGTGAGGTCGTGTTGTGGCGTGTCCAGGCCAACCATGGCCAACACTGTGTCGTCTAATCCTGTTACGTTGGGCCATCCTGTCCATACCTGTTGTGAAATGAAAATGATGTTAAATAAGTTTAAAATACCTGTTAAATAAGTTTGCCTTTTTCTAGCTATTAAATTTAAGATAAGATAAAAAGTCGTTATTGCACATTTACAAGAATTACAACGATTTTTTTAGGACATAAAATGCACAAAGGCAGCCTTATCACTAAAAGAGATCTCTTCCGGGCAACCAATCCAAGGATAGGGTTCATCTAAAAGTAAGGGCAAAATGTGGTGCAAAGCTTGAGTAAACTTAATAAATATAAATTTACTATATAATGGAGACTTCTGTAAAAAAATATATTAATGCATTTTAAGAGGACATTGGAGAATAATGGGACAATGTTTGTTTGTAAATGTAGTGGTTGCAAGTGCATATAATTTTTATTGTTAATTAACAAACTTTATCACCTGATGCCTCACAGGTATATCTGTCAGTGAGTACAGATCGTTTTTGACCTCTTGCACTGTTTTAGTTCCTGGATATTTGAGTGTATATTCCCTTTCGTCGTGTTTCACTCGCAGCACGTAAGTTGTTGTTAGTCTTTCTGCTACCCTGTAAAATTATAGAAACATGAGAAATATTAAATTTCATTATATGATAGGCCGTCGTGGCACAGAGGGCACAAGTGGGTGACTGTAACGCGTTGGTTGCGGGTTAGATCCCCACTCAGAAAATGAATTATTATTAATTAATACATATTTGCATTTCTTTGCTCTGGTACTAAGGCAAAGGCACGGCGTTGAGTTCCGCCACTTAACATGCAATGGCCCGAAAATTGCACTCCGATGGTCTAAACGACGACGACCTAGAAGGTCGTCGTTCTAAATTAAGGTCTGAAAGGCAAAAACAAAAAAAAACAAAACTAAACACTCACTCATCATCAGCCATAACACGATCAGCAGCTTTCAACCTCAACACTGCATTCCTCTGCAGGCCGAGGCTCGACAGCGTCGCAGTGGAGGTAGCCCGGGACCCGCCAAGGCCGGATATCTGCTGTCTGCACACTGGTATGCCGCATATTAACTCTAGTCGTTTTTTGAGATCACCTGGATGCAAAAATTTATTATTGAATTTTGTTTTCTCTATTATTAGTTAATTAATACACATGATATCAATACTGAGGCCCGTCAAGGTGCAGGGCCACAAGAGTGTGACTGTAAAGGTTGTGATTCGATTCCCAAATGAAATATTTAATATTTTCATTCCTCACTCCGGTAATGAGGCAAAGTGTAGTGTTGCATTTCGCTACTCAACACACACTACCTGAAGTATATTATGGTAATATAGGAAGTACTGTGGGATTAAGTGTAAAGATTAAAAAATTTACTCACTGACAGTCGCAGAACCGGACATTTTGATCTCATGTATTTTATTATTAGAATGAACAAGCAGCTCTACTAGATCAACGGAACTATTTCTAAGGGACGAAGTTGATGCTTGATTACTGTCTTCCCGATCTGAAAAATTTATGTAAACACATTATGTTAGTATTATATATGTAACGTAAATAAAACACTCGAGTTCATAATAAGTATTGTATTGGCTAGGTAGCCTGACACGAAATAAACTTGTCATATATAATTTTTACCCACTTAAATTCACTTTATTATTTAACAAAGCAAATAAGTACCTACATTTAAATCTACATAACAATCTTTGACTTTATATATGACAGTTAGTAATTTAATTGTAGAGTCATATCATTGTCTTTTTGTAATAATTCAATTACTATTTTTTGTGTTATTGTAAATGCAATAGTTCTGTATTTATTGATGGCAGCTTCGTAGAATGCATTCAAATTCAAAATAATCTTTATTCAAACAAACTTATTATAAGCACTTTTGAATCATCGAATGAACATATAAACCAAAAGGCTAAATCTAGTTCGGAAGGCAGTTCTGCTGAGAAGAGCCGGCAAGAAACTAAACAGTTGCTCTTTTCAAAGTCAATGGTACAATTTATTACATTAGCAGGCAGCTACCCTGCACTACATTCAATAGACATTAATTCCATACATGTTTATCCTCTAAATATTCATTATTTTCATCTTCTCACTTAGGTAAGATACCAACACAATTTTTTTAATTTAGTCAAAAGAGGTAAACAGTGTCAAAATATGAACCTCATTATGAGATAAAGTCTGAAGTTTACATGTAATAATGTATTGTAATATATTTTTAATTTATATCCTAATTCATTGTATCATTAAAGCTAACTGCAATTAAATCATTTTAATTATCAAAAAATATATTATTTCGGTAATTGTTATGTTATTCTTAATATCATTTGAAACTTACCAGGTGGGTGTGTTTTTGGAGTTATCACAGATATATCATCGTCTATCATCTCCACATCATGTGTGTCATTTGATTGAGATGTTGAACCATTGCCATCTTGAGGCATAACTCTTTTGATGGCAGTCTGTAATGGAGTAAATAAGATAAATTTAGATTTAAAATGCATAATAATATTAATATGTCTCTTTTTAAGCTTAATTTAAGTCTTAATTAAAATATTATAGAATATGAATATGTTTAATTATTTTTTTAATATAGTTATAATCAAAGCAAGAGTAAAGTGAGCCATCAGGTTATACAACATATTATAATACTGTAATAAATATATGTATAGAATAACATGAACTATCCTTTGTCTACAAAAAACAATGACTAATTATTTTTCACAATATAGTAATATCACTTACAATTAAATCCCAATTTGATTCATCTAAGTGAAATATAGCTTCTGCAACATCTTCAATATTTGTTATTCCCTGAAAATAAAATAATTATTACTGATTTATACAGATATCTTTTAATATATATACATGGTTCCACCTAAGGCAATACCAGATGCATGAAGAAATACCATAAACACAGTTATATTTTACCTTGGAGTTCCAAGACGTAAATTTCGAAAGAGTACAAAGGATGAGTGGAATTATTTTGATAAAAATAAATCGTGATATGACGAAAGCTTTCAGGCACGACTTAGTATAGAAACTATGTAGGGCGCACAATATAAAATAGAAAATATTAACTAAATTGCCCCATAGACGTGTTACAAAGAGATAAAGAAGAACTAACAGTCACTGTTTTTGTATTTCACATAACCTTCACATTTTGGTAACAATTTATTATTCTATAATATATTATACTATATTAATTAAGTGGCGTAATTTACCTGGAAATTAGCAAGTATTTCCTCTCTGTTTTCAGCCATTCCGATAATATTACTCAAAAATACTACTCCTCTAATAAGTATGACATTTAGGATTGCAGACAAATCACACTCAATTCTCAAACATTAACTACAGACAAGATTCAGTGCTGCCATTACATTGTACACAGTTAATAAAAATAATTTTCATAGACAATAACTTATTTCAAATATTAATTAGAGGATTAGATAAGAAAATATTATCATAAATTAATTGGTAAATGAAATAACGTGTTATAAATAAATTTAATTACATATATTAACGATTGCTGTAATCATTTTAAAAACTATGCTTTTTCTTCTGTTATTAATTTTGTTTATTAAATTACAATGTTAGTTATTTTTATATTAGCTTAAAAACTATTATGATTCATTAATTTGTTTAAGGAAAACATATCTAATTAGCGTAGAATATTTTTGGTTGTGGTTATATTTTGCAAGAATTTGTAATAAATCACAATTTGCTTAAATGATTTTTGCTAAGATTAAAGAAGAAATATTGACTGGTGCTTATCACGTTTATATTCGACTTAATTTTAGGACACAAGTAACTTTATAGATTATCGTTCGCTACTAAAATTGTATATAATGCATATACGCATATTTGTTCTTTGTTTGTATTTGTACATAAAATATATGTTTATATTTATTTAACACTTATGTGTTGTGATAACAGTTTCGTATATTATATATCTAATTGCTAATTTAATTTCTAATTTGATTAAATATTGGTGAAGTACATAATATTGTTTACGAAATAATTATAAAGCTTAAATTGAATTCTATATAAATAAACCTAAATGCTTTATTTAAAATATAAAATGAAGTCGAACATTTGTAAGCACAATTACAGTATTAAGACACAGTATTAAGAAAGATAGTGAGAGACCTCCGATTCAAAATTGTTTAATCTGATCAAAACCAAAGTTTGATCAGCTTGAACAATTTTTGTACTCATCACTTTTAGAGATTCTGTTTTTAAATATATCAAGAGAACAGTTAAAACTAAAAAACTAAATAGTTTCAAAATAGAAAACAAGTATAATTTCATAAACATAAATCACATACAGCAATCAGTCGAGTTCGCGCGTAAGCACCCTGCGCACGCGCTCTCGCGAACGAAAAGCTCGGCTCAACGCTTCGAGCACTTTGCGAAAATTTAAAACGAATCCAGCTTTCTAGTTGTTTAAGTGTTATTATTAAGGATATAGGTAAATATAAATTTTAAATAATTCTTAAAACAAGGCCTAATTGATATTTAAAAAACATATATTTTTAATTTTTTTATTGCATTAACCCAAATAGAAATTTAAATTATTTTATATTCGCAAGCTTTGGAGCGATAATAAGGTTATCTATATTTATTGATGTTTATTTAAATTAGATTATTTAGTTAATGTAAATATTTGATATATTTTAAATTGTAATTACATTGATTCACATGTACTATTTAGTTTTTTTAAAAGATCTGTAAACCAAATGCATTTGGTAGCTCTAGCTGGAATTAATTAATCCTTTTAAAAATTAATAAAAACAATAAAAAAATATAAGTTTATCACAATGTTATATCAATTAACTAAGAATCATAAATAAATTATATAAGTATTACCATAAAATATTCCAGAAGCTTTCGCAGCGCAGTGGAACAGTCTCTGGCTGTAAACACGTTAAATGTGGGATCGATTATTTTTATTTCTAAGCTCTGGTAGATAAAATTTCCGTCTTAACACTTGGTTCGTTCTACCTACATACTTAACTGTAAACTAAAACTTTTCAATTTAAAGTGGACTTAAATTAAAGTAAGTAAATATATAGCTACTGTGCCAAAATAATCAATACAAAAATATACTATATGTATATAAAACATTTCGCAATTCTACTTTATAAATACATTGTCCGCAGGAAGCATGGCTTCGCAAGCCATATGTCTGTTGGTGATTCTTTACGCATCCGTTACGAATTCACTCACATTGGACGAAGGTTAGTTTATAAAATTGTATAAATGCATCCTATAAAGAAGTAAGTATACTAGATATATTTCTATAACAATATGAAGCCAGTCGTTGGTCAGGGGCACAAGGGTGTTATTGTAAGCATGAGAGGTTGTGAGTTCGATTACAACTTGAGGAAATGAAATATTTAATATTTTTATTTCTTCGCACTGGTGTCGAGGCATAGTGCGTTAAGCTTCGCCACTTAATACGCAATGCCTGTAGAATTCGACGGAAAGTACGGAACAGGAGTGTTTTAACACTAGGCTCTCTCTGCCTATTCTGTTAAATGCGGGATTATATATTTTGTAACTTTGTTGAAATCTTTATGTATAACTAATTTGAATACATTAATACTCAATGATTTGACTGTTTACTACTATTAAGTTCAATAAATATACTTAACGGGAACGGAGTGTCTTAACACTAGGTTCCCTCTGTTTACCCTGCTGTGTGCGGGAAGCTGAATTAATTTAATTTTTAAATATGCTTAAAATAGTTAAAAACAGTATTAAACTCTTAACACCTGTTTTACATTTGAATTTAGGGCGTGTTTATTTAAAAATCGCGTCAAACAAGCCCTTAGGTCGTCACTATTTGCGTACTCATTAGCGCGGCAGACGGCCGGACTAGAAAAAGAACAAAAATGTGAAGTCATATAATTAACAGCTAAAATACTTTAGTTCAAATTTTTCAGTTCAGGAATAACTTTAAGTGGCGTAACTTATGGCGATTGTATTATGTTTTCACAATTCATTTTGTTAAATACCTACTTCATTTACCTATATAGTACGCTCAAAAAGTCGTGGCCGCGATGAAGCTTGCTGCGCAGATTTGATTTTAAAATTCAGAAAACCTGACTTTAGAGCGGTCATTATTCGTTGACCGTACTGTAGTTAGGTACATTATTTTTTAGAGTAGCGAACGCCGTCGACGTCGGTTCCTTAAACGTTTTGTATATTTTAGTTAAATTTTATAAAATCTTTACG
This sequence comes from Heliconius nattereri, assembly GCA_013403645.1. Classification (NCBI taxonomy): domain Eukaryota; kingdom Metazoa; phylum Arthropoda; class Insecta; order Lepidoptera; family Nymphalidae; genus Heliconius; species Heliconius nattereri. The sequence continues at coordinate 307,430 of JAAIXI010000219.1, read as the reverse complement.
TAAGCATAATTTATGTGTTATATCAATAATTAAGTTAGATATTACTGTAAAGTTTCATCTTAATCCGTTCAGTAGTTTTTGCTTATAAGTGGAACAAATATCCACCCTCACTAACTTTCACATTCAAAATATTTTTTTAACCATTTACAGCATTTCTCTGTTTTAACTAAGATATACCTCTGCGTCGCAATTGACACATATTCTCTGTATTCCTTCATTCTCTGTATTAAAGCTGTAAATCAGATATTGTTCGCGACAACGCGACGCGCATCATCGGCTGTGAACTCGTCATAACATGTTAGAGACTGTTTAGTTTGGCAAAAAGTGACGTCATACCACTCTCGTAATTTTGAATGTTATTATTAGTGTTTTTTCTAAATTAATAGTGTTTTTTCTTTTGTAAATAAGTAATTACATTAAATAATAAATATAAATAGATTTGGGTTCTGTTTTAGATAATAATTTTCGACTTTATATCGTATTTGTATAGTTGTACTATGATTTGCCGCATTAATCGCTTTTATATAATAGTAACTTCCGTATAGTAAATTTTATTATTAATTATTGTTTGTCATAGTTTTCTGTAACAAAATAACAGATTTGTATCTTCCTAATGTGTATAATTAATTTTAGAGAGAATTTTCATTGTAAAAACTCATGTAAAATTCGTCATCGTAACAGCATTTTTCGTAATTTAATAATAGATAATACTTAAATAGTATAATGTTTTATACATAGATAGATAGATATTTTTATGTTCTTTTAATATGTATAAATTGTAAAAACATCCGATTTTTAGTTATTAAAATATAAATGTAAATGTGTGATAATCATAGTAAAAATATTGTTGTAAATAAAGACAAAACGGCTCGGTGGCTCGCGGCTCTCGTTACGGTATAGCTCCGCGCAACGGAGGTGCGCGTCGGGTGAGACAGAGTCAGTCGGCAATCAACGGTGAGCACAACAGGAAGAAGATAGGATCGGAACAAGACACGAATAGAGNAATAGCCTGTGAGCGATGTCAGTGGGTCAGGGAACAGATGCGGTCGCCATATCAGGTAACTTGCGTAAATGTATGAACTTGACTTTTGTGATTCAGCCATATGGAAAAAAGGGCCGAAATAACGGCATTCTTTATATCTATATGGAAAAACGTTTTGTTGTTTATCTTAGACGCCTTCGTGGCGCAAGCGTGTGGCTGTAAATGCGACGATTGTGGGTTTGATTCGCATTTGGGGGAATTAATTATTATTTTTATTTCCCAACTTTGGTGTTAAGGAAGGCTATTTGAACAAATGACGTTGAATTCGGCCACTGAACGCGCAATGTCTCCTAAATTCAACGGAAATTAGGGAACTCAGTGTATTAACACGAGGTTCCCTTTGAATACCCTGCTATATGCGGGATAGCGTGAAGCTTTAAAAAACTAGTATCTATCAATTCCGATGTAACATATATATATATGTATGTATGTATGTATGATAAAACAATTATAATACAATAATTAACATTACATCTGTTTGTTTAATCAAAATACGAATAGTAAAACCATCTATTAGGAGCTTTAAGCTATTCCACATATTAATTAACTTTCCAGACAGATTGGGCTCGGGAGTAATGCCCTAGTGGACGCGACGGTTGTAGGTTCGATTCTCACTCTATGGAATGAATTCTTTATTAACTTTTTTATTTCTTCGCTCTGGGACCAACGCAAAGGGCCGGCGTTAAGTTCTGCCACTGAACATGCAATTCTTCGAGAAATCAATGGAAAATGAAGAACGGATTATTTAACCCTAAGGTTCCTTTTGCCTTTTGCTGATTATAAAAAGAATATAAATAACACAATGAGACATTTCATTAACTTTCGACCTGAATTCGCGACATTGCGTTTTGTGCGACGGAACTTAACGCAGCATTTTATTTTCTATAGCGGCGAAAAGAAAATGCGTTTACAATATTACCTATTTTATACAAAACAATATTAGTAAAATAACTTAAATAAATAAATAAAAGTGAAACGTCAAACAACGAAATGCTATGAAATAAAAACAAAAACTATCATTACATTATATTATATACAATTTTATTTGTAGAATGAATAAAAGCAGCACTCTATTACGTTCCTTCTACGATTCTTTATTAAAGGATACATAAAGGGAACTATCTAAGTTCTAGATATAGATATTTATGTATGTCTGTATATTGCAAGGCGGTGACATCAGCTCTATTTATTATACACCCACGTCTCCCAGTCGAGAATTGACTGCGAAAATTATTACTAAAATTGCCATATAGTATATTCTGCTTAAATAGGTATTTCTAATATAATTTAAAACATTAATTGTACACTAATTATATGTATTTTTTAGAGTTCTTTACCAAATGGGTTGAACGGGAGCCTAATATTAACTCCGTTGTCCGTCTGTCTGTCATCAAACCTGTTTAAAAGCTCAAGAATAAAATTAAATATTGAAATTAAAATTTTGTTTTTATTTATTGTTTATACTGTTTTCTTCATTTGAATTCTGGGATTCCAAATAATTCTGGTAGTAGTAGCTCAACCTATTTGTAACAAATTTATCATCAGAGCGTACAGAAAAAATGTTTTATTTTTAAAGAAATTATAACATATAAAATAAACTTATCTTCACAGATTTATAAGTACATTTGCCGTGTTGTATGGCGGAACCTAACGATGCTTTGCACAATTTGATGGAAAAAATATTCCAAACGATTGATTCCAAAGCCTCTACTACGGTTTTTATTATGTTATAAAAATTAATTGCGATATAACGTTGTCAGCAATTACTTTACCAAATAATAAAAAAAAACTCTACTTGTGCCTAATATTTTTATTTATCCTCACTGATGTCGAGGTAAAGCGCAGCGTTAAGTTCCACCACCACACGCAATGCTTCCAGAATTCAGCGGAAAATTGGGAACGGATTGTCTTAACACCAGGTCTCAGCCTACCCTGCTGTTTACGGGTTACAGCATGAAGCTAAAAATAATATATACTCGTATATATATATAAAAGGCATATATATATATTTTTTAAAATATTTCCATACGAATGTAGGTATATCGTACAGGTGCAAGTGTCGAGATCGTTCATTTGTTCTTTATTCTCCTCCGCACAGGTTAAGAGACTAGGTCAATGATAAATAACAGGTCATCGGATTCGTGCTAATGTATCTTTATTGTGGAATCTATTTGTAGAGAAGAACGTTGTACTTCATTGTTTAACGAATGTTGTCTAAATTAACTGAGGTCGGTCAGGGTGTGACTGTAACGCGACGGTTGTGGGAGCCGATCCTCAATCAGGGAATGGAACATGGCAAAGCACCTTTCAACACGTAATATCTCAAAAATTCGACGGAAAGTGCGGAGTGTATTACCACTTAAATTACAAGAAATCTAATTTACAATCTGATGGAAAAACCTCTTTGTTTCTACCAAATGTATCATTCAAGACAATTTGGACGTAATTAAAGTGCAAACAAAAAAATAAACGGCCTATTGTTTCCCACCATATCATTGGGTGATATCAGACGCTCTAAGAGCTTTATTTATACATGATAATTTTTGTTCATTTTTGAGACTTAATTAATGCACTTTTGTGAGGGTAATATCAATGTTTGTTTTTTAGTTCAAGCTTTACGTAATTCATAGATTTTGTTAGCTTTATAAAGCTTAACATTGTTTTTAGTAGCTAGTATTTTTCCACATTCCGTTTAATTGTCGAGGCATTGCTTGAAGAGTAGCGGAACTCAACGCCGCGCACAGTTTACAGTCACGCGACGCAAAACCATATATTTTATTGAATTAACATAGAAAGAGCCTAAATATCACTGACATATTTGTTTGTATCACAAGAAACAAACATGACACAAAAAAAAGCCCAAACCACGAATTGTTCTTGATCTTATTCCCCACTCTCTGCCTTTATAAGGTAGCGTAGGCACAAGTAGGTATTATAATTCTACCCACATTGAAAGCTTGAATATTTTCGAGCTGTAATATTATTTAAGAATATTTTACCTTCAAATTGTTAGGTTAGTACTTAAATATGCTAATATATGTTTTAAATAGTTGAGGAATGCGCGTAGGATGTGATGTAATTAAGAGGGTAGCTTAAAATATAATTAAATTAAATTAATGTCACAAATGTTTCAATAGCAAAATCAAAAATATACATTAGTAAATGAATGAAGCCTGTCGTAGCTCAGAAGCGCTAAGTGTGACAGCAAAATCGACTGGTTGTGGGTTCTATTACCATTCTTCGCCACTCAACACCCAATGCCTTCAGAATTCGGCGGAAAGTGTAGAACGGAGTGTCTTATCACTATAATCCCTCTGCCTATCCTGCTGTGATACAGCGTGAAGCTGATAAATCTTAATTTTTTTGGGACAAATTTTGTTGTAAGTAACTTTTCTGGGAACAGCAGACTATTCTGGAGTGGGCACGGTCCGCCCGGCTGCCTCTCTTCCTTCGCATATGCCTATTTTCCGCCGAATTCTGGAGGCAATTCCTGTTGAGTAGCGGGACCCAACGCCACGCTTTATCTCGCCATATTAAATATGTAATTTTCTCATATAAAATCTTAGACAAAGTCTTAGACAAAGTCTTGACTTTGTCTAAGACTTTGTCTAAGTAGATGCTCAGTAATAGTAATATGAAGATATTAATATCAAGATCAAGATAGTAATATACTTAGCATCTACTGAACCCTTCTCGTGCGAGTCCTCGCATTTGGCCGATTTTGGCCCTTCTATATATTTTTCTAAACGAAAACTTATCTATCTATCTATCTATTAACAATAAATCACTTATCAAAGGTCCCAACGGCACAGATCTAAGGCATTCGTAACGTTTCATCCTAGCTGTAAGCGCTATTATCGGTATAGGACAGGAGCAGGAAGGCCTTACGAGGCGAACTTTTTGCTACTACCGTTATATTGTCTGGATCAATGATACTGATTATCTTTTCCTGTGTAACCTGTTTTACGTAAATAAAGATGGCTCTTAGATCTTTTCTATTAATAATAAATAATAATAAGTTGTGAATTTTCCGCTCGTCTAACGGTTATTTACGGTTAAAAATACATAAATGTACCTAATTTTAAGTTTACTGTCCGAAACTTTTTAACTTTTTAAACTTTAATGCGTTCCCGGTGGTGAGGTTAAGCGTCGCCTTTTTTTATTTAGCTTCACGCACTTTCCCGCACAAATAAATTAGGCAGAGTTGTTGTTGTTTTTATTTATTTATGGCGTTCCGAGCGTGCCAATTCAGCACTACTACTACTACTTCGTCACGTTGAATGGAAAACACACAAAGGAGAATGTACGGTAAAAAAAGACAATAATACGCAATAGGAGAAAATTAGGCAGAGGGAACCTTGGAACTTGTGTTAAAACACTCCGTTCTCATTATAACATTTCCGTTCCCTACTTTTTGTCGAATTCTCTAGGATTGAGTGGTGGGTTTCATGCCGCTTTACCTCACTCATTACCAGATGGAGGAAATGAAAATACTAAGTAAATATTTATTTTTTTCGAATGAGAATCGAACCCACCCGTTACGTTTACAGTCATATGCTTGCCTCTGCGCCACGGCTGGCCTCAAGTAAAATGAAATAAATAAACTATTTTAGTCATTTGAACATGGTGAACCCGACTACACAGATAATAAGAAGACGTTCTGAGCGCTGACTAACAGTTACTGTCATCCTGGTTAAAAATAACTTGTAACATGTCTAACATTAGTATTTGTAGCAAATAAGAAGCCTATGGATGTTCTAAGAATACTTTCTTTCAAACAGTTATAGAGGAATATATAATATACTAGCGACCCCCTTCGCGGCTTCGCCCGCTTTTACTACAGGATTATTCATATAATGTATGTTTGCAAAGCACTTAAGATAATATGAAAATTAATTAAACCCTAATGCAACCCGCATTTTCGTAGTTTCAATAAGGATTTTCCAATTGTTTTACACAGCAAGGATTTTTAAGTAGGTACCGTAATTTTAAATCTGTGCTACTAATCTTTTCAAGTACTNTAATAGATAATTATTGATTAAAGATGTAACCAACTATGTCGCGTGGAAATACATTATAATTATTGGATAACTCCAAAGTACGTGCAACCACTTCTAAATTTACTTTTCCAGTAGTAGCTCCGAACGACATCAGGGCCTTGGTTCTCTGACTATCGGCTTTTACAGCGACACCGGTTGGGTAGGGAAGAGGGTACTCTGTCCCTGATGAAAAGCAAGCACTATGTGGCTGCCTGTGAGGAAAATTAAATAGAATGCATCGGCCGGAAATCGAACCTGGGCCGGCCGTGTGGCGGCCGAGCATTTTACCACTGAACCACCGATGCGTGTAAGGTAGGCGGGCGCGGCGGACGCAAAACGTCGCGGGGGGCGGAGGGACGAATGGCGAGTGGCGAGCCGTTTCGCAGCAAGGATTTTTTGATATTGTAACAACTTCTAAAGTACTTATTAAAATGAAAAACAGTAAAAGACAGTTTTGATCTACATTAAATGGCCAACGTAACTAATATACTTATTTATATGCTGAGAGCATTTCTCTAAAACTATTCGCAGCTTCGAAATAGTGTAAAAAGCAAATTGTATCTTCGTTTAACGTTAAAAAATAATAAAGTATTTTAAAGGATAAAGATTAATACCATTATGGAAAAATATCCCTCACATTAAAAAATATATTGAAATTATTATTTTTTAGACAGAAATATGATCACTACACGTTATCCTTAAAAGATACGAATATGCTGTCGCGGACTTTTTTGTAGATCGTATTAAGAGGAACAATACTCCAGTACATTATTTTCATGTAGTACTTACCATTAAAGCAGCGCATGCGCGAAAGAGTCTCAATGGGTAGGACTTTATACACATTTATCGTATTATGTTAATTTATATAAGAATGAACAAATAATAAACTATAATAAACCTTCCCTGAGAAATAATCGACCTAATGGTGAAAACCGCATCAAAATCCGTTGGGTGGTTTAGAAGAAGAAGAGTTAGAAAGTTCAGACAGACACGAAAAGCGACTTTGTTTTATAAGATATAGGATAGGATAGGATATGAGTACCCAATGATAATTTTTAAGAGCTTTTTTAGAATATTTAACAATATTCCCCGTGGCTTAGTTGATAGAACAGAATGGCTGTGGGTTCGAATATCGTTGAAGAAACTTTAATTAATTGTATACGTGTATAATTTGACAATGTTAACATGTTCTAAGGTTTCACGGTGAAGCATAAATGTCTATAATAAGAATATCTGCGGGAGATCAATGACAAAATATTATAAAAATGACAATATTGACAAAAAGGTGTCAACAATTTAAAAAAATAATAATAAAATTATATTTATAAAGAGTATACTAGTATATTATTTCGAAAAGCTGCGGTCAGTTACATAAATATTTCGTGTTGAAATATACCATATAATTTTTGTGGTTTTGGTATTACCGCGAAACATTAAGTGCTTACTCATGTACCTACTGTTATAAAAATATTATTTACACATATTTTCGAAGTAATTTAGTATTATTTATATGAACAAAAGAACCTTTGCTCTTCAGGAGTCAGATTGTTGCTTCTATGTTAAGATTCAAAATTGATTTCGACTGACAATTTCCTTCGATATTCAACAAGCATTGGACAAAGACGATATTTATTTATTATAGCCAGTAAAATGTAAATATTAGATATTTCATTTCATCCAGTAGGAATCGAACCCATCGACCCGTTAAACTGTCGCGTTTATATTCGCACGCTTGTACCTCTGCACCCCGATTGGTCTGGCCAGAATATTTATTATAGGAAAAAAGTAGGGAATAAAGTGATGGTATTTGAAAGAAATATTAAAAGAGAAGTAAAAATTAATAATATGTAATATATAGAAAATTAATGATACATATTTTGTTTCCTTATTATTGTATAATTTTTGCTGCATTCTACTTATATTACAGAAAACTTCTTAGCTTAAGATTTGAGCTGCCCTAAGTACCCACTTGCCACGAAGTTGTGCTAAGTAACTTCGTTTCAACCTCGAGTCAAGTAGAGTTTCACACTTCAGAAAATATTACCATATGGAGTCAGAATAATTTGTATTTTGTATAGAGAATCTTGTTAATATTATAAATGTAATAAATATAAAAAAATATAAATTGAAAATTTTTATTTCTAATATTTCGCTTTGGTGTCGAGGCAAAGCGCGGCGTTGAGTTTAGCTATTCAACACGCCTCCAGAATTAGGCGAAAATTGAGGAACGGAGTTTAACACTAGGTTCCTAAGTTCCCTCTACCTATTCTGGTATGTACGGTATATAGCCTATTAGATTTGTTTTGTGACGATTATTTAAGATTCCTTTTACAAAATAAAATATCTTGAATGGAAATATCTATTGTAAAATATTACAGTTCTACTAAAGAGATGCCCTGCTAAAATTTGTAATAAAATATATTACGGCATTATATACAAAAACAATAATCAAAAGCAAATATTATAAAGAAATTGTACCGAAAGTCATAGTTCACATCTCGATAGTGGATAGAATTCGTGAATCGACTGTGATAAGCGTACTTCGACCTACTGAACTGTATGTACGATACAATTTGTACTATCGTAATCGTAAATGCTTTTCATATTTATGTTACTAGGCTGTTTTACATTTTTACTTAGTTTTTGTAATAATTAACACAAAAATTACATTACAAATACAAAAATAATTTGAAAAGAGAAAATTCATAGTCATTTCATAAGAAATATCATTACAAACTTATATGTTTATCTTGTCATATGCGGGATACATCCTGAAGCTGATTTAAATAGTTTTTTTTAATTACAGATGCTTCAAGTGAAGTAATAAATACAGCAGGCTTTTCTGGTGATGGTCAGATTGCAATCCTAGTCAGAGGACCGTCCAGAGTAAGTTCAAGTCGTGAAGAACTGCTGCATGCAAAAGGCGCTGAGGATAACTCAATGTCATTGTTTTATAATAGTAAAACTAATAAAGGTAACTGTATATACATTTTTTTTGTATATTAACATAAATAAGCTCTTAATACTGAATCAACATAAGTTTTTCTTTTCAGTTTCCCTAGAAAGTTTAAATGGTGGTCATATCAAATCAGTGTCTTGGGGTCTGGGTGCTCATCCAAGGGGCACTATATTATTGGTTGTGAACCATTCTAGGGTGAAAATCGTAGTCGGTTGCAAGCCACTGCACTGGCATTCAATGTCTAATAAACATGACGTATTCAAATTATTGACCAACCAGAAATTGAAATTGGTAAGGAACTTTTATTCTTTTGCTATAGCTGCATTAGAAAGACATAGATTATGAAATTAGTACAACATTAAAATTTCTCTTAATTGAATTTGAAGTCACAATTACTACATACAAATAATATCTAATCAAGCTACTTATGTTTTTCAATTTAAATTTTAAATATATATCCATGTTTTTTCCAGTATCATGAAGAAAATGCACCTGTAGAAGTATATAGTAATGAGAAAACAGCATTAGATTCTATAAGTTGTAATCATCAAGATGAATTAAAGCCACCAACTCTAGTCACAGTAGATTCCGATGTAGATGAAGTAAAAGACTTTATAAAGAAGGAAGAGAGAATGAGGATGGAGGAAGAAATGCAAGGAGATTATCCTAACAATAACTATATAGATCCAAATATATATCCAACGTTGCCGCAACCAACAGTACCTCCTAGAGGTGACATTCCAGCTATTCCTGATGTTGACTCATGTGATGGTAAGAAACTAAAAACCTTATTTTTCTTAAGTTATGTCTTAGAACTCTTTATGTTTTTATTAATCCATCAGTTTTCTTAAATTGAAGTAAGTACTTTATTTTAAACTAATATTTCAATATTACAGAGGAAATATTGCGACAATTAAAACTCCTTCGACAAACGGTCGAGCTTCTTCGTCGTGAATTAGCAGATCAAAAAGGAAACATAGACAATTTGAGGAACCAACTACACATTTGCTGCAATAGAGTCCCTTCACCGCCAGTGGAACGATGCTCAGGATCGTCTTGCTATCCTGGTTACTGATTTCTATTAATGTCACTAATATTATTTCTTCTTATTTTTATAATTGTATTACTAATCCATAAAAGTCGTCGTTTGTTTTTCACACTAAATGTATTGTAAATTATTTTAAAGAATTCTTACCACATCTTTCTGATAATCCTATTGTATTTAAGTCTTTAATAAGAAACGGCCGTTAATTTTATTTTACTTATCTTTTAGATGTTTTAAAAGAAGTTCTAACACATGTTCTTTATCATAAATTATAACTTTCGTTATCTTATTTTACCAATGAAGTATAGCCAGTATTAATTTTAACAATACAGTATAACAAGTATTAGTACCCATTAACTAAGCAAATTATTAATATTTTTCTTAAAATTCAGAAAGAAATGATAAGAATCTCAAATCTCCTCCATTTCCTGACATAACTACTTTTAAGGTAAATCAAGCAACGTCATCAGTGTGGCATTCGATTAAATGTTTTAATAAACGATCGCGTTTTATTTCAAATAAATCCCTTTGTTTATTTAAACCAATGGTTGTTCATGACAGAGTTTCAAGTTTCGCCCACGCAAGTTTGATTCAAGTTGCTTGATTAGCCTTGGCATCGCCTTTAATGGTATCACACGTATTTAAATATTTTGATTAATGGAACTATTTTCATTATAATTATATGTGGGGAAAATTTTAAACTTTGTCAATGAATTCTAAGTTTAGTGTACTTTTTTATATATTTTGATCAAATATTATTCATTTAAGAATTACTAAAGTAGCTTCATAGTTAGCACTTCTGCATAAGTTAAGAAACCTATATAAGTATTCAATTAATTAATGACTTTGATGAAACCGGAAAAGATAGTAACAAACTTTACCATAATGTTAAATCAAATATTGCTGCGCGTTTTAAATATTCAAGGAAGTACTGTTTTATATTTAATAAAAAAAATCCTCTAAAATCTTCATTGTTAATTTAAAATAAATCAATCTAAAAAAATATAAGAACTGCACTTAGAAAATTTATGTGTATTTGATCTTTCGCTGGAATAGCAAAATTCTTTGAATAAATGACGATGTGGGTTTTGAAACAATCACTCTCTAAAAATAGAATTATAACACATAAATGCACTGTGTCTTTCATACAATATATTTAATTTAGTTATTGAGGCAACTGAGCGAACGAAAATTCGAGACTGAAACGAGCAGAGGGTGAAACTTGAAATTGAAATTCCTTAGTTATACATATTTGTAATTCAAATGTTTTAAGAAACTGTGTTTTGACTCTTATATTTTTCTTTTTATGTAAATGATTTAGATGTATATATAATTTCAAAGATATGTATACCAGGTGTGGAATGTCGCAATACTGCGGGTGGATTCGAGTGTGGTTCTTGTCCGTCCGGCATGGAAGGAGACGGCAGGAGGTGTAGGCCTGTATCCTGTGAGAGAAGACCATGCTCACAAGGTAGCAATGACTGTTGAATACAATTGTATTATATTTGGGTTAATATACAAAGAATATAAAAAGATCGTTGGTCGTGGCTCAGAGTAGAACGTATGACTATAAACGCGGCGATTGTGGGTTCGACTCCCAGTCGGAAGATGAATATCTTTCATTAGCTCTCTCTGGTAACAAAACCAAGCGGGGCAATTATTTCTTCCCCTCAACCACGGAATTTCTAGGAATTCGATTTTGCTTGGGGAACGAGGTATATTAGGTTCCTTTAAATGTCTATCCTGCTATACACAGATAGCGTGAAGTTAAAAAACTACACAAAGTACTAGTTTAGTATTTATTTATGAAACGCGCATATATTTCGATAAAAAAATGTCAAACAAATAATATTTTTAAATGTTTTTCAGTGGAATACTGTATTGACTCTGAAAAAGGATATCGATGTGAACGATGCCCCGGAAGGCAAACAAGCGACGGGCAAACGTGCCGATCTGCATGCAGCAATAATCCGTGCTTCGAAGGACGTGAGTAACATAATGTATACAAAATATACAAATAAGAAATTAATTTTAAGTTAAATTGCTTTGAATAAAAGTTATAAAAAATATTAAAAGTTATTAACTCGACTCGAATATTCTCCATGAGCCTTTAAGAAATGCCTTGGAAACACAAGTCTCTACAATTCAACTGACTTTGATGAAACTTGAAGTGTTCTCTAAGTTTACGTCTCATATAGAATGATCTTAGAAGTACAGACTTTTACTTTTCGACCATCAAGCAAACATACAACCGTACACTTAATAAATTAAGCATAGAGCTTGGAAGTGTAAATATTATCCAATTTCAAAATTGTCATATAAACTGACAAGTTTCTCTTTTGAAGTCGGTTCAAAAAGGTAAAATGTTAATAAGGAGAGTTGTTTTGCTGTATCTATTTCTAATGGAGGACCGTACAATAATAGAATATAAAAAAAATAACAAAACCTATATTAGAAAATTCATAGATAGCCAACATAAATTTTTCAAATTTTAATATGTTATTATATCAACTTATACAGTTTTAATTCATGTTTCAGGAGTACAATGCCAAGACCTGCCTGATGGCAGATTCCGTTGCGGTCCGTGTCCGTCAGGCTACACCGGTAACGGCCAGGAGTGCGTGCGGTTCGGCTGTCGCTCTAACACTTGCTTCCCAGGTTTGTTATTTAATAACCATATGGTTAGAGATTATTATATATTTTATTGTTAGAGATTTTCTTTATTTTGTATTTACTTTATATGGTATTTTTATGTGGAAACAATGTTTTTAACAAATTACGATTAAATTAACTAAATATTTTACAAATAATTTATTTTCCTAGTAACTATGAAGAAACAAAAAATATATACATTTTTCAGGCGTAGAATGCCAAGAAACTGCCTCAGGTCCCAAGTGTGGGTCCTGTCCCAGTGGATATTTAGGAGATGGACAACGATGCCAAAATCTTTGTGATGCGAGACGACCTTGTGGCGATAGACGCTGTACTACTACTACTTCCAGCCCTTATTACCAGTGTGAGGAATGTCCTAAAGGATATGAGTGGAATGGTGAGTGCAGAGGCTGTTTTCCCGCATGTCAGGCACTAAACAAGAGTGGCGTATGTATATATAGTATATACTGAAGTAAAACATTAAAACTATTGTTGTTCATTTCATCTTACAAACCTTTTTAAACTTTTAACTCTCTAGGCTGTTACTTAAAGATGGTCCCATACCGCAATACTGAGGTCAATAGTACGTACTAAATGCAAGATATTGTATGTTAAGTGGTGGAGTGCATATAAATAAATAAATTAAATATGGTTTGCCCAGGAATCAAGCATTTTACAGTCGCATCTATCCTCACCAACAGCCCTATTATGAAAATACTTCTTCCTCAAATAATTTTTAAGACACCATTTATAATTTTCTATCTCTACAGGCTACAGTTGCGTAGACATGGACGAGTGCGACCTTGTCCGTCCCTGCGACGAGATGGTCTCGTGCCGCAACACGGACGGCGGGTTCGTCTGCGGCCCGTGCCCGCCCGGCTACGCGGGCAGCGCGGGCTGGCGTGGCGCCGGACACGAACGCCGCCGCGAGGCCTGCTCTGATGTGGACGAGTGTGCCCAGCCTGACGTGTGTCCACGAGGCAGACTGTGTGTTAATACGCCTGTGAGTGGTTTATGTTTTTTATTAAGTTTAAAATATTATTACAATGATTAGATATTTGAAGGAATTTCAAAAATATAAGTAAAATATAATTTGTTTAATTTACCAGTATCCAAGTCATAAGGTTTCGCATCCTTTACCCTTAGGTACCCTTTATCATATTTGTGTTCTGTTTTCTAAATAGTAGTGACAAAACATGATTTTTTCACGTTTACATAGGAATAATAGATCCCTGACACTAGGTTATTTTTGTATTTTTGAATCCGAATCCATGACTAAAAACTACCTCCCTTAGGGTTCTTTCACTTGCGTGCCTTGCGGGGGTAACTACTATGCGAACACTACCCAGACTTGTCTGGACGCGGACGAGTTACGCCAACGCTGCGAGCCGGCGCGCTGCAGGCGGTATAACGCCGTTTGCGGATTTGGTGCTAATTGTGTTTGTGCTGTGAGTATTGGAAAACGTTAAATTTAAATTGTGATTGTCGTTTTTCAACTTCATTGCTACTCCAAGGAATAAATAATTTTAAATTCCTCGCTCTCGAAGCGACAGGTAATTTGTGGAAATTGGCGTTCAGAATGTATACAAAATAAATATTAATTAAATATACTACAAAATAAATATAAATTAACCTTCGTAAAAAAGTCTTGAAAAGTAAATATAACGATACCAAAACAAACGAGATAAAGATATTTTTCAAGTTATATTTATTTTATACTTACCAAAAAAGGAGAAAGTAAATTTTATTATAAGTAAATTACAACTGGATGGCGCTTGATGAGGGAGGGCAACGTTCAGCAGAGGACGGCGATAGGCTGATAAAAAAAATTATAACTGTATTACGGACCTGTACAATTTATAAAAAATGTTTGATTTCATCACATGTAAATGTTAAATATATATTTAGACAGGTTGGGCGGGCAACGGGACCGTTTGCGGACCGGATAGCGATCTAGATGGCTATCCTGACCAACAACTACCTTGCACCGAATTACACTGTAAAGCGGACAATTGTCCCCAAGTGTCTAATTCAGGTCAAGAAGACGCAGATCAGGATGGACTTGGTGATTCCTGCGATCCAGATGCTGATGGCGATGGCATACCTAATATACCGGTAAAATTTTAAACAAAAACTTTATCGTAATAAACTATTTAAAATATTACTTTAAATTAAATAAACTAGGCCTCTAGGCTATAGCGTTGAGTTCCGACGCTCAGTAGGCAATGGCTCAAAAATACTGTGGAAAGAGTCTTACCATTAGGTTCCCTCTTCCTATTCAAACCCATATAGCAATATGAGGATACAGCGCGAAGCTTAAAAATACTTAATAATTAAAAAATATGAATAATATTAAAAAAAATAAGGAAGTATTCTAAACACTTAGAATGATATTTTATCCAGGATAATTGTCCGTTAATCGCCAACCCTGACCAATTGGATCGGGACGAGGATAGGAATGACAAACGCGGAGATGCCTGCGACAATTGCCCTCGTAGATTCAACCCTGGACAAGAGGACGCTGATAAGGACGGTCTTGGCGATGTGTGTGATCCTGATATGGATAACGATGGTAAATTAATATTAATAGTTGTCATCATTAATTACTTTTCCTTCTTAATAATTTAATAAACAGCCCATCGACACACGAAAATTATATTCTATTATTAATGATCTCACATGTTCCTTTTAACAATATCGTCGATACTGTATTTTTATAATTCTCGACGTATTTATCTTAATTACCCTCTTAATTTTTTACTGAAATTAGTTTCCAGTTCACATTCAAAAGATAAGTAATCTCTCTCTTTTATAATATTATTTTTTTTATAAATATTTGTAATATAAATCATTAATCAGGTATCCTCAACGAGCGCGACAACTGTCCCCGCGTCTACAATCCGCAGCAGGAGGACATGGATGGGGACGGGGTCGGCGACCTCTGCGACAACTGTCCGCGCGTCCGCAACCCCGCGCAGGACGACGCCGACACCGACAACGTGGGCGACGCCTGCGACAGCGACGTCGACAGAGACCAGTGGGTTATTGTGTTGATATTCCTGGATTTGATGCTGTAATGGATATTATAAAATGACGCACATGCAAAATTCTTATTCGAGGGAACGATTATATCTAAGCCTTTCGTTGTCTTTATATGAAACCTAAAACCTACTTATAATATTCAGCTCATTAGCGATAGATTCCTCGATAAAACTATTTCCCCCCGTTCCATTAAAAATATATATTATTTGTATATTTAAAAAAATATATAAATCACTACCCCGAGTTGCCCTCACGCGGTGTTCTACTGTGCTATCATGGCATGCTTAAATAATCAATTATTATAATTACAGAGATGGTATCCAAGACGGCTTAGACAATTGTCCAAATTTAGCAAACAGCGACCAGCAGGATGTAGACGGGGACGGCAAGGGCGACGCCTGCGATAACGATATTGATGGCGATGGCATACCAAATATAGAGGATAACTGTGTGCTTGTTTATAATCCGGATCAAGCTGATTCTAATGGTAAGGTTCAATTTCTCTTTGAATGTTTTGATTATTTTAAAATCTTCCGTATCTTATATTATGTTTTGACATTCACGTTCCTATTTTGAAACGTTAAATTTCATTTCATTGTTTAGAGTTCCAAATTTGACAGTATATATGAAGTCCAAAAAACTAAACTGATGCATTTTTGTATGGAATGTGACCGTAGACCTAAATATTTGATACTAATTCCACCTTGGCAACTCTACGTTCCGTTTTTCCTTTCGATCTACGGAACCCTAAAAAAATCAACCATTGTTTGCTAAGATGGATGATATATTTGATTTGTTTTCAGGTGATGGTATCGGGAATCTTTGTGATAATGACTTTGACGGTGACAACGTGACCAACGCTTTAGATAATTGTCCAAATAATTCTAGAATATATAGGACTGATTTTAGGTAATAAAAACATGTATAATAGGTGTTATGGAAGTTTTCAACCGATAAATAATAATTAACTGATATTATACTTCGGACGTGGATGTTCGGAAAAATGTATTTTTTTGTTTCGGGTAATTGAAGAGTATTGCTTCAGCAAAACATATTTATATACATAGGTCATCATTTTCTTAATAAGAAAGGGGAATTAAGCAAAATAAACGTACTATATACAAATGTCAAGAAATAAATAAGCGTATATTGTAATTATTTTTTGAATAAGTGTTTGGTTTATCGACGTTCAGATTGATTCGAAATAATTATATAATAAAATTATTAACGACTGAACTTCTTTATGCTTTGACATATAATTTACAAAAAATATTTTCCAGAAATTATATGACAGTACGTCTCGACCCTGAAGGTACTTCCCAATTGGATCCTAACTGGGCGATTGCAAACGAAGGTGCAGAGATCATTCAAACATTAAACTCTGATCCCGGACTTGCTGTTGGATTTGAAAACTTTGGAGGCGTTGATTTTGAAGGCACTCTCTTCGTTGATACTCCCATTGATGATGATTATGTCGGCTTCATATTTGGGTAAGTCTAAAATTTATAGCTGTGTGTAATTATATAATTTATGTACTTTTATCTTTTACTTAGAAATATGTTTCTATAATGGTTATTACTTAATAGAAATTATAGTAGTTATTTCCATTGCACTGTTGCTATTTAAAGTAATGAAGTATAACATGCTGCCAATGCTTGTTATGGCCCCACATATTAAACGGTGTAAAAAATAAAATAAAAGAGACATTGTCAACAACCATACGTACTTTGGAAAGGCTCTAGAACGATTGAAGCTGATGCCATAAACAAGTCCAGTATGTAAGAGCATGTAAGATATGTAAGAGTATGTAAGAGTATAGTGCAAAATAAACTTACGGGGCAACCTAATATAATATTATATTATCTAATAATCTCCCCAAATACTTGACTCTAGATATCAAAACAACAAGCGTTTCTACGTTGTAATGTGGAAGAAGAACACACAAACGTACTGGCAGACCACACCGTTCCGGGCTGTGGCGGAACCCGGAGTTCAACTTAAGCTAGTACACTCGAGCACTGGCCCCGGGAAGCTGCTGAGAAATGCACTGTGGAATACAAACTCCACTAACGATCAGGTTTGTTTTTAATAGATACATAGAGAATTCTTCATTGCATAAAAAATAAATAACAAAAACGAACTAATAGCATGCAAAGGCTTACCCTTAATGATCTCTTACAAATAATCTTGGATATTAATAATTAATATTTCATAGTGCATAAAAATAAATTTATTTCTGATAATTGATCAGATCAGATGATCAGAGACTTTCTTTTTATTATTTGCTTTTATTTTGACGCTATAAATGCAACGGTGGTGGATTCATTTCTATTCCGGAAATGAAATTTATGATTGTCATTTCTCTGCTTACGAGGCAAAAGACTCAACACGCAGTACTTCAAAAATTCTGCGGAAAGTGGGGAACCGGTTTCTTAATATGTTTCTAAGGTTTTCCAGGTTCCCTGTCTATCTAAAGCGTAAAGCTAAATAAAATAAAATATTTTGTTATTTAATAAAACTACTTAGAATCAAAGAGTTCTATGTGATCCGAGAAGGGAAATTGGAAATGATAAAACTTCACTCTTTTTGAGCCATATTTACAATCAATTATATTAAAGAAATCTTTAAATTTCCAGGTGACCCTCCTTTGGAAGGATCCTCGCAACGTTGGCTGGCGAGAAAGAACAGCATACCGCTGGAGATTACTCCACAGACCCAAAATAGGCTTAATTCGTCTAAAAATATATGAAAACAATCGCCTGGTTGCTGATTCTGGAAATGTATACGATTTCACTATAAAGGGTGGAAGACTTGGAGTGTTCTGTTTCTCACAGGAAATGATTATTTGGTCCAATCTTGTGTATAGGTGTAATGGTAGGTTATATTTGTTTATTTTATTACGCTCTATCCCCCGTAAAGTAGGCTAGGTAAAGGGAACCCAGTGCTAAGATATTCTGTATATGGTGGACTTCAACGCCGCGCTCTGTCTTGTAGTTTAAATCAAATAATTCATTAAAACAATATTAGATTTTTATTATTATAAGTTAAAAAAATATTTCCTTGTTCAGTGTATTTATTTTTTAAAGTTTTGTTTGCCTCATTACTTTTTAAATTAAGTTTTGTTTTTAAAGATTAAGGTAAAAAGTCCCTTAACTCATTTGAAAACAAAATGATCCCTGTAGAATCAAACAATGGATGAAAGTTTGTTCAAAAGTACATTAACGTTGGATATTTTGATTAAAAAGTTCCAATTAGTTATGTTTTTTTTTATAATAAAGGGCCGGAAAGCGAAGGAAGGAGTGATTTGACATTATTTATTTTATATATTTATTTTTCACTGGATTTCGAGATATTTCTTACCAGAGGGAGATATGAACATAGTTCATCCCCTCGTGGGGGCATCGAATCCGCAATCTCTGTGTTTATAGTCCATAAATAGAGCTGAATATATTTTGGTTCTTATAAAAATAAATTTAATAGAAACATCTATTCTATTGTTTCAGATAAAATACCAACAAATATCGTATCGGAGTTGCCGCCGAGGCTTCTCAAGAAGTTTGATATAGATCACGATTTTGTATATCTTTAGTAACTGATTAAAATATATACATTTTTATTCAAAATATTGATTATAAATAAAAAAGGTTTAAAGCATTAAAATTATACCCTTTGTAAGTTATTAAAATTTCTAATACTCATTAAAAAATATTAATATAAATGTAGTTGTAAGAAGTTTTTATATGTATAAATAAAAAAATATCTATAATAAATAAATTATTGTATTTATCAAACTTTTCTTTCTGTACATTTTTTTAAATCTACCTTATTATCCTTACTCATAAAATTTTTTCTAGCTCCAAATTGTATCCCTCACGCAGCAGGGTAGGTAGAAGGAACCTAGTGTTAAGACACTCCGTTCCCTAATTTCTGCTGAATTCTAGAGGCATTGTGTGTTGAGTAGCGGAACGCAACACCCCAGTATTCAACCCTCAACTTGTCGCGTTTACAGACAGACGCTTGTGCCGTTGCGGACTGGCCTTAAAATACAATAAGAAAATAAAATAAAATTTTGTTCAATATTAAGCCTTCAGCGGTACTGCCATAGATTAGATGCATACATAAATATTCACATCCTCCAGAAACAGGCAGCATTACACTCCTCCACCATAATTGGTAGTTCTTGGAGATACCGTTTTCGTAACGCAACCATAGCAATCATCAATAGCGGACACGTAGTCATCATCCACACACACAAACTCACACTGAAATTAAACTCACAACTGACACAAATTTAACAGTATTTTATTTAAACATATGTATTAATTTAATTTATTTATTTACTAACTCAACAAGGGGTATGGGGATATTAACAAGAATATAGTGAATGCCTTTTTTCCTGAGGATCTCGGGACGGGGCATTTATTAAAGCCGACTAAATCGTGAAAAAGTTGAGAAAATAATAATATTATTAGGACCTTTTTACACATGACAATTCCAAATAGAAGCTATGACAGAGGTTTAAAAATTTTAGACAATTTTACTATGCAATATTTTCTAAAGAATATTTAGTATTTTGATATCATTTTATGAAGAAATGAATAACATTGTCGAGGAATTACCCTATTTGGATACAAATGAGGATAAATTACCAGAGATAGAGGCAAACATAGCTACCTTAGAGGTAGATATATCATTAAATAATAATTTAGCTGGCACACAAGCAGCCATTCCTACAGCAGATGTTCAAGCCAGCACGAGTCGTACTAAAAAAAGAAGAGCGACGATCCCAATGAGATCAATCATGCAAAGAAAGGCAAAAAGTAAAGCCCGAATTCTCATTAGAAATATAATAACTAATGGCGAATTAACGAGGAAAAGAATATTACGGAGACCCCTCCGTTCAAATTTTAGTAGAAGAGCTGTTGTATCACATGCTTCAAGGTATAGGTTATACAGAAGTGACTCGCTGTCGGGATTGTGTCGTCAATGTGGAGACTTTTAGCAGCTAATATATCTTTTTATATCATTTTACATTACATTTTTTTTAAATATATTTTTGTTTCATTGTGAACAGTGTTATTCTTTTAAAAGTTATTTTTTTTATGGGACTGAGTATACGTATATATAATAAAATTCCGTAAAAAAATACTAACCAGTAAAGTTTATTTCACCGTTCAAGAATATTTATAAAGGATTTTTATATATTAAATTAAAATATTAGAGGAAATTATACAGGAAACATTTATAGAGAATAAGCATGTATGGAATTAATGTGTAATGAATGTAATGCAGGATAGTTGGCAGTTAATGTAATAAATTGTACCATTGACTTTGAAAAGAGCAACTGTCGAGTTTCTTGTCGGCTCTTCTTAGAACTGCCTTCCGAACTGATGGTAGCTTTTTTGTTTAAATGTTCATTCGACGATTCAAAAGTGTTTATATCCTCTATTCCGTCTATTTCTCCGTCTATTTGAATAGAGAATATTTTGAATTTGTACATGAGAAATTTCATAAGTATCGAGCAACTCTGGTACGTATCAATCTTGTTATGAAGGACGGAGTGGTGACTTTTTATTGTGCACTTCACTAGGAAATGAAGTAGAAGCTTTTATTTTTATAATAGACCAAGACATGAATTCTAATTTTATTATTATACCAATACTTTTTTCAAAATCTTATTTAATTGTAATGTTTAAATTTTAAATACACTTTCACATACAATAAATGATTTTGATCAGAATAAGTCCAATAACTAATTTGATTGTAAGATATTAGGTTGGTTAAGAAAAATATGATACATATCCATTATTCTACTTTGGTAATTATAACTAATATTTAGAAGTGAAATTTATTTGTTTACATGTGCATAATATGTATTTGTGTGTCATACGTCGATTTTCTATGTTTTGATTGATTGATTTCTATGTTCATTATTGTTTTTTTATTTTAACAGAGTGTCTTAACCTAAAGTCCTAGTGTAGTCGACCTAGTGGGTCGACGTGAAGGGAACCTAGTGTTAATACACTCTGTTCCATACTTTTCGCCGAATTATCAAAGCATTGCGTGTAGACTGGCAACAGTCAACGCTACGATTTGCTGTGTTACCAGAGAGTAAAAATATAAATATGTATAAATAATAATTCATTACACTAAGCTGAAAAATAGCGGTGCGATTTAAATACAAATTTTAAATTGAGCCACCAGTCCCTGGACTACACTGACAGCTAAGAAATAAATGGAATGGGTGACCGTCGTCCGGACAATTCGCTGTAAGTGCCCCCAGCTACGTGTTTATTCCTTTTGACGAAAGCTCCTTAGTCCTTACCTAACCTCTTATACCATTTGATCATTCAAAGTGGCTTTTAAAAGCTTATTTGCAATGTTGTTTTAGTTTTTGTTTATTTTAATTTTATTTCTAAAAGGTTGTTAATTAAGTAATTAGTTTTGTATATATTTAATAGTTGGTTTTTTTTCAATAATATTTGATATTTTATACTTTAATAAAATTAAGTATACCAAAGAATACGAAGCCGTCGTAGCGCAAACTCTATACTTAGAGTAGAGTACCAGCGTATTAGAATAACGGTGATAATATTTTTTGAAAAATCAAATAAAAATACATGCTTATCACAAATATATTTATTGTATCATCGCACAATCCATAACACGAGAACTGCCACTCTGAAGATAGCTCTATCAAGGAACCCCAATAAGGAGAGAAACACCTTATACATAATATGTATATATAAATATTGTGCTAAAAGCAAATCGATTTAAAACTTATAAATATACTGTTTTACTTGTTTTCTATAGCATTTTCACAATATTACTTGGTTTCAGGGTAACGTTACATTAGATTCACAATTCACAATTATTAATATAAAGAAATAACACAAACTCTTTATTTAAACTATTCTCATTAATAAAGTTTGGGCAAGAAGATATTGACACAGACATGAGATTAGTGGACTTTAATTTTTCAGAAAAAAATACAGTTTTTGACGTATATAATTCATGTTTAACAGATTAATAATGTATTTGTGTTCTCTTTTTATATCTACGAGGCATGTACATTATATTTTAAGTGGATACAGATTAAATTAAATTTAAAAGGAAAAAAAAAAGTTTTTTTTTTTAGGAATATTATATATATTGCAATATAAACAAGAAAATAATATTAATTGATAACAATTATTATATTAAGTTTTAATTATTTTATATCCGTTACCCCTCAATCTCAAAGAAACAAAACACAGAAAAAAAACTTACAAATGGAGACAGTGAGAATTCTCACACATTCTTACTCGGTATAAAACATTTTCAATTATTAAACATTCACATATTTACATTTATTTAACAAATCTACTTTTATATCTCATATATCTTCAGAGTAATGCATGAACTAAGTAAAATTTAAAAAGACATACATACATATACATATGTTTCGTCATTCAGACTAGAACTAATTATTGCATTGAAATTTTAAATAATTAAAGAATAGTAATATTTTATTTTTAATATAAATTACTTTAAAAAATATGTTATTTGCACGCAAATCATTTTTTTAAATATTATTTTTATTTTATAAAATCATTGAATATAAATCCAAAAATGTTTTAGCTACATTACACATATGATGATACAGTACATATGATGAAACTTTTTTTATTGAAGAAAAATAAATATGAAATTGTGTATATTTTTGATATCCGAAAATTAAAAGTAAGAGCTTTAAATAAGTACAGCAATTCTAAGTTTTATTTTATTCAGCGATCGTCAAGAAGATAAAAAAAATGGTTAAAATGTCGGTCTACCGGTCAATTTAAGTAAACATTGCCGATGATATTTAATTAACGTAATGAAAAAAAAGAAAAATTATGCTAACTAAAGATACAGTCCGCGAGGCGTAAGCTGAGCTTTACATTTGTCTGACCACCAAAAGTAGAGACAAAAAGACTTAAAAATATATTATTAGTCATAAAACAAAAAAATATATATTAAGATTTAAACAAATCAAGTGAAATATAAACCTATTCTATCTATGTAAGCGTGAGCGCACACACATGCAAAGCTCAGCTTACGCCTCGCGGACTGCTCTTTCTTAAGTATCCGTTTTACAACCAACATATTGTGCACGTTATGACATAAAATAATCATTTATTTAGTTAGATACAGTAAATATACATAGATTATATAAATATTTTTATAATTAAATGTCTCAGCGACAGCTACAACATGATTATGTATAGAAAGAATTGCACTATATTTATAATCTGTACAGATTTTCCGATATGTAGAGTGTAAAGAATTAAGTACATTACATTAAATACAATATAAGATTTTAGAAAAAGTGCTAAGTTTTAAAAGCTTTAATAGACAATCTTAAGTCATAGATTAAAAAATGTAATATCTCAAGAATCCAATTATAACAGCCTAAGGGACAGTTCGACACATAGCGTAGATTTCTTAAACGCTAAAATGACTTTGATATTCTTTACGTAAGCTATCGACAGACGTAATGGCTATTGGTACTTAGTTTTACTTAAATTAGTAAAAAAATTTTTGACTCATTCATGAAAAAGAAAATACCTCATTTTATGTTTTACTTAATATAGCTATTTGGTACTTCGATAGTTTACGTAAAAACGTCGTACGTTTCTTATCTAACTTTAGTGTCGATTATTATTCATACCTACTTTGATTATTTACACCATGAGCACTAAACGTTGTATTGTCATTGTCTAGAATATTCTATTCTGTACAAGAATTTAAAAGCATTTTCAAGATAAAAGACAGTTCTTTCAATAGTTAATTAGTTCTCGAGTTGTACAAAGTTTTAAAGTCGGTTTGATGTCAAACAAAGTATCACCTTTATAAATGATATAAATCTTTTAGTAAGGATAATTAAGAAATATGAAAATAAAAAAATGTTATTGGTTATTTAATTGTTAAGATGTATTAAAGAAGATCCAAAGAGAAAACTCTAACTCGAAATTTAAATAAAATTAAATATGTAATCTAAAGGAAACTGGTTATGTAATGCAAAGGAAACGGAATAATGTTATCTAAAGAAACGCTACATAAAAGTGTTTAAATTAATCATAAACAAAGTAATATGTTTGAAAATAAAGCTTTTTATTTTTAAATATTTTAATTTTTTTCTATTACTTTTATTCCCGGGATGACCGGGAATTGATGATTTTTTACATACGGACTTAAATATTGTAAATTCTATTTGAAAAAAATATCAACAATTCGTTTCCCAATTTCCTCTAAAACGTGAGCACAGATAATTCATATTTCGCTTGACATCAAACGCGTCCGCCATTTTGACAGATTTATGTCTATGTTTCATTTAATAAAAAAACTGATCACTCAGTTTGCTTTTCTACCATTCGTTGTACGTAAATATATATTATGTCAGTATGTTTTATAATAGCATTAATAAACGATATTATCTTGTATATTTTTTGATTTACTAAGAAATAATTAGCTTACATATGTTCTATGCGTGTTATGTAATAGATAATATATACATATTTCAATAAATCTCATATTCAGTCTAATATTAATATTAAACAGTTTTCCAATAAGATATACATAAGATCATCATTCTTAGATAATGTTTCTTCTCCTTCTGACAAGTTTCTGTTAAGTTAACAGTTAATCGAGATATCAAGAACGCATTCATTCCAGCAAGAAAAGGGCGTTCTTTAAACTTATCAGGCAACATTAAGTCCGACCCTAAAAACTCTAAATTACTAATTTCATTTGTATGTAAATTGACTGATTTGAATAACGTTGATGAAAGATAAAAATATCGTCGTCGAAAGCTAAATGAGTAAAATGAAGTCAGATTTCCAATTTTACATTAACAATTACATTTGGTCCGTGCAATAATTGTTACCAGATACAAGCAGTTCTCATAGAAACAATTTAATAATAATATGCTTGGAAATGTCGATTCTCTTAGATATTTTTTTCATCCCACAATAAACGTTTACTGTACAAGTGACAGCTGTCACGTTGACAGCTACCAACCGCAATTCCCAAACGCGTGTTAAGTTCCCTTCCATTACACTGAATATAATAGAATAAAAACATTATTTCTTCAATAATATATTTATGAATATTATATTTCTCGTAATAATTTTAAATAATAGATCTGTATATATAAATATTTTCGCAGAGATGCGTTATAAGGTTTCATTTGGTAAAGGGGTTTCGAAACGGCCTTCGTAATGGGAGAAGTTGTTCGTTTAAAACAATGTAACTAATTAAATTCTGGCTATAACAATTATATGCTAACTAATTGGTTTCATATAAAATTTTCTTTTATTATGCAGTCTAACATATTTTATTATTAGGAAATTAGGAATCGCTAAAACGGTATTCACTTTTTATGTGACTCTTTTAATTAGGTAATATTTTTTGGTATAAATATTATAATTTAAATTATATGCATTGATTTTCATACTTGTAGGTCACTCCCACGTCTCGTATAACTATCTCACTCACTCAGTACTGGGATCGATGCCATGCAGTTATCTGAAAGAGGAGGTTTACTTTTGTTAAATGCATAAATATGTACTGTAAATATTTTAATAAAACAGCATCAGCATTTTCGGGATTATTTTTAATTACTTTATT
The DNA here is from genome assembly GCA_013403645.1 of Heliconius nattereri. Taxonomy (NCBI): domain Eukaryota; kingdom Metazoa; phylum Arthropoda; class Insecta; order Lepidoptera; family Nymphalidae; genus Heliconius; species Heliconius nattereri. The sequence continues at coordinate 281,001 of JAAIXI010000219.1, read as the reverse complement.
GATATAGAACTATACTCACGTAATAATTTGGATGAATTATTATCTGAAACAATTTGGACGAAGTTGGGTAGGTACATTTAACTTGTTTTCGCAAGCTATATATATAGTATGGGCGTGGAGCCGTGGCCGCCTTAAAGTTAGGTTTTTCTAAACTTTGTCCATTGTACAAGGAAAGGTAAGAAAAATCTTACAAATAAAATCTGCGTTACCGGTTTCGATTCCCACTAAAGGAAATAAAATATTTAATATTTTCATTTCCAAGCTCCGGCAAGGAAGCAAAGCACAGCGTTCAAACACGCAATGTCACCAGAATTCGGCGAAAAGTAGCGACATACGTTCCCTCTGCCTACCCTGCCGCACTTGAGCTACCTCAGTGTCCTAATCTCTCGTACTCACTAGCACATGGTCTCAGGGCGTGAGGGCGGTGTGGGCGCGGCGGGTGGTGCGTGCTCGGCGGAGCGCTGGCGCGGCAGCTGCGAGGAGTCCAGCACGATGGAGGGGCGCGGCGGGAGGTTCTCGCTCACCATGTGTGATAGGGAGAGTTCGCTTGAGGCGTTTGTGTCTCCTGGGAGAAATAGATACATATTTAATTATACTTTTATTAGTAAGTTTTATAGTGACTTAGTTAATTAAAATTATGATATGTCGTCCAAGAAATGAGGACATAAAGGAATAGAGATAAGAACTTACACTCATTTAAAAAAATATTTGTATAATGTAATTAAATTTTATTGCATAAACTCTTATAGTAAATTTAGATAAAGAAAGTTAGATAAAGATATACAGTAGCCGAATTAGAGACATATTATTTTTCCTTTACAAAATGAAAAGAATACAAGAACCACAGCTATAATCATTGTGCAAAATTTAAAAACAATAAAATGTGCAGGTAAATTTCGAAGTTTTTCCAACAAAATTTCTATTTTCTATAATAACAATTTTAATAAAATCACCAGAAGCAAATTACTAACAAAAATATCTTTGGGATACGGACAAAATCCGGGATACGAAAGTTTTCCTCGTAACAGCTTTCCCACCTATTAGGTACGTTGTCGTCAGAAGATCCCCAAATAGCGAGAGTAAATTATTTGGGTCACTTCAGCCTTGCTCAGGAGATTACCTTGTAATATTATTTTACATAGTCTTAACTTTAGGATGAGAGGGAAAGAAAAGCCTTTAACGATGTTTATTTTTTCTATATAAGACATTTTTGAAAAACATGCAAAATAATAAAGAAACCGGTCCAGTGCAAGTCGGAGCAGCCCACCTAGGGTTCCGTACCAATTTCAAGATTATAGGTTAACGGGAAGTACATCTTATGAAACTTGACAAATCTACGTTTGCTGGCGTGTGCACTCATTTTGTATGAAATAACTACAATTATAAGTTTGTAAGTGTTATAAACCTGTAATTTAATTTTCTTTTCTTAAATTCAACTACAAGTTCTCTCGTTTCTCTCTTTTCTTCTCTGAAGGCGCAAGTCCCGCGGTCAGAGGGACTAAGATAAAACTAAGAGCTGTGTATATCCAAGCACGGAATAATTTATGTTTTACAATACAAGCTATAAAGCCTTACTCGACAAATAAACTATAAAAGACAAAAATAACTACAAAAATCGAATCAGTAGTTTCTGATAATATTACGTTCAAAGAATCAAACTCGTCAGCTTTATAATATTATTAGGAACTAGTGGACAGGACGCGGCTACGCCTGCATAAACTATAAGAATATTCATTAAATATATTTATGAAATTATTTTCAGTATTCAATAGAATTAGTAAGAAAATATAAGCATAAAGAAAAAAGAAAAATAAGTAGAGACATATTATTAGAAAAAATATCGGAGTTATTGAAATGAATCAATAAAATAAGTAAAAGTAACTAAAGGATATTCTTTATATTAGAAAAAGTACCGAAAGTTTTCCCTGCGTGCATTTTTCTATATTAAATAAGATAATTTTAGCGAGCAATATCAAATAAAATAAGAAGAGAACCAAGTGTAGTTTAAATTAATTATAAACAACAAATAATTACATAAAAATTAACAATAGTTCGAAAATGTATCAAAATTTATAAAACCGTCAACGGGATCTGCCCGTTCTCGTCGGTCATACCCATACTGTGCCTCCCGAAGGCTAAGTCAATTCGAATCAGTGACATCTCCTTATTATTTATTAGAATGTTATACAGTAAACTATAATTTCAATCTAGATAAAATGCTAAAAAAGACTTTTATATTTATTTTTATAAGGATGAATATCAAAATATAAGTTCATTTTGGGTGACGTTTTCCTAAAACAACAAACAAACTTTGTAAGCCGTTGCTTACCAACGACGGTTGTTATTAATATGGCAAATAAATTGCATGTCCAATTAGAAAGTATTTTAATTTATCAGTACATATGTGTAATGTAATGTTATATAACTTATAGCACTTCTGAAGAATGCAGCTTTCCTACAAAACAAAAACATAGCAAATCGGACTAGTAGAACCAGAGATCTTAGCGTTCAAACAAATAAACAAACAAACTCTTCCGCTTTATTATATTAGTATAGATATCTGTTATTCTGATATGTAATAGTTAATCCAAATTTATTTCCTCTGTAAAATAAATAAAAGTAACAATGTAAAGTTCATTACTGTTATAAAAGTAAAGGCTCTTCAACTAACAAGATCTCTTGAGACTCAAATAAGATGCAATTTGCGAGATCTATAATTGTATGCTTAAAAGGAAAAAGAAAATTATGTTTTATTGTGATATTTTGACATTTGTGAAATTAAAAAGCACGAAAAGGTAAAATCAAACTAGGGAATGATTATAATTTTATTGACAATATTAGTTTTTTTGTCGTTTCCAAAATAATATTTAAACAAATTAAAATAGGTAGTAAGTATTTGATACGTACCTACAAAAGAATCCTTTGATCTCTTAAGATAATAAATGTAATGCCTAAAAACTTTGAAAACATAAAAAAATATATATGGTATTTGGGATAATAATGAGTGTCCCAAACTGCGATACACCACCACATCCCTGTGACTGTGTCAATGTTAACAAGCAAACGGTATTTTCCGGGAGCTTTCACAAGAAAATATCGAAATCTGTCCAAAAAGGGTCGATCGTGTATTGAATATTTATAAACGCATCCTTTGTTGTCTACGTTTGATACAATGTGAGATACAACACAAGTCACGCTTATTTTATTAAGTGACCTACTTTTTGTATGGGTTCTACAAAAAATAGTTTTACATATTACGGCATTTTTGCAGTATACCTACCTTTATGTATTGGTAAAATTATTTTTTTAATTTTGAAACTAAAGAACAACAAATTTTTTATAGAAAAAAAACCATGATATTACTACTGGTTATATAATCTTAATTTTATATTGTTTTTCAAAATTTTATCACCGATTTCAATTATTCTGTATTAAGTTTATATTTAAACTTTGTTCTAGTAACAAAATTTAAAAATATTTAGAAACATAACAAAAGCTGTAATCATTCTATGATATCTAAGTCATTTGATTTCCTTTATATTATCTATAAGAAAATGATAAATATACAAAAATATAAAAGGACGTTACCGCTTGGCTGTCTCGGCACTGGTAATAATACTTCTCCGCAAGCATCATCGCCTAGCAGTGGCTGTAATGGCGACGGCAGCTCGCGACTGTCGATTGCAGAAGATCTTCTCAGCGAGTGCCTGTTATTATTGTATATATATTCCTGTATATTATTGTTATTAGTTTAATTGATGTCGTAAGATGAGGCAAGGTGTTAAAGAAAGTATATTAATAAAATTTAGCGATAAAAGCGCCTTTTATTAAGCTTCTCCGTTTTTTCGTATATGGTACGATAATTCAGGGTCAAGACACTCAATTTGTAGCAAATTTCGTCCAGCCAGCCAACCAGTCGTAACCACCCTGAAGTTTGCTGTAGATTGTTGCGCAGCTTTGATTTTAGGATAATTTTTTTACTTTCTTGTATTTTCACTTCCTTCCGAGAAAAATGTTACACGACCACGACTCGTCAACCGTACTGTATATCAACAAAATGACATACCACAACAATTGAACTATTTCCTATATAATTCATATTTCCACACAAACCTCTGATGCGGCAGCCGCCTATCACTAACAGTCAACAGCGTAGTCTGCGGCGTGTCCTCAGCGCTGGTGTTGACGCACACGCTGATGCTGACGCCGCTCACTCCCCCCTCCGCCTCGCCCTCACACTCGCCGTCCTCCTCGTATCTGGCCAGGACAGACTCCATTTCTAGGCTACAGTTGAGAATTGCCCCCATGTAATGTTTTTACTGTTATGTACTCGTAGTGTCATTTTGTTAATAATGTGTGTGTGTGTGTTATAATTAAGGAGTTATTGCACATAGATGTTTTTTCAATTGGCTGACACATAGATGTATGAGATACATAGTAAGAGTTAATACACATATTGTGTGTGTGTGTGTGTGTGTGTGTGACTTTTGTATTTTTCTAGTGTCAGTGTAATATATGTCAAAATGCTAAATATATTTAATATCTATAATGGTGACAAAACTCTCTCTCTCCCTCGCCCTCGTCTTCACCGTCGCCATATCTCGTATCTGCCGAGGATTGACTCCATTTCTAGGCTACAGTTGAGAATTGCGCTCATGTATTGTTTTTACTGTTATGTTATATTGTTAATATACGTGTTTTAGCCAAAGAGTTAATGCACATATACATATGTAAATGCATAGTTCTTGTTCTTGTTACTTGTTGTTGTGTAATTACACATAAATAGATTATGTGTAATAATATACACACTGTATGTTCGTTTTGTATTTTTGTAATGTCAGTGTTATAGAAAAACAAGAGAATGCCTACAGTTAAAATTTGTCCTCATGTTGACCTCTTCTACTATTTTTTCGGTAGTGTGTGTGTGTGTCTGTGTGTGTGCGTGTGTGTTAAAGGTAAGAAGTTATTGCACATGTTATACATATTTACATAGCATGAATATAAAATATAACTGGGTGTAACTTTTACATTCCTTGTTGTTGAGTTAGTAAAGCATATAAAAAAATAAACAAGTGACATCATTTAGAATTATAGTTTAAATTCATATTTCCAATTTTCTTAGATACTCAAATTATACTTACATATAATTTAATTAATTTATATTTAATTTTAATAATTTAATGTTTAATACGTTCTATAATTCTAAAAAAATATGTAGCTCTAGTGCCAGTCGTGTTAGTAAGTAGTAAGTGATGGGTGCATTTCAACTGATACAATTATTTAGTTAACTTTCATATAAAAGTTATTAGAAATATTGATAAAAAAGTAAGAAAAAAATTATGCCTTGATATTATAAATTACTCATTTAGAATTACCCCTTTTATTACAGAAGTCGGTTAGAAAGATATTTACTCAACGCGGGTATCGATTCCCAAATATCACATACTGCATAATAAATATTTGCAAATAAACACAGAAAAGCGATATTAAATTATATATACAATTAAGCTAAACTGTACGTAAAAAAATATATATATATGTTGATTTTTCGCTATTTATTCTCATTGACAAAAAAAGGAAAATATTTTTTTCACTTTACGCTGTATCCTATATACAGATATAGTTACTATAGCGGTAGCAGTATCAATTCTAAATATAATTTCTTCTCATATAATTTCGCTTTTGTAACATTGTTGACTGTACGCGAAGTTAGCAGGTTCAAATCAGAGTTCAGAATTATTTTTAATACATTCTCTAGTCGAGTCACTAATTTTAGTTTTTTGTCAATTTGACTTTGTTAGTTCTTACTACAAAAGAAAAAAGACAAATACAAAAGAAAAAACACAGAGACAGACAGATGATATTATACATACAATATACTTACCGACGTTGTATAAGGTTCTCCATTATAATATAATCGTCCTCCTCGGCCCCTCGTAAATGTTCCTTTTCCATGAAAAGCGCGAATTCTGGGTTGGACATTTCACTTGCGTGCCGTCGTCTTGTCGATGGTGAGGAAGCTCTTCCGGGGGATAGCAGACGTGTTGCTATTGGTGTTCTATGACATATAAAAAAGGGTTTTGTCGTTAGGAAGATGACTATGGCTGAGAAAAATTACGAAAATAAAGTAGTTTTAATAGTTTAATTAGTTTGAAAGATAATGAAAAAAAAATGATTACTCCTTTTAGTTTAATGTTATCAAAATCGAGAAAATATATATTTTTTAAGCGTCACAGTATCCCGCACACATCGGGGTTAGCAAAACATGGCTCGATCAACTGCTCTATGACATTGTTATTGCATTAGCTTTTGATTTATTATACAAATTTCCAAAGCAATAAATTCTTCAAAAACGTGTATTTTTCTTCTTTAGCTAAATCTTTTTATTTTCTTCCAAATTATCTTCTTCTTACTAAAATTCTTTTGTCTACAACGTTGTTTTACCAAGCTAAAAATGTCAAAACAACCCAGCATGTACATTAAAGTCAAGAAGGAAGTATATTATTAAACAAACGTAAATATTGGAGCAATGCTAATGAAACCCAATTAATAATAATTGAAAGGAATTAATAATAAGGGCATCTTTCATTTCAAACAACTTGAGTTTTGTAAGTATTTTGAACTCGAATCTCATAATTAGAATATGCATATTTTATTTCAGTCAAACAGGTTGCTTTATGAGTAAAATATAGATAGACGCCATTGTAGCTTTCATTAACTTTCTTTTTCTGGCTGTATATATGTCGTTATGACATGGACAATGACTTTAAAGAGGCGGAAAGTGGAGAAAAGAGTGACTCTAACTTAAAGTTTTTATAGAACACGCAAGCTTCAAATATATTAGAATTATCGGGACCTCAGAATTTCTCAAAAGGTAAATAAATATAGCGTCGAAAGTTTTACGTATTTTCATCAAATTTATTTACGATATTCAGAAATAATATTTCTAGGGCAAAATAGATAACACTGTACTGAATATACCAATATTTTTGTTTCAGAACATCTACCACAGTTCATACATATGTAAGCACATTTACATACAATATTGAGTACCTACTGTCCGCTAGGTATAAACTGAGCTTTGCATTTGTGTTAATGTTCATATATACGAGTAATGTAGTTCACTTGCCTGTTTTAATATAACACTTTAAAATTAAATAAGATTTTCTCAACACAAATCAGTAATCAAAATCTACTTTATTTAGAAAAAAAATCGAAACAAATGATCACATAAAAACAACGTATAAGAATTTGAACGTCGCGGGATTTGAACCTGCGCCTCTTTGGAAACAGTCCAAACCCTCTGATCAACTAAGCCATACGTTCTCTTATCACAATTCGTACCTTGGCGTATGAGGCGGTGAGAACAATCCATATACAGTCTCCAGCTCATCTGTAATACTGGTATACTCGTGCATAGCTAGTAGCAAGGAGCGTGGTGCAGCTACCCGCGTCCTGCCTGCTGGGATACCAGCCGCGCCACCCGTCGCCTCCCATCCTGATTGGTGACCTGGGATACATACATATCTTATCCTACTACTATTATTAGTTAAAAATCTTATTCTACTACTATTATAAATGGGACAGTTTGTGAGGATGGATGTTTTGTTTCACTTTCACATAAATATTGATGCGCTAATATGATTGCGCGGATTTTGATGAAACAATTTACAGCGTTTGATAATTAAGTGGACAGTCCTGAACGGAACATGTTAATTCAAGATATTTTCTAACTACCTTATTTATTGGACAAGGGCTTAAAAAACTATAGTAAGCTTTATTTCTTTTATTTTTATTTTAAAATTTCAATAAACGGTTAATAAACATGGCCATTTAATAATTAACTCATTTGTAAGTCATACGTAAAATACACACAGTTTATTAAGCACAGCATAAAAACCTTACTCTTCAATAAAATACTTAAAAAGGGAAAATATTGGAAAAAACATCGTCATAATTTTTCCCCCTCACATCGATTTTATCAGCTCTTTGTGTTTTTAAACGAAAGTCACGGTTCATTAGGAACTTTTTATTACTTAGCATTTACGTTCAACTTCCCTTCTCCGGTTTAATGAAAAAATACGCTTGAGCTAAATGAAAAATTTCACGCCCCCGAGATATTTCTTTGGAGTGTTGAGCATTGATAAGAATAACATTTGGGGAATGTAATTTATATACAATTGAGCTGAATTGTAGACGTCAGATATGTAAAGAAAATGTTTGTCATAAAAATTATATTTAAATGTCTTGGATATGCGCTTTAATCTAGGATAGATCAAGTTTACAAACATTTCAAAATATTTTTATATATTGAAAATATGTTAAAAAACTAAAAAAAATTAGGATTGTAGAAAAAATTAATATATTCATTGTTTCGCTTTGGTATCGATTCAAAGCGCAGCGTTTCGGCGGAAAGTGAGTAGCGGAGTGTAGCGTGCTCATGAAGAGGAGAAAAAAGAAAAGAACAATAACCTGTAACAGAGTTCTGCAAGGAACTTGCATCCACAGCTGAATTATCTGGTTCCGAATGCGTTTGACTGTGCTGTCGACGCGGCGCTAGGTGGTGGGCGGAGTGACTCGCCATGCCACACTCGTTGCCACCTTCTGATCGTCTGAAATATATTCATTTCTTTATATCTATTTATTTACACTGACTAATTGTTTCTGTATTTTTTTCTGCTATCATTGTTTATTGTAAAAGCTGATTAGACTTAGAGGGTAATATGCTGTTATAAATATATTGTGAAGCCCTAAATGTTAGTATCAAGATTTAGTGGTAAAATGCGTTATGTTGGTTGGTACTCACCAGGAAAAATGTTAAATAAGAATTGCAAAAGTATCAATTTCAAAGAACTATCTTACCTTCAAAATCAAAAAATTATGTCTACTTTTATAAACAATTTTATTATTTATCAAAAAAAATACAATATGAAATTTTCAACAGAATTGTATAATATACAATAAGTAGAATCCAAGAAGAACTATTAGACAGTTAATTAAGAAACAGATCAACAAACTATTGTATAAACTGCATCCATAACATTTATTACACGTTTTTCTTTATATTCAAGGCAAGATTTATTTGGAGAATACCATATAAGTACAAGAACAAGTAAAATACTATTTACACGTGGTAATACAACGCCAGTTATTAATGTGAATGTGACAAAAGATATCAAAGTTTCTGTGTAAAAAGTGCTAATTAATATGATTATACATATAAATGAGCGTGAATTTACGAAGCTTTATATAGAAAACATTAAAACAAAGGCGCTATCGCTAACTACGTTGCTATTCACAAGCTAAGCCATTCGCCTAATGACCATTTGACTTACTGTTTCCACAACCGTCTCCTAACAGATGCACGAAAGTAACAAAAAATAAAATTAAAACAATTATGGCGATGATAAATTTGGTACGTTTTAATAGAGTTATCCAATTGTTCGAGTGTGTGAATGTAAATTAATTAAGTATTTAAAACTGAACGTGAATCAACTGAAATGGCTAACATGCTTAATCAAAATGAATGAAACTAAAACCTATAAAGCTATCAGTTTTTAGTTAATTTCTACAAAATTATTTACATATTAAATAAATGTATTATTCCCAACGGCAGTAACGAACTGGTCCAGTTAGGACTGTTTCAAACTTCTCTTGAATGAGACTAACTTCGACTGAGTTTTGATTAGCCTTCACTTAGTTTTAATTACACGACTGTTAACTTGTCATAAATAAATCTTAAACTTTTCTCGAATGAGGTTTTGTTTCAAAATACATTTTAATTATTGTAAAGCGCACGATAAAATATACTTTTTATTTATAATATCATACGTATTTTGGCTTATTTTAATATAGACAATCAGAGTTTAACACTGGCTTCTGTTCAATTAAATCCAATTTGACAAGACATAATTAAAATTATCAATCTTTAATAACTAATTAAAATATGGCACACATCTATCAAAAATGTATATTGAGCTAAACTTACCGTCTCGTGTTGGTTGTTCTTCTGGTGCCGGCTGACGTGGTTCGAGGACGAAGGCTTTGCAAATCCGAAGGCATTTCTCGTACTTCCGGTAAGAATGCATCGTCAGTCGTCGACGGCACTGCGTTTTTTTTATATTAAATATCATTTACATTTATTTTGTAAGACAGCGACGAGAATGTATTAAGGCAAACTTGTATGCAATCAGTTACGTCGAATATAATTGGTCTATTATAATTTAGTTTAATTTTTATATTTTGTTTGAACATCAAAGTTACGTCTCTTTTAAATTATACTCATATATTTGTAGTTTTTGTACTTTTTATACAAAATAATATAACAAGGCCAAATAGGTTCGTAATAAAAAAGAAGTTAAAAAACACAATCACTAAAGACAGACCTCCAGATTGATATTCTTCTATTAATTAATCGTAAAAAAAAATTCGCATTCATATTTTTGTAACATTAATTTATCACCCATTACCTCAAAAGTCTATAGTTTATTAGTTTCCTCTTGAAGTTGAAATTTTTACTCTAACACCACAACGTTTTATAAAACAAAGAAATATTAGATAACAAAAGTACCTTTTTTCTCATCACTAGGCTCAGTTCGGTTGCTATCCGAAGATCTTTGGCGTGCAGGAGTGACAGGCGCGGTCGACCTTATTACAGTCACATCAGGTCCAGCAACGCTGGCCGCAGATGATGTGGACATTGAATCAGCTTCTGGCTCCTTTTCCACAACCTCTGGTCCAGATTGAGGTAGTTCTTCCTAAATTTATGATATTTGAGCTGAATATCACTGCATGTTAGAATTGGTGATTTGTTTTGTAAATTATAAGTAATCTCAATATTTACTGTACTAGTAGTATATATGTCTAGTAATGTAAATATTGAATTAAAATAAACATGGTTTTTTTCATAAACAAGATATTTTTTATTCGGTTCGCAGTAATGCTTCGAATGATACAAATGTATAGTAATATCGATTACAACATTAATATTAACATACATACAGTTTTAAACACATGTGCTGTAATGTCACAATGCAAAAACAATAGATATGAAAGATTCAGAAAGAAGCAAAAATGTGTTCGTTTAACATATTCAAATGGATTAAATAAATACATCAACACAAATCGGTGCCGTTTCGCGGACTAAGCGCTTTTGACTTTGAGATATTTCCGATCTTATACTAAAATTAAATTTGATTAGAAGATCCAAATTCTGGTTTACAGCGTTCTACTGTCTTTTAAAATAGTTTTAACTTAAGCATTGATAATTATAACTATTTAATCTTTTAATTAATATAAGAAATCTTTTGAAATATAAGCAGAGTATAGTATATAGGCAGTAAAACGCTTGTTAGTTTTGCGCTTACTTCGGAGGGCTGCGAGGCGTGCTCGTCCTCCTCCTGCACAGGTCTCACGGCGAACCGCGTCGCTCCCGTGTCGCTATCAGACAGCACCTGCCGCGCCACCACCGTTAACATTCATGGCGGATTTACATATTTTATTAAGTTTTATATGTTTATTTATTATAGTATTATTACAAATCTTTAGATTATTATTATTATTAAATTAAGTTAAAAGATAATATAGTGGCTGTTTATTAATGTAAATCCACCATCGCGCCACATCCATTTATTTGTGATCTGTGTTCGAGTAGTTGACAAGACGTCACGTTTATATTTATTTAATGAGAAAAGTTTATATAGATTAATGCGTTAGATTTAACATCTTCATCAAAGCTTCGCCCATTAATTGGGTTTGTAGGGGCGCTATTTGTGGACCATCTATTTGTGATCCAATATTTTTATTTTCTTTTTTAGCCTCACGCTGTATCCCGCATACCGTATAGCAGGGATCCTTTTGTTAAAGACACTCAGCTCCGGCGTAACTTAACTTGTTACCAGAGCTGGGAAATGAAAATATTAAATAATTCATTTCCCCAAATGGGAAACGAAGCCACAATCGTCGCGTCTGCACATGCTTGTGCCTGCGACACTACGACCTCAGCATAATGGTAGATGGACGGTGATTAAATAAATTATTATTGTTAATAGAATATTTTTTCTAATTAATTTAAAGATTTGAATCGTAAAATTCTTGTATCAAAAATTGCCTAGAATTTGAAAGACTTACTGAAGTAAGTCACACTAACTGTAGGAAAAGATACTACTTCTGCGAATAATGTAAAAAAATATTTCTTTGTCTCCTGGACTGAAGCGGGCTTAATGCGGACATTTACATTTTAATGAAGGCTCTATGAAACACTTTTGTGGCTTATTAAAAAATTGAGTAGCTATTCCAAGCGAGCGTAAGTGAAATTTGGGGCTACATAGAAAATTTACATATTTCTTATAGGTTGTGTGATATCGTAAGTATTTAATATTAAATATTACCGGAATTTAATTTAATCATAATCTAAAGCAACAATATGAAACGAGAGGAAGAATTTATTAATTAGGAATGAACATTAGTAAATACTTGTAATTTCATAGAGTTGAGGATTAAACAAGTTTTAATCGAGTCGGTTTATGTTTCTTTAGAGAATATAAAGTCCCACTGGAGGAATGTGGAGCTCTCTCATTACTTATTAAATATTTTGCTTTCAGCGGGATTTGCAAATAAGCCCCAACCTTTTTAAGAATTTACAGTTCTAACAAGCGCTGCCCAGACGCGAACTTGTCTAGATCATTTATTCTACAATTTTCATACCTCGCGATCTTTTAAAACTCGAACACCAGAACACAAAACATATAAAGCACACAGATAAACATAAAAATTAATGTGTAAAAAAAAACCTAGAAATATCCATTCGTACACAAATTGTGAAGGAAATAATAACAAATCGCAACCAACATATAACACTGAGAATGTTAATAATGAACATGCTCAAACAAGTTTATAATAATTATTGCACCATTATACTTTTATTCATTAAATAAACTATTAACGAATAATAAACGTCCTATATTTTAATAAAATTCTTCGAATATGACAACCAATGACTTAAAAACTTAAGTTTTCAAATATTTCTGTAAATATGTTTAATTGATCATTTACAATGAAAAGTTCTTGACTTACCTCTGATCTATCACTAGCGGTTCTCAACCTCGCACCCCCACTCGGGAAGGTCGGAGGTGGAGGTCCCAAGGTGTCTGTGGACCCTCGATTGACGAGCGATGGATGGGTGGCCATGAATCGATGGATTACTGCTAGGTGATTCATGGTCTGTTCCGCCACATCTTCTAACTTACGTAGCCTGAACTCTACGCTCTATAACGTTTTAAGTTTTATTAGGTTCCCATTTTTTAAATCTCTAGTGTGTAAGAAAAATATGAAAGATTGGTATTCGGTCCTGAATAAGGAGTTAGTTTTTAGTAAGTCTGGAATCTGGTTTAAGAAATTGCGTTACTGGGTGTCGTTACTTAATAAATATGAATGATATTCAGATGTGTTTTTACAGCAAGAAAATAATATAAAATAAAAACAAACTTATTAAAACAAAAGTAATTTTAACAACATCATGAATAGAAAACTTTATTAAAGTTAAATTTTTGACTGTAATGAAGCGCCGAAACCCGCTGAGGATGAGGAAAAAACAGAAAGTCATTACGCTAGTTCGATTAATTACAATGTAAAAATAAACATCTAGTAATATAAAAGGGTTTTTAAATTAGTTTGGTTGTAAAATTAAGTGTTACTTTCCAAGGTATATCAGGAAGGAGGAAGACAAGTAAAGAAGGTTTACTGTCGAGACATTCATTCTGTATATTTCAACATAATTCGGGACATTGTATGTAGAGTGGCGTAATTCAGCGCCGCACAAAATTTTTATAACATAAAATTAAACCCTCGTAAATAAACTGACGTCTCTTCGACGACTGCAAATGTTGTGCTTATAAACATACAGATATTGTTTATTATTTTTCTACATAAAACTGTGTATAAACGTCACCTTCCGGCTTAGTTAAAGCCAGTTCAAAAAAAATATCTCATAAATATGTCACAGACATTCATACACATAAAAATTGTTACAAAATCTAAATTGGTAAGGGTCAGAGGAAATAAAAAAGAGGAAACGACAGAACTCTCGCATCTGTCGCCGGGAGGGTCGCGTTAACCTGTTGACATCACCTCGACGACGCGCGGAAACAAGGAATTATTAGGGTTGGATCAAATGAGCTTTGAATTTAGTTTGAACTAAACTTTCTTTATTTCTATATTTTGTTTTATTTCAGTTTTTACAGTCATTTTTATAAAACCGTAGACACCGTTTAAGTTGGCAATTCATTTTAAACATTTGTTGGGTGATAATGATTACGATAGAAGTGTTGATATTTTAAATATATAAGAATAACAAATTACATTCAACAATATACTGTATGAAAATTATATTTATAAAATAGACATTATAATTAAGTATTGTAAATGATACGCTTGCTTATACGTCAAGGTAATAATTAAATTTTATTCAGGCGATTTTCTTAGGTGTAACTATAGATTCCAAACTCCAGCTATTTCTACTATAGCTATTTCCATAGTATTTTATCTTATGGAATGCTGCTATGGGGCAGTGCTTCAGACATAAATTCGATATTTATCCTCCAAAAAAGAGCCGTCAGATATATTTATAAACTAAGAGCGCGAGATTCGCTGCGAGATGTTTTCAAAGATGCAGGTATTCTTACAGTTGCTTCCCAATTTACATACTATAATATTCTCTTTGTCCGACAAAATATACAGTGTCATAGTAAACATAGTAACAGTCATTAGATAGGAACGAGAAATAAAGATAAGATTGTTACTCCAAGTTTTCGCCCCCAAAAAGTTAATAAATCTTTTATGGGTGAGCATACGTGTATATAATAAAATTCCACAGAGTATTACCAAAATTTAAAATATCAGTAAAAAAAAATCTGACAAGTAAAGCTTATTACACTGTTCCAGAATATTTAAAGGACAAAATGTATGGAATTATTGTCTATTGAATGTAATGAAGAATAGCTGCCAACTTATGTAATAGATTGTACCATTGATTTTGAAAAGAGCAACTGTTGAGTTTCTTGCCGGCTCTTCTCAGCAGAAGTGCCTTCCGAACCGGTGGTAGCTTTTTGTTCATATGTTCATTCGACGATTTAAAAGTGCTTATAATAAGTGGATTTGAATAAAGAATATTTTGAATTTGAATTCAGGCACTTATCAACTATACCAAAAAAGGTGTTTCAGAAAAGTGTAATATGAATATACTATTATTTTCATTATTTTTGCGGCTTCATGTTTCTTCCCGCTTTGCACGGTAAGCTGAGGAAACCACTCTAGTGTAAAGACACTCCCCTTCCCCATGCACTGCCTATATTTCGTGACATTGCGTTTTCTCTACCAAATTAAGAAAATGAATATAATTTAAATATAATCATTCCCCCGAGTGAACCCATAACCACCCCGTTTACATTGTGCCAAGGCGGCCTTAACTTATATACGTAATACATATAATATGAAATAGAGACGTTATGTAAATCGGTTAACCATCTGTCATATTGTTATACCTGCATCGATTGGATCTGACAGTTGGCCTTCTGGTTCAGATCTTCCATCTTGGTTGTGATATGTTCCACCCTGTCGGTCGTGTTCCTTACTCGCTCTTCTATCGAGTTCGATAATTTTACTTCCTGTTGAATGTAAATATAGTTTTTTTCAGATTCACGCTGTAGTCAGCAGGGTAAGCAATGGGAACCTAGTGTTAAGACACTCCGTTTCCCATTTTTCACTGAATTCTGGAGGCATTGCGTGTTGAGTTACGGAATTCAAGGTCGCGCTTTGCCTCATTTCCTCAAGTGGGGAACCCACAACCAGTTTAATTTACAGTCGCACACTTGTGCCCCTACGCCTCGACTGACGTCCAAGTAAATAATTATAAATTATGTTTAAGTATGGAGTTGCAAGCTTAATATTGTAAATGGGAAAGTCAGTTTCGCTTAATGCAGCAGGAAATTGATATAACGAATATTTTTTACACAAAAATAGACTAAGGCCCACTATTATTTTAGCTTAACATAAATATGAAGTATATCATATCAGATTAAACCAATATAAACTATTTGTCTTTATATTCAGTATTGGTTGTATTCAAAAAATTCATAGTGCCACTCAAAAATTTGCAATTCAAATTTATTATAGTGAAAATGTGTAGGTACTGTATGAACGGAATAGCCATCAGGGCATAAAAAATAAAATAACAAAACAACATCGTTGACTTTATTGCATTTCTTCTTCTTCTCTGTCATCTCTACTATCGTGGGTAGAGTATATCTAAATCACTTCGTCATTTAAGTAGCGGAACTCAACGCTGCTTTTCTTATAAGAATATGGAAATGAAAGTGACTTATTCTCCCGAGTGTGGTTCAAGCCACAATCATGCTTAAGCACAGGATTCCGAAACGAGATAATTTTAACATGATATCATTAGTAGAAATAAAAGAAAAACAAAATAACTTACCTGTTCCCTAAAATATCCCTCCACACACTCCTCCTCAAAATCATATAGCCTCTCCATATCCTCCTTCTCCAAGAACAATTTAAGTCCATTGTCGTATTGAAACCTTTTGTGGGAGACATTTCTCGTCACCCACTTGCACGTTGCGTATATATGACAGAATATTATAAGAGGCGGCGGTAGAACGGGTTTCTGTTCATATTCCATGACTACCGTGAATCTTTGGAACATCCATACCTATGATATAATTAATATTTATATATTAATATAATAAATTAAATGTATGAAAATTTATTTCTAGTTGTCTGCATGTCCAAAAGTTTAGAAGTTACACTGTCATTTACAGTATACTTTATATCGTATACAGGATATAAAGTATACTGTAATATATACTTTATATCCTGTATACGATGTACAGTTTCATAACTTGCCATACATAGACTGTTTTCGGATTCAATAGTTAATCATCTTATGTTGGATAACGCTTTTGTGATTGCAATTAGAATTTTTTTTTCTTCACGCTTTATCCCGCAAATAGCAAGGTAGTCTTGGGAAGAGAACCCAGTTTTAAGAAATTCCGTTTCTTTCTTCAGTATGTTTGAGGCATTGCTTGTTGAGCACTTTGCCTGACCAGTGCGAGAAATGAAAATATTAATATATCATTCCCACGAGTGGGGATCGAACCCATAATCGTCGTGTTACAGTCACGTCCCTGTGCCGTCACTATAGCCTCGAATCACATATCAATAAAATAAATGTAATTTTTCTAACTTTAATATTTATACAAGCTAACATTACTATCAACATTAATTTCACTATCACAAGCTAACATAATCATGCAAAAACAAAACAAAAAAAAAAAGAAGCAAAATAACTAAAAAAACAAAAAAAAAACCTGATGCGAGACTTCATTGACTTCATTAAATATGTTATTAAATACGGCTATGAGTAGGTTTATTAGCAGTATATTCGCCACCAGGAGGTAGACAGTCATTGCTATGGGCGTGAGCCAGCGACCCGTGACGCATTTCTGGTCCCCGATCTCTAATCCGCATGGCGGGTCGATGTCGGGCGCGAACACTTCCCCGTACAACATGAAGTAAGGTTGGAAGAATATCTACAACAACACCTACTGGTATTATCATATTATTTTTTAAGGATTTTATGAGTTAAATGCCAATTAGGTTTCGGATATCTTTTCGATATTTTCTAATCTAAAGTAATAATTGTGAGAATAATAATAAAAAAATATAGTAAATCAAAAACAGAATAGAGAAGAGCAAAAAAGTGTGTAAAATATAATAAAAACAGCACAAATCTAGCTAAAAACTACGTATAAATATATCTATATACAAAATACCCTCATCCAATAAAAAAATAACAGTGTAATCAAATCTCGCAACAGGCAACTAAAACATCGATTGATAATAATAATTAAATGTCCTGGGTCGTATTGTGGTATATTTGTTATTTTTCTAACTATAATTCTGCAAGTACTACTTATTGCTCATTTTTTACATATCTTATACTTACATATAGTTCGGCATATGTGTAGTGGCCACCTTAGGCCAGTAAGAAGAAATCCTAATTAAATCTGCGCAGCTAACATCAGGATAGCCACAATTCCTCTACCGTACTGTACATTACTATATTACAAATACAAAATACACTACCTGTTCTAAAAATGGTATATAACCACGAATTTTGTTCAACCACAATACAACCCACACAAATAGCAAATCAAAAATCTACGACTCCAAATGGAATATGTCAAAAAACCTGATGCGACACTCCGTTGACTTCTATGAAGATGTTATTAAAGACGGCTATCAATAGGTTGACGAGCAATATGTTAGCTATGAGCAAGTATATGCTCATGACCACGGGAGGGACCCAGTGGCCGACGCGGCACTCCTCAAGGCCTGGGAGGCCGCAGGGAGGGGCCATCTGCTCGGCGAATACCTCCCCGTACAGCATAAAGTACGGTTGGAAGAACACCTGCAATTGTCAGCCTTGATGGGTCCCGGTTGTGGGTTCGAGTTTGGTGAAATACCATTTTAAATACGTAAGAATTTGTATATAAGTATATTTTTTTTCATGTAATTATATAATCTTCTTATTTTACTAATATTATAAATGTGAAAATATGTATGGATGATTCTCTATTTAACTATTTTAATATATATTTTAAAATCATATTAATACAAAATGTAGATGAAATAATTTCCTATATTTTGCATAATTACAGAATTATATAGCAATTTCATTAAAGAAAATGCAAAATTGAATGTCATAAAGAAGACAACCGTGAAATTCACTCGAACGATGCAAACGAATGCAAATTGTCTGTTGCACTTTTTAATTCTGTGCCGACTGCAAAATATGTAAAAACATTAATTATACAGATTTTATTATAATGACTTTACTCCATATAAATTATTCAACGGTACGGCTTTTGTACTAAGAATAATCCTACTAATATTATAAATGGGAAAGTTTGAGGATGGATGTTTGTTCCACTTTCAAGCAAAAACTACTGAACGAACCTCTAGTCACTATGTATAATTTAGATATAACATAACAATAAGCTTAAGCGGGCGAAGCCGCGTACCTGTCGCTAGTTAATTATATTTCTTTAGACATTTCCTATAAAATTTAAACTATCGAGTCTTTACAGCCATTAATATGTTTTTATATATTTTATAATCCTCCATCTGTAAAATTTCAAATTAAACAGAGAGACCATCGTTATAAGTCTATTCTCTTCACTCTCCACTTATTGAGACGTTCCATGTTGAATAATGAAACCCAACCGGCTGACAATACAGTCTGCCTAATCCGACCGGATTCTTATATATTGAGTCCATATAAAATACCTTCATAAAGCGTATTCTCTGCTCAAGATTTCAACCGACTACTATCGTTCCAAATGCGCAAAAAAAATGTATTATTAATTCTCCTGACTAGGGATCGAACCCATGACCATCGCTTTTATAGTCACATGCTACTGCGACACGCCAGCCTAAATATTACATATTATTAAAAAAAAATGTATAGTTCTTAATATTAATAATAAAGTTTCAATACAAACTTACCCCTCTTATCAAATACCAGCTAGCTTCCTTATCCGGATACAATATCGCCTGTCGAGCGACCCCAAACGACATGAGCACAACCAGCAAGAGTACCACGAAGTATATCATGTTTTTAACCATTTTACCCATCATAGTGACTAGAGGTCCTGAAATTTGGAAATTATGTAAAGATTTATAACACTCAACACGCAGCACCTCTAGAATTCGGCAGGAAGTGGGAAACGGAGTGTTTTAACACTAGGTTCCCTGCTGTGTGCGGGATACAGCGTGAAAATTATATTTAACTACGAATAAATCAACAAAATAAAATGTTATATCTCCTATATACTATGCACCAGAATATACTGGACCATCAAATTTGGTATCTTTATTTATGCATCATCCAATTTCCGCCACACCTTAACACCCGTATATCACCAGATCGCACTAAGAATTTTGTAATGTATACAGTATACGAGGAGTATGACAGACATAAAATAACATAAAAATTCTATTTAATAAATGCGAATTTCCCATTTTTTCTACAAACAAATTATTATTTAGATACATATTTATGAACTGTTTACAAAAAATATTGAAAATTATATAATTAATTTGTATTTTAAAAAAAATCATATCTATATTAATAATAACAGGTTACATAAATGGATGCATGCATTTTTATTTCAGTTTTCGCAAGATTTGAAGTGACAATCTATCGCCATGACATATATTATGAGCATTTTACATTTTGCCTCGGTCTATATACATTTATAATCATATTATTATAGAAGATTTCCATTTAATATTTCACAAAGCTTAGCGAAATACCCTTGAGACAGACATGATGAAGCTTTTCACTATAAAAGTTAGAGAAACCTGCAAAGTTATTAATTGTCAGACAATTTTTCAAGTATAATGTACAGCTTGTACGTTTTTCTTTATATTCTTTATTATTATTTATTTTTACCTGGAAACTAAGTGTTAAGACACTCCATCCTCATTAAGAGATTTCCGTTTCCCACTTATCACCAAATTCTGAAGGCTGAATTCATGTAGAGTGGTGGAACTCAACGCCGCGCTTGGTTTAACCAAACATAGCACAAAACACAACTCACCTAAATACTTATTAACTCCCAATATATTCAATATCCTCAAATACCAGTATATAATATCTACACAGTATATGACGCGACCGACGTCCATAGAGCTGGCGCGGAGGCGGAGAGTGAGGCCCACGAGGAAGAATATGATGAAACCCGCGTCGTACGTGTTCCACATGTTCCAGGCCCACACGCTGAACTTATGTCTGTTGGGGTAATGATTATTTTTAATTAAAAATTTAATAAAATGTTTAAACTTATAATGAGTGAAGCTGATTTTATTTATAAATCAAAGTCGTAAGGCAGTCGTGAAACTGGGGCATCACACCTGTTTTTCAGTTTCACGGTATATCCCGCATACAAAATGTTATTTACAGTTCAAAAGCTTTTAAAAGTTACAACAAAGAAAATAAACAATACCACGTTTAAATTAATGATACAAGATTAAACTAAATTGACTCATTTAGACTGAATTAGATGAAGAAGCCGCCATGTGTCGGTAGGGGGCCGGAGTCGGTGCCTGTGCTATAAATTGTTTGTGGTGATATAGAAGAGTGCTATATAAATAATGGTATTAAAATACGAATATATTAGTGTGGAGAGAATAATGAGAGAGAAGAGAGGGTGTTACTTTTGGTAAATTATTATAAGGGTATTATGGTTCTGAGGAGGCTTAGTGTTAGGTGAATGCGATAGTAGTAGATTTGAATCTTGCTTGAAGGTAGGTGTATTTAAATATTTGTTACACGTTTTCTACGATTTTTCCACTCGAGAAAATGAAATATTTATACATTTCTTTTTTCTTTGCTCTGGCCATGACGTAATAAAGCGCGAGCGAGTTCCAACACTCAACACGCAATTTCTCCTGAAAATGGAAACTGAAGTGTCTTAACACTAAATTCTCTCTGTCTACCAAGCGGGATAATTGCGGGATATAGCGTGAAGCTGAAAGAAAAAAAAGAAGAACAAATTAAGCTTAGACTCACCTAATAGCCACAGGCTCGGACGTTATAATTTCTCTTATCTTCTCACATAAAAACGTTATAATATAACATATGGAGTATATCTCCGGCCAAGACGGCGTTATGTCCATCTTGACTAATACTGTATACGTAAACATCAGTAGGAACAATATGTAGGCGATCTGTGAACAAAAACAAATATTAATTTAATTCTCACTTAACATTTAACTCGGGAATTCAAACATTTAACATTTTCATTTCTTCGTTCTGGTAGCAAGGCAAAGCGCGGCGTTAAATTCTACCACTTCACATACAAGGAGTCTTAACACTAGGTTCCCCCTCTGCGTACCCTACTAAATGCGGGTTATAATAAACTAGCGGACCCGAACGCGGCTACGCCTGCTTCAACTATAAGAATATTTATTAAATATATTCATGAAATTATTTTCAATAGAATTAGTAAGAAAATATAAGCTTAAATAATCAAAAAGAATAATAAGTAGAGACGAATTATTAGAAAAAAATATCTGAGTTATTGAAATGAACCAACAAAAGTATTAAAAGTAACTAAAGGATAGGTATTCTTAATATTAGAAAAAGTACCTAAAGTTTTCCGTGCGTGCGTACATACTCGTAGATATCAACTCTATGAAACAACTAAATATTTATCTATATTAAATAGGATAATTTTAGCGAGCAATATCAAATAAAATAAGAAGAGAACCAAAGTGTAGTTTAAATTAATTATAAACAGCAAATAATTACATAAAAATTAACAATAGTTCGAAAATGTGTGAAAATTTACAAAACCATCGACGTTATCTGCCCGTTCGCGTCGATCATACTCATACTATGTCGCCCGAAGGCTAGGTCATTCCGAATCAGTGACATCTCCTTGATTATTTATTAGAATGTTATACAGTAAACTATAATTACGTTAATTGTAAAATCATATATTGGAACCCACGATACAGGGTCACCTAGTGTAGGTAGAGATGTAACAAAAATTGTGCATGTTATCTTAATCTAGATAAAATGCTAAAAGTGACTATTATATTTATTTTCATAAGGATGAATATCAAAATGTCGCGGTAACGGTCGGGTAGCGACGCGACGGTTGTTATTTACATGGCGGAATAAATTGCATGTCAAATTAGAAATAAGTATTTTAATATATTAGTATATATGTGTAATGTAATGTAATATAGCCTATAGCACTTCTAAAGAATGCAGCTTTCATACAAAAAAAAACAAAGTAAATCGGACCAGTAGATCCAGAGATCTTAGCGTTCAAACAAACAAACTCTTCCGCTTTATTATATTAGTATAGATAGAAAGTATATATTGGATTTCTCTGAAAAAACTGTTATAATAATTAATTTTGATAACGATCTATATCATTTTAATTATATAACTTTGCACATATTAATTCCCCTATGTCAGGCACAAGAATGCGAAACGACAGACGCTCTAACTTCTAAGACGCTTCGACGTGCGAACTGTATAAGGGTAATAACATTATATGGCTGCACCTGAGTTACGTTGAAAGTAATTTCATTGACAACTAGCAACCCACTCGCGGCTTCGCCCGCTTGTACTACACAAATATTTATTTTCTGGTATAAATTACGTTCGTGATCATTACTCTTAGAATAACTTATCTACCAATAGAAATAAAAGAAACAATATGAATGGAAGTTTTGCCAAAATATAATAATGAGAACTGCATTTAATTTGGTTAAGCCATTTCTGAGATAAGCGTAAACAAACGCATAGACAAACCGACAAACAAGTATATTTTTTTTAAAAACCATTGTTTTTACAAATTCTTTCACATTAATAAATGCCCCCAATAGATTTTCTCATATATTTTCCGCGGACAGAAAGCGATGAGTTACAGTTTTCTTATATGTCTATACATCTATATATGTAATTTATGGTAAGTTTATGAGAGATATGTACAGTAGTTTCGTTACAAAGTATTTACAAAGCTTTATTAGCTAACATTTGAGCGTGCGATTGAGTCTGTAAAGTCTATCCTACATTATTAATGTAGCAGGATTTGAACCTGGGCCTCTTGGAAACCATCCAAACGCTCTGACCATCTAAGCCATATTTTCTCATCGGGCCACATCGAAATTCTTATATGCTTGTTAATAATCTTGTCTACGATATTGTATTTGTCTTTTTATACTAGTAAATGTATGTATGTATAATTGAGTGACCATATGGAATGTAGAGCGAGTTTATAAACGCATAAACTACGAAGACTATACTGGTGCAATGGGACAGTGACTGACTGTGTGGTTGTAGGTTCAATTTCACTTAGTGGAAATCGTTTAAATTTATTTCCGCTACTCAACAATCTTTATGTCTTTCCCCCTTAGCAGGGTAGGCAAAATTAACCTAGTGTTGAAACACTCCGTTCCCCACACAATTTTTCTATACATTGCTTTTATATATAAATAGTGAATATAAATAAAATTAATCAATCGGAAAATATTGCTAGTTAAGTAAATAAATACAGATAAAATTTAAAATGTCATTTTTATACAGCTATTAAGTTTTTATTGCACAAATAAAGCCAGAATGTTGTATGAATTATTAGAAAAAATGATTTTTTATTTGCCATAAACAAAGTATTAATCGTTGTACGAGAGAAAATTATTTTTAAAACTTGTCAACTTGTGTATGTCGTCTTGGCGCAGCGATTTACTGTAACCGCGACGAATGTGGGTTCGATTCTCACTTGGGGAAATCTATTGTTTTCAATTCCATCTAGTAATAAGACAGAACGCAGCCTTGAGTTTCGCTACTTAACACGCAATATCTTGACAATTTCTCTGTCTATCATGTTATATGAGGGATACAGCGTGAAACCATTTAATTTTTAAAATATTAACAAATTTAGTTTTTGAAACATAAAATGGTTTTTACATATGTAAATATTCCAGGCTAAGTAACGAATCCAATAATTTTGGAAAGCTTGTATGTTTTATAACTTCAGGTACTAAGACAAAAAATAAGTCTACATATAGCCTATAAAACCTTACGTTATTTAAAGGTTATATTGATTTACTATAATTATAATATCATAAAAAGCAATACATTTCAAGCTAACAGACAGCCGATGGTGTGAATAAAATATGGTTAATGGTAAAAACTATTTTCATTTCACATTTATAATATTATATTTGTAACATTATTGAAAGGTTACAGAAAGAATAGAAAATACATGTTAATGCTCATATTTTTGATTGTCACGCAATTCACGCATTATGTAGAGAGGTCTAAGCGACAGGAAACTTACTTTTCAATTATCTGCTAATTTATAATAAACCAGGTTTGTTTGCGGCTTCGCCTGCTTGATCTTTTTCGAAAACTTTATTCGTATATTTTGTGGTAGTGGATTTCAAGTAAAATAAAAAAAAAGATTACATGAATATATATTACAAATATTTTCATCGCCAAAATCTCATTTTAGTAATTATATTTATTTAAATAGCTGCCGATGATAAAAAATACTTATTTTCCCTAAAAGCATATTTTAAATTAGGTCATGTCAATGCTAAACGTCAAAAATAATTAGCACCTTCGAAGCATAGTTGGCGCCTTGGAATTTATTTCAAACAATGGTTGAAGCTTTAAATACGGAAGATGTGAACATATGAAATATAACTATACATAGTTAGTTCAATTCTATGGTTACGATACTAAGGCTAGGCTAGGCTCTCTTTCTTTATGTGTTGTATTAACAAAAAAGTACTAATGTAAAAAAAAAATTGGGGGACAAAGGCTTGTATTAAATTTCTGATATCGAATAACTACAGATATACATTAAACATGAAAAAATAATAATTTCAAATAAAAGAAACAAAATGGAGCTCTATTTTACAGATTTTTTCCTACATACGAGTAAACCTCAAAATACAGGAAATCCGTACTTTAAATATATAATCATCAAAATTTATAATTACCATACGAAGTTATAAATTTTATAGGTCACGAAAAATATCAACGTAAAATATTCATAAAAAAGTTAAATTATAGCTTTTAAGCTTTTATTTTTATAATATGTGACAATAATTTATCGCGGTAGGAACGGTTAAACCTTTTTATATATATTTTTTAAATAGGCATGTATATTTCAAAAGCAGGTGACTCTGTTGTTTTAACCAAGTACGTTTAAATTTTGTGTTATTTTATGTTAAAAGGTCAAATTAAACAAAAATACTACGTATTGTTGTAACCCAGATATTTCAGTTGTAATACTTATATAGGTAAATGTTTTATTTTTTATTTCTATACATTTTCCAGATTTTATAGGATAGGTAGAGACGATTTAGTGATAAGATATTTCGTTCTCATCTTTTATTTTATCAGCTTTACGCTGTATCTCCCATACAACAGGGTACGCAGAGGGAACCTAGTATAATTTCATTCCCTATTTTCCACCGAATTCTGGAGGTATTGCTTGGTGAGTTGCAGAACTGAACGCCGCGATTTGCTTTGACACCAGAACAAAGAAATTAAAATATTAAATAATTTCCTTGAGTAGGAATCGAATCCACATCCTATCTCGTTTACAGTCACACGCGTGTGGCCCCGACGCCACGGCTGGCGTAAATTATAATTCTCTTGAGAAAAAAATTGTATGTAATCTAAACAAAAAAGTTTCTATTAATACTCCAATAGGTTTTGGAAAACGCACATTTCATTTAAATTCCTTTGGTATGTCGACGTCAAAGGCAGAGGATGTATTATTTTGCTCCGTCAGCAAACACCTCGTGAACAACGGGTAAAGCCTTTTTGGGAAATGAATTGGATTGCCATAAAATACTGAGGCCACGCGTGGCGTAGGGGCACACGGGTGTGACTTTGACGCAGCGGTTGTAGGTTCGACTCCTATTTGAGGAAATGATATGTCTACATGAAATTTATATTTTCATTTCTTTGCTCTGGAGGGCAAACCGCGGCGTTGAGTTCCACCACTCAACACTCAATATTTCGAAAATGTAATAATCAATTCGAATTTTAATTTTATCGATCCGTAACAAGGAACAAATCTTTAATAAGAACAGAGTGTCTTAACACTAGGTTCGCTCTTCTTAGATGCCTTGTGCGGGACACACCATAAAAATCCAATATCAATAAAAATAACTAATATAATAAAGAAACTATGCAAATATTAACAACTAACTTACCGAATCCGCCCAAAACTTAGTGATAGGCGCCGTAAAGAACTCGTATATCTTCTTCCTCAGTCTCAACGGCCTCATCCTCTTGTCCTCCGGCACGTGGTACTCGGGAAGATCCCGGTACGTGGGGTCCCAACCGATCTTACCAACTTTGCCGTTCTGATCGACCCGAGTTTCGCATTCGGCTCCTGAGCCAATCAACGCCTGCTTGAGTATAGAGAAAATCGTATAAAGGTTACTACAAAAAATTCAAGAGTACAAGTAGAGTAGCTTTCAGTATGAGTTAAAATAAAAAGAAGCGGATTTTCTAATACATTTAAAACATTGTCTACTTTTTATAAGAATCTATAAGAGGATTTATAAATCAGAAATGATTGCAGTATTTCATAGTGACCGGCACCAAGAGTTAAATAAATGATTTTTTTTTCTAGTTTTTAATAGAAGTGCTTGAACTGAAAAAATATTCTAATAATACAATGAAAAGAAATTTCAAGTTTCAATAGTAAATAGCAGTTATTGAAAATGCACAAGGTCTTACTTAATTACACACAAAGCTTACGATTATATTCATAATAAAATATAACAATGATTGAAACCAGTATACGGAAATAGAAATCGAAATTAAAATGAACACAGTTAATATTGAAAAGATATAAAATAGAAGAGGTGAGAAGAGTGAACTAATGCAAATGTTGATAAAATGTAAAAAATATTAAAAAGCTTAAGCGATACTTGAGAAAAAATATATATAGAAAGTAAATAATTTATTTTCTCATTTATTATGCATATTGAAATTTTTTATAGTGGTTACAAAATACAATGACAGAAAATAAAAGTTGACTAAAATATTTACATAATATAGGCATTGGCTATTATATAGGTAAATATGTGTCATCCTGATATAAGAAACAAATAGCTTATAAATATAATATGTTAATAGGTAAAATAATAATAAATACATTTCTGTTAACAATTTTAACATAATATTCTATTTATTTTTTAATAGCAATTAAGATTATAGATATTTAGAAAATATAAAAAAATATACGTGCGTGTATAGACATTGAAGCGGCAGATAAGTTTATCATTTGACCTAAAGGCAGTTTTAGTTCCAAAAGAGATTTAAGAAAGAAATGTAAATAAATAGCGTAATTTTCACAAAAAGATAGAAACAGCGCGGTGCGTATTCTATTTATTATACTTAATATATAAAAAATAAACAAAAACAATAACTTGGCTCTGTGCTGGGCACTAAAACACTCGTAATTTCGCACAATCTGGAATACCTGTGTGCGTTTGCACTGTTGCCCCGGCGGTATTATCTTCTTTATAGTAAGAGTGCGCCGTTTCGCCACTCCGACCTAACGCGATATATTTTTACAGAGAAAATGGAACCTGCTTTTATATGAATTGAAAATTCTAATTTTTATTTATTTTATTATTAAATGTATAATATTAAATAGTTTTTTGTATTTTTTTATGTCAATTTATAACGAGATTTTGTCTTTACGATCTTAAGGTATAAAGTCATTGAATATATAGCATTTTCTATATAATTTATAGTTTTCATTAAAATTAAAAGGTGCGAACTATTGAATTGTGTTTTTTCTATTCTATCTCAAAATATACCTGAATGCTATTCTGGTGTGGCAAGACAGTCTTCTTAATAGAAAGTGTCCGCCGTTTCACTGCGCCGATCTAACAACGTAAAATAATCACAAGTTGCTATAACCCAACAACCCAAGTCCATTATCTGTTAATTTTAACTCATATAAATGTTTATTTTTTTATTTTATTACATAATAGTATATGTCAGTCAAGATATTAAAAAAAATCGTACTTTTTCAAACTTAAAATTTTCGACTATCAAGAAAAATCTTAGGTCCTCCAAGATTTACAGTTATTAAATTTCATTAATAACATTTAACAAAATGAATCTTAAACTGCAAACATTTAAAATAATCTCCTTATTACATATTTCTTCAGAAAATTGGAAACTTTCAAAATTCAATAATATACTTTTTCATATAGAATTTATTGAAGTTTCTCAAATAGTAGTATTTGAGAAACGCTAACGTTCGAACACCGAGTATTTCGTTCCATCTATAAAATTGATAGCTTTCACTGACAGAACTAACAGTGTGAAATTCTGGTCTATTGTGTAATACGAAGCAATAAGTCACTAGAAATTTCATTGAATGGGCGATACGGGCGGGTTTCGTGGCGAAATTTATATGTTTAACTGTTTTTTTAGTAAAATTCGTTAAATCTCTTGGAAGTAAGTACGGGTTCAATTCTTAAAATAAATTACTCTTTGAATATCAAGAAAAATCCAGTCGATGGTTGAATGGTTGAAATACTAAACATCTTTGTGTTTTTAACCTTATAGTTAAAAACACAAAAAAATATATTTCATTTTTGTCCTACTTTTCTTCGCTGCAAATATCTGCTTTAAGTGCTTTAGTATGAAAAAACTTTTAGTGTAGTTTGCCTAAAACGTGGTCTGACCTCGAAAGATAGTGCTAAAATATATTGTGGTTACTAGAACGTTTATTTTTTTCTTTTTTCAACTTCGCGTATCCCACATATAGCAAGGGTAGGCAGAGAGAACCCAGACTTAAGATGCACAATTTCAAATTCTAATTTCCAAAGAGGGTATGTAACAATTATTTGGTTAAAAAGTACCTTCCCATAATATTTACATGAATTTTACAAGAATTATTATTTACATTTATGAAACCGTCCCAATGTTAGTTGTAGATTTATGTTTGTTATGATGTAAAGCAAATGTGCATCGTAAATTATTTCAAATGTATGATTATTTATATTGTAACAAACGCATTTTAAAATGAACTTTTATATAAATAATTTATGTTGAATCTTATAGGGACATTAAGGTTCATATTTATAAATTGCTCTCAAGTCTGAGAACGATCTTGAGATACCGTTTTCATTCATAGATAGATAATTTATGAATGAAAACGGCATCTCAAAAACGATCTCAGATTTGAGAGCGGTTTATAAATAAGGGCGTAAAATAACAAATTATATAATTTCTTTAAAACTAACAAACGAAATGATAAATTAAAATTGTTCAATGACTAAAAACAATTATATTTCAATCTTATAACCACAAAATTTCGTGTAACAGCAAAATATATAAGCGATGGAAGCAACCAAACATAAAAACATACCTCAGGGTCGTTGGGATCCTTGGTGCTCCTGTCATCCTCCATACTCTCGTTCTCTAGATGCTCCTCCTCCGTCTGCGGCATCAGCTGCAGTTCCTCCTTGGACTTGAACTCCAGTTGCAGAATGTACAGTGGGCACAGCAGGCTCAGTATTACCTTAGACCACGACAAAGCCGATGTGGCAAACGCTAACTATATTGACTTAAGCATCACATGCTAACTAACGGACGTCGATTATGCTGAGGTTGTTTCATTATGGCGACGGCCTATTTGGCTTTGTGTTCGATAGCTTTGTGTGGATAATAAAAAAAAATGTGTGTATTTATAGAGAAAAAAAGCATAATATCCCTTTAAAAACGTAGCTTAAATTGGATATTTAGATGAACAATACGCACACACATTAAAAATCAAACTTTTTGAAATAAATTCGATACATTTTTACAATATTCTAAATATTAAAGCCAAACCAAACATAAATATATGAAACAACCTCAAAAAAAAGGGTGACATTTAAATATTAATCAAAAGAAAAAAGGTAATAATCGGCGTCTTTGCATGCTCCGCAAGCGACTCCTCGACACACAGACATCTATTTCGCAATCTTGGTTACGATTCTTATTATCTATAACTACTACGTGCCAATACAAGTCTGTGCGTTAACAGGATGAAAGAAAGTTACGTGGATTTGATCCTCTGAATGTACCTTTAGATTTGTGTTCTTCCGTGTCCTCAGTCCTCCCATCCAGAGGTCGGCTAGGATGATTTGAGAACAGGGGTGAGCGAGGAGGGCGCGGTGGTTGGCGGCCACGGCTAAGCTTAGGCACGTTTGTCCCGACCAGTTCTGGAGTTCGCAGGTTAGAAGCTGCTGGGCCTGATCGTCGTCTTGTCGGTAACAGTAATCTAGAAGTTCTAATGCTGGAACAAAATGTTTTTGATAATTTTGTTGAAGTAACCTTCAAAGCAATCCTCAATATCTAAGTAAAAAATAACAGAGCAGATGTGGATATAACATTAATATAAATTCGATGAGAGATTGAAGTTGCACCACCCAATGCAGACAATTTACCGCATAAGGCTAGTTAACTATTTATATTCCCAAACCATTAAATAATATAGATTAGCTAAAATATATGATCATTACAGTTAAGTGAATTTCGACCTCGCGCTATATGTTTTTTAGGTTCACGTTGTATCCCTTAAATAGCAGGGTAAATAGAAGGAACTTTGGAACGTAGTTTTAAGAAACTCCGTTCTCATTAAGACACTACCATTCCAACTTTCCGTTGAACTCTGGAGGCATTGCGTATTGAGTGGCGAAACCTACTGCGTTTTGCCACGTTACCAGAACGAGGAAATATAAATAATAAATATTTCAGGTTCTCGAGTAGGAACCGAACCCACCCCCCATCTCATATCATTCAGTACGCTCTCCCGCCAGTGTGGTAAGACCACCATCAAATTTAACTAATCAAATCCCCAAACCATTAAATATTATCACCTAAAATATATGGCCACACCAGATAAGTGAATTTCTACATCGCGCTATAATTAAATTAATTCACGTTAAATTAAGCCTCGAGCAGTCGAACGTAGCCTATTGACCTGGACCGCACAATCCTAGCGGTTCCAATCAGTATGCAATCTGGTGTACTCAGATATTGCATCTTGAAAAATATCTACTGTTTATTCAAGTAGAATTTTCTGAAAAGATTCATTGAAATTTCTGTATAAAGGTGTTTTGTTGTGGTATTAAAATGTGAATGTTGTTTTGACCTTACTATCCAATTATAACCATAATAGGTGTATGGACTGTACGACTTATTTTTACATTTACTGCTCAAATTAGATTTCTTAGAACATTTTATATATTTCGTTAAAATTGTTCCTAGAATTCGGATTTATTTCAACTTATTTTATTGTGAGAGTATAAAAAGGTGAAATTCTACTTTGAGAAAATATGAAATTGATTAATTGTAAGTTTATTTTTGAAAGAACTGTGTGTTCTTTTATCTTATTTTTGACATATTTTTATTACATCGGGATCAATCTTGCGTTTTTGGAAGAAAATCCTACCTTTAGTTTCAAATTCTTTTCCATAGTGCCTTAACTCTTCGTATACTTCAGTCTCCATGTCATCTTCAGCTGCTTCGTGAGCCATGGCTTTGTAAAGTTTACACGCCACTAATGACTTGGCCAGCGCTTCTTCTCCATGAGTCCACATGAGTAAGGCCATTTGATGTCGTTTGGTTAGTACTGCCCACATCTGTGACCAATTTTAAAGGTTTCTTTAGCTTTACGCTGTATCCCGCTAATAGCAAAGTAGGCAGAGGGATTCGTACTTTCCACTGAATTTTAGAGACTTTACGAGACGACTACTTCGATACTTAAGTAAATTATTTAATTCAACACTTGCATTTCTCTCAAGATGGTGTATCAATGGAAAAGGAGTATCTTAACACTAGGTCTTTAGGTTTCCTATGCCTACTCTGCTATGTGTAGAATATAGCGTAAAACTAAAAAAAATATTTAAAAAAACAGTGTTATTGTAGCAAAATGAAAGATATGATAAAAGTATTTTGTTCATTACTCGAAGATCAAGTATTTCAAAATTTATTACAAAATTGAAACCTTTTTCTTGTAGTAGAAAGTTTTTAGTAGCCAAAGCCTCTAATTATAAAAAGATTGCCTAAAAAAACGTCCTTCTTTCTGATACGAAAATAAATAACCCCGTAAGTTTTTTATTTTCCCTGGAAAATGTTCCTTCATTTATATAGGAGGATATACTCGCTTTTCAGAAAATATTGCTTTATAAAGAAAATGATGTAGGTATAAGATAATTTCGCTTCCATTTTGATATATGTATAGACTGGTAAAATATACTATTAGCTCTAATTATTTCGATAATACTTTGCAATACAGTAAAAAATAAACTTTAATAAATGCACGCAAGCTTCACGCTGTATCCTGCACGTAAGGCAGTGTAGGCAGAGGGAATCTAGTGTTAAATACTTCGGTTCTATTAAGACTGTTTCCCACTTGCCGCCGAATTCTGGCGGCATTATATATTGACTAGCGGAACTCAACGCTGCACTTTCCCTTGTTACCAAAGCTAACAAATAATAATTAATTCCTTCAAGTGGAAATCGAACCCGTTGCGTTGACAGTCACACACTGAGCCCGGAAAATTAAGGTTGGTTTAAATAAATATACAGAATAAATTAGCAACAAGTAACAATTTAGTAGAGTAAGCCTTTTCGCTTTACTTAAATTTTACCACAGTAGTTAATGTAATGGAGAATTAAGCTTCTGCCTCAGACGGAGAGCTAGCTTTTGTTTTTAGTGAAACACTGTCTTGTTGCCCTTATTTAATTAACACTATTAGTAAACTTTTGGGTATTACTTGTTTTTAATGACTTTTAATGAAAGTTAGATTAGATTATTTGAATTAACTTAGCAATCTAAATATATTCAGATTGCTAAGAATACTTAATAACCTAAACTAATTTTAATGAGATTTTCATATTTTTATATTGCTGTTCTTAGTTTGTGTTTTTTCTTAAAATAAATCTTTTTACATAAACGTTTCATTATAATTCTTTTATTATATTTTTTTATTGTTCTAATGAGCTTATTTTTTAATTTTACAATTAATATATCTTTCTTTTCTCTCGGCCTAAACATTGCACACCTATTAGCGTGTGATTATTATTAGTATTAAATTAATTATTTAAAACAAATCTGACTTTAATAGTTACATATCTTAAGCTCTGGCAGCAAAGCAAAGCGCAACGTGGAGTTCCGCAAGTCAACATGCAACGCTGGAGACGACGTTCATTTTGAATTAGACGGAAACCGATGAACCGAAATGTCGTAATGGGAACGGAGTGTTTTAACACTAAGTTTCCAGGTTCCTACTTCTACTTCTTAAAAATTTCAAGTATTCGATACTGGCCATTTCCGAAATATTTATATTGGCATAAAATAGATACTGCTACAAATAACCTTAAGGTATTCCTTTAGGCTATACGTGTAGTTATTTGGTATTTCAAACTCACCAATAGTTCATTGAACGGATAATCGAATCTCGCCATTTCAGTGGTGACGGGCATGAAGCCGGTGATCAGCGAAAGACCGCCGGCGTTGTGCCGCGTGAACGAAGCGCTGTTACGGTGTACGTTTACGCTTTTGTTCATCACTTTTGCGTATATCGGACGAAACTTGCGACGAGTGTAGTAGCATCTGAAAAGGAATATGCATATTAGTAAAATCGATAGGTTCGAATCCTACTCGAGGAAATTAAAGATTTAATATTTTCATCTGGTGTGGGTGGGTGTGGGGAGATAAAGCTCGGCGTTCAGTTTCGCCACTCAAGTCAATGCTTCCAGAATTCGGAGTGGGGAGCGGAGTGTATGAACACTAGGCTCCCACTGTCTACCATCTACATTCTCACTATACTTTGACGTCATTCATAGGCTCATAGGTTTTAATGTGTTATTATATAATTACAACTATCAAAACATTCAATTGGTGATGAAATAACCAGTATTTATATTCAATTATATACCATAAACATCAGCTTTGTATGCCGGTCACAGTCCATAACCACCCTAATAAAGGCTTTATGAGCATAAATGTACCGAATATTATCTTTAAGGAAGACTGTACTATAACAGTAACGGGAAAACTTGATATTGACAATTCTATTAAGATGAGATTGGTAGATTCTAATATCAAGTTTCATATACATTTATTTCATTTTATCAGTAAAGAAAGAATGTAATTTTAGTTCGTATTGTTATTAACTATTTTTATTTCCCTGTTCTGGCAAACAAACAAAACGTCTCAAGAATTGGGCGGTGCGTGAGAAACGCAGCGTCTTAGACTAGGCCTTCTGTACCTTCTACGCAAAAAAAAACATGTTTTTTTCTAATTATTACGCAAACTTATATGTCAATATTTAAAGCAGTACAATTAATGGTTATGCAATGAATTTCGACAAAAAAAAATATATTCTTCTTTTTGGTAGCCTGACCTACTTTAAAACCTTTTATAGTATTAATTGAAACTATTAGTAATATTATTCGACCCGGAACCTTAGCAGTTCGATTAACAGCTAATATAATTGCAGGTCATTTACTTTTAACTTTATTAAGTAATACAGGTATTAATATACCTAATTATTTATTTATTGTTTTAATCACTATTCAAATTTTATTATTAATTCTTGAATCTGCTGTAGCCATTATTCAATCTTATGTAATTTCTATTCTAAGAACTCTTTATTCTAGAGAAGTAAATTAATGTCTAATCATAATCATCCCTACCATCATAGTTGACTATAGACCTTGACGTTTAACAGGAGCTATTGGTGTAATAACATTAGTAACTGGCCTAGTAAAATGATTTCATAATTTTAATATAAATTTATTATTCATTGGATATTTTATTCTTCTATTAACCATATTCCAAAGATGACGAGATATTTGTCGAGAAGGAACATTTCAAGGAAAACATACTATTATAGTTTCAAAAGGTATGTGCCTCTACAGCTCTCGTGCACATCCCGATGATTCTATCGGTTTCTTCTGAGCTTAAATAGATAGTAACGGATTCAATGACCGGTGACTCCCATGGCACCGTTCGTCCACAACGCATATTTGGATAAAAAAAACAGTTCTGCCAACTACCATGAAATTTCTTTAAATATTTTCTACATTTAACGAAAATGGAGAAGGGCATCACTAAATTCTCTATCTATCTCACAATTAATGAGAAATGTATGAATATAAAAAAATATGATTATACCTATAAATAAACTGTTGATATGAATAAAATAATTTTAATACTCAAAGACAAACAACGAGGCAAACTTTATCGTTGGTTTATCGTGCTGTGTGAATTATACCTCATATAAAGCATACGTTAGTGCTCGTATAACTGACCTAGTACCCTATTTTTGTTGATATTCTATTATGGTAGGTCAGTATGGTAATTAAAAGTTATTTTCTAATCAGTTAAGGTTATTATTTTTTAACTTCCGCTTTGGTTATGGTCAATTCTCACGAGCGTTGACGCTAGAGTTAAAAAATAAATTAAATATTATTATTAAATAAAATAAGCTTCACGCATAGCAGTTCCTAATTTTCCGCAGAATTTTGGAGGTATTGCGTGCTGAGGAGCGGAATTCAACGCCGTGCTTTGCTTCGAAATCACAAAAATTAGCATCGTCCTTTTTAGAAGACATAAGAATTTTAACGTAGCGGATGAACCTGTGGCTCATGGAAACCGTCCATTCTTTTGTTCTAAAAAGTACTTTTTTTCCTTAGTACTGAAAAACATTTAAGTAAAAATAATAATAATTAGCTATGTCATTTTAATTTCGAGGATGTCAAATCTACGTATCACGCTATTGTAGGATACTCCAGAACGAAGACATATTTCTCATAATAGTTGACACGACGACGAAGTGTGGAAGGCAGCCTGTACGATAAATCCTCGGTACAAATAGCAATAGCGGTACATTGCCGCAGTCAAATTTTCCACCTGGCTTCAGCTGACGTGTGATTACTTTGCATAACGTAGGTGTTTATGTAAGATAGGAATATCTTTATTCGCAGAATTGCTTCTAGCTCGGAAATTAAGAGGGGTTTTATATAGTTGACGTATCTGTGTATGTGTGTCCGTCTGTTTGTGGCATCGTAGCTCCTAAACGAATGGACAGATTTAGATTCATCTACCGATCTGATTTTATTTAAAGGTGACTTAGTCACGAATGTTCTTTGCCATAATTTAAGAATTCATTCATTTGAAGACTATAGACGTTTAAATATCTGCGCGACGATTTCGGATTCGACCCCCATTCAGGAAAAATGACATTTAAATCATTTTCATTGCCCCGCGCTTGTGACAAAGTTACACAAATCATTTAGCAATATCTCTAATTTGGGGAGAAAACCGAGATTGAAGTGTCTTAACTCTGTGTCTACCTTGAAGCGTGAAGGAAATACAATAATATATAATTTATTTAAAATATTTCAAATTAATTATATAAAATATTTCTTTATATAACGTGACATTACTATGCATATCAAAATAAGTATAATTAAAAGATCTAACCCGGTTTAGGGATTAATTAGAATATTTATAAGGGTAGCTTCCTGACAAAATATAAATAATTTTGGTTCTATTGTATGTAATTTACATTATTTATACCTACTAATATTATAAGACTGAAGAGTTTGTTTGGTTGCACTCGCTTATCTCAACAACTATTAAGCCTACGAAGAATTCTTTTAGTGTTTTAGCTTCACGCTGTATCCTGCACATATCAGGGTAGGTAGAGGGAACGTAGTGTTAAGACACTCCATTTCCTATTTTAATTGCGTGTTAAGTGCGAAAGAGAATCGAACCCACAACCAGTCGCGTTTACGATAACACACTTGTGCTCCTGCGGCACGCCTCGATATCATAATTTTAAAGCTATTGAATATTCTACAGTATTCTACAGTTATCAATCAAAATTCCCACGGCCCCATATTATTTACTGTTAAAGAATTGTTATCGGCGTCTCGCAGTACTCCCCTGTCGCTGACACTCAAATAGGATCTATCTTCAACGCTCAGAGTAAGCTTAACTCGAAAGATATAGGATTTAAATGTCATACATATATTCTATTTCAATATTTATTTATCTAGTATATTCTCATTTTAGAAAAAACAAAGAAACTTTTCTTTGTAATTTGCCTTTGGCTCTTTTCTTTACCAGAGCAAGGAAATTAAAGTATTTAGTATTTCATTCCCCAAGAACAAATCGAACCCACAAACGTCGCGTTTACCAAGCTTTGTACCACGACGACCCTTGATTCTTCGTTTTCTCAATTTGACAAGGCAAAGTGCGGCGTTAAGTTCTGCCACTTAACACAAAAAGTCTTTACATTAAATTATCTTCGTCTGCCAATGCAATATGCGGGAAAAAAGAGGGTAGATATATAAAAAAAAGATGAAACCCCAGTAGCACTTGACTCACAAGTCACATCTATATCGAAATTTTATTTAATCCGCCCTCGCGAGTTGCTTTGTAAGAGTCACAAAAGGGAGCCAGCTATCTATCACTGACAGTGTGAGGCTCATGAAAATGCGATTCAAAGGAATAAATAAACTTGATTTCACTAAAGTATTTGTATTACAGTTTGTTTGTGTTAAAATAATTATATTAAATACTAATAGTAATATTTTTTTCAAATGTTAAAATTGTATTTGCTTTGTAAATTATATTTATTAATAACTTTTAAGCTCTAAGTAAGTGTTTCTATATACTCGTACATTAATTTGAACTTTAAAAAAATCTCTTCTATCTATATAATAAGACAAATATTCTCACCTGTAAGCACCTCCCATCAATTTATTGATAACTAAACCAATATCGTGCAGAGTGTAGACGTAGCCTCTGGGTAAGTGCGGTCGGACGTCCCTCAGAATATACCTCAGTGTGTTGCTTGGACCACTCTTGGTGTTGTACAGTTCTTCTAATCGAGGGATGGTGAGGAACTTCCTCATTGAAACACCATTTTCCAGAAGTAGCTTGACAAAGTCTATCCTGTCGTGTTCTAGCGCTTGCATCATTGCTTCGTCGAGGGCACCT
This sequence comes from Heliconius nattereri, assembly GCA_013403645.1. NCBI lineage: Eukaryota > Metazoa > Arthropoda > Insecta > Lepidoptera > Nymphalidae > Heliconius > Heliconius nattereri. The sequence goes on along the minus strand of JAAIXI010000219.1, from coordinate 242,347 downwards.
GTAAAAGAAAATTTATTAAAATATTTAAAGTACCAATTTTGGTTAATTCTATCGTAGTACACGTAGTCCCCCAAGGTCTCTCTAGTATAGAAGCTATGATCAAATGTTAAACTTTAGCGTTTTTCACTGCAAAGACATATTGCATGCTACTAAAACAAAGTGCGGTGTTAAGTTATGCCACTCAACACATACTCGAATACGAGTTGAACGCGGATAATAGAGTGTATTATCACTATATTCTCTTTTTAACAATTGGTAGCTTCCATACTCAAATATTCTGAATAACTAATTTCCATTTTTCTATACGGCGTTAAGTTAGGTTCCGCCACTCAAGACGCAATGCTACGAGAATTCAGCAGAAAGGGGGAAATGGAAGTGTCTTAATAGGAACAGTGTCTTTACACTAGGTTTCCAGGTTCCAGGTTCCTATTATTAAATAATAAAAATCTATCTTTTCTTTGAAGACTACTCAAGCAAAATGTTAATTAAATTAATGAAAAATAGTAAAATCAGCTTTATTGTAACAAAAACCATCTCTCAGAGGAAATTTAAATAAATCAAGGCACTCTCATTGTTCTTCAGATGGAGAGATCAATAGACTGTAAGTGACTTTATTCATAAAAGGGTAGAACCTAACACCTGCGGCCTACTGTTATGTTCCTTAACTTGCATAATAATACATGTATGAAGCATAAGTAGATATCGCTATATAAAAAAATATTATATGAAAAGAATAAACCCGACTGCATAAAACTGAAAAGTTTTTTTTTTATTTTGACAATATGACCAGTGATTGTCGCTATAACGAGTTTTGATTACCGTCATGTCTTGAGTGCGATAGGCAGAGGGAACCTAGTGTTAAGACACACCGTTCCCCACATTCCGCCGAATTCTGGAGGCATGAATTCTGCCACTCAACACGCAGTTGAGTGGCAGAATTCAACGCCGCGCTTTGCCTCGACACCAGAGCGAGGAAACGGCAATATAAACGTAAATTAATTTTGCACTTCCTCGAGTAGGGATCGAACCCATAACCGTCGCGTTACAGTCACACCCTTGTGCTCTGAATCACAACGGTCTACTAGAAATAATAACTCAAGAAAAACATTCATATAATATAAAAAAAAACGCAATTAACTATAAATAAATTGACTGTTATTTCATACGCTCTTTCGTAGTTCGTCTTCAGAAAACTTATTAAATCTAATGCTTATTCGAGCAAAATGGCTAACGGCAATTCTGAGAAGTTCTTTGGAAGAAATCACTAAGTATGAATCTAAATCCTTGACAATAACAAATAGATCTAACGTCCATATTTATGTTTACTTGACTTTGTATCGCAATTGGCCTTTTCTTTCTCTTTCAATATATAAGCGATCGCTTAATGGAGCTTTAAGAATTGTTTAACGAACTCTACTCCATTTTTTTCCAGGGTTCCGTACTTCAAGAGGGAAAATGGAACTGTAATAGGTTCACTTTGTTGTCCGTCTGTCCGTCTCTAGTCCTTTTCGTGGATATTGAAAAATTAAACAAAAAGTCTAAGGTTTTTGCGTACATATGATGAATTGAACCCACAAGAATTAATACAAAATAAAGAAAAAATAAATTAAAAGAATAACGCTTATATATTCATACAAGAATCGTACAAGAAATCCAAAGAGAAAATAACCAAAGTCAAAATAGAACTCCGACTTAACGCTTTTGAATAATCATATTCTCAATAAGTACTAAATATTAACTTTGAGCTGAAACAGCTGTCTTCAACTTTGGCTATGTAATATGAAATTTTAGAATATGTTAACTCTTAGTCTAACAATAAGTATAACAATAAGTTTTGAACTAAGCTCTTAGTCATTTTGCATAAACCGTAGTTTCCAATTTAACTGTAAATCGTTGTTCTTGCCAGCTTAACGCTTTATACCGCATATAACAGAGTAGACAAAGAGAAGCTTGTGTTAGGACACTCCGTTACCCACTACTGAATTTTCAAGATATTTCTGAATGGCGTAACTCAACTCCGCGTTTCAATAGTGGTACTACTATCATTTTAACATACCAAAGAAAAGTTCACATGTCATATAACCGTGTGTAATATATATTTTGTAGACAATATGGTTTAAAAGGGTAGAACGGTATTTTCAAAAGTTAGTTCAGCTTAAGTCGTTAGTGTTTAGAGGGTAGTGGCAATTAACTATAAAAACATTTAGTGGGGACTGGGTTTACGATATTTATTATTTTCATTAACACCCAGCAAGATGAGATAATAATTTATACTTAGTACAAAGCTCTTCTTCAAACTAGTATTTGGACTAACCAAAAAATATTTTGAGAATCCGCTTGAAATATATATATTTATAGAAAAAAAACATTTGAGCGATTAATTACATTTTTTAAATAAATCCAGTTTCACGCTGAGTACCTTCATATCAGCTCACCGTAGGATAGGTATTGGGAGTGGTAAGACAGTCTGTTCCCTTCCGCCGAATTTTGTAAATAAACTTAATGTGCGCTTTTACACGCAAAGCAGAAGTCATAACTTATTTCTAGTCATAAATATATAATAACTTACCTGGCGGCCATTCTTGTCCGTACACAAATATTTCTGATCTCGCGATATCGACTCTGTTCCACGTGAGAGCCAAGCTGAGCTGTTCGCTTGGTGATAAATGCTGGGCCCGAAACAGAGCAGTCAAGATGACTTGATCTAATTCCTGGATCTCACCACCTTCCGCTCGCTCTTGTATTCTGAACACAGTAATCTACAACAAAAGTGTTAAATTAAATAATAAGTACTTTTAATCAGCTTCACGTTGTATCATCCACATAGCATACGACAGGGTAGGCAGGGTACCTAGTGTTAAGACACTCCGTTCCCCACTTTTCGACGAATTCTGGAAGCATTGCATGTTGAGTGGCCGACACCAGAGCGAAGAAATGAAAATATAATAAATAAATTTAAATAAGTATTTCATTTCCTCGAGCGGGTTCGAAACCCACCACTATTCCATTTTACAGTCACACTTTGCACCCCTGCGTCACGACTGGTCTCTTTCAATTTTCATACATTTCTAATAAAAAAAGTAATTAAATCTAACAAATATAAATATCAGTAATGGCTATAGTTGTAGCATTGAGTTAGATTTCTAATATCAGATTACAGTAGCTCAATACAAATGTATCTGGAAGGCAGAATTAAAATCGACCCCAATTAAACTGTAAATTGAGATTGCCGAGTAATTGAATTAGAAATCAGGAATGATAATCACGATGGTTTAATGCAAAAAAGAAACATTTAATTCCGTTAGTAGTTAGGTTAACACATAGCAGGGTAGGCAAAGGGAACCTTGTGTTAAGACACCTTGTTCCCTTTAATACATTTTCGGTTCTCACTCTCCACCGTACTCAGAAAGGATGTGTGCGTGTTGAGTGGTGGAACTGAACGCCGCGCCGCTTCGCCTAGTTACCAGAGCGAGGTAAAGAAAATATAAAATATTTGCTTCATTAGAGTAAGAATCAAACCAAAAAACTGTCTAGTGTGTGCACCCTTGTGTAGTATTAGTTATTGTTAACATAATTTGTAATTGACGCCATATCTCGCATTTAGTATAGAGCTAAGAAGAAAAAAATAATATTTCCCCTGGGTAAGGATTGAATCCCGAACCATTACGCTTACAGTCAAATATCATCTGTGCTACAATAGCCTCTCGGAATGAATAATTTAAACTAGACCTAGAAGACTTACTTTTATAAGACAGATACGACTAAGATTATATTACATACATAAATCACAATTCAAAGTTAGGAAATTAGTAAAGTTACGACTATATCTCTTGAGTCCGTGAGAGCATGAAAGTCGTTAACCTAAACTCCATACGAGAGTATAATATTGGCAATAAATGAAATAACAGATGCTAGACTCTCCGTCGCCAGACTCTCCGATGACGACCAGCGTGCACGAGTTTTCTTCCTTTTTTTATCCTTTATTGGTGGTTTTTTTTTCTTCCGTGTGGACCAGGTAGAGGATTAGGACGACTCTTGATTGATAGCAGTCATGAGGCTGGGGCCGACATAGTGTATTTGAAAGAGATTTATATGTCCATGAAGAACAGTTGGTTAACATCTTCGATGATGTAATTCGATCTTCGATGATAAGTTTGAGCTTTAGATAAAATGGCTGCCATTGCGAAACCTTCTCTTCATAAAATGGTTCAATAACCATAAACGAAGAAAATAAGGAAATATCTCGAAACATATAGAGAGAAATACATCTAATAAAGTCCTCTCCAACTGTACACGGCTCGCTCGCTTTAAGTATTGTAGAGTAGTATAATCTAAAGGAATGAAGCAAAATTCCTTGTGCATTTCAAATTTTAATAGCAAAACTTGATGAAAAAATTATACGTATATTTATATTTATTCTGAAGATAAATCCTTTGAAGCGGCTTGTTTAGCTTTTAAAGTATAAGTTTGACTAACAATGAGAAACATATCTATTGAATATTTACAATGTATGTATGTACGTGTGCTGAAAGTATATTTCCATATTTTATACAAAAGTAAATGCTGTTTCTCTTTTTCCACTCTCAACAATACGTCTGGCATTGTTACTAGAGCAAGGAAAAAAATATAATTCATTCCATCAAATAGAAATCGAAGCCACACCCCACAAGCGTTCATAGTAAACGGCGTGCAGCTTCGTCCTTTATACCGTAAAATGTGTGACATACATATGAAAAAAATAACAAATTTGAAGCTTCCAAAAATATATACAATATAAAATGGACATCGAAATTGTTGAACGAATTGCAGTTTCAGTTCTTTGAAATGCTTTTTAAACTATTTTGCTTACTTTTTTACTAAAAGTTTTCTTTGAGTGCAATACAGCTTCATTTACATGCAAAAGCAATGGCTAAATCGTAGAAAATGATCCTAGGAAGTAAGATTAACTAACAAATAAACAGTATGATCTTTAAATTCTTAAATAATTATAATTCTAAACAAAAAAAAACCGAGAAACTACACCGTCAAAAAAATATTAATTTTAACTTTTGATTATTTAGCCTTCATTGGGAGAACCAAGTGTTAAAATATTCCGTTTTACACTTTTTCTATTACGAGACAATACTTGTTCGTTGGCGGAACCCAACGACACATTCGGTCTTACCATAACGGAAAAATAATAAAATTAATGGTCGAAGCAACTATTGTTTACAGTCGATGACAGCCCTAATGAAAAAACCCCCGATTTTCCCGCATAGGGCATAACAGGCACATTTTTAGGCAAAGGGAACAAAGTTCTAAGACACTCTGCTCTCCATTTTCCGCTAGAACATCGATACATTGCGTATTGAGTGGCGGAACTCAACGCAGCGTTTAATTATGTTAACAGAGCAAGGAAATTAATCTTTTGGTCTTATTGATTTTTGAATTACAGAAGATACTTTTAATAATCATATTTCCGGTTGAAACTTTGTCGTTTAATAATAAAGGATGTGGCTATCATCAGTTAGATGAAAATAGAAATTTACAATTCAATAATAACCGCATAATACATTAATCATCAATGTGTTTCAATAATTTCAATATATGGAATTCATATATATTTTTTAGAATCGTAGTATCAATTTTAATATTAGGTAATTATATTTTTCCGCATATAGCAGGGAGGGAATCCAATGTTCTAATGTCAGACACTCTGTTCACTACACATCGCCTAATTTTCAGAGACAGAGACATTACGTGTACGCGACTTGACTACTTTGAGGAACTTGGGGGAATGTACTATAGGACTTCATTCCCGTTTTTTTTGCCGCATGCCATGTTTTTTTCTTTTCTCAAATAAACACGTTCAATAAATAACCGATATTAGGCTAATGCAAATTCGTTATTATTTAACAGTGTTATTTTTCCTAAATTATTAATAATACTTAAGGGGCAAGGAATACCCTAAAATTATAACAGCAAGCAATTCCAAATAAACTACGTACATACTTATTAGATTATTTTATTTATTTTATAGGCACGTTTAACGCAACCATTTTCAATTTCCCGCTTTTCTTTTAGGTGCTCCTAATTATCATAAGATAGATGAGATTACCGTTTATACGATACCTACTCAGCTAATTGCAAATATTGTAAATGATTACTATATTATAAGTAAAAAAATCAGAAAGCCTTTTACCGTATATAAAGCAAAAGAAATATAGTGTTAAGATATTCCGTCCTCAGTGTTCTGTGAGATTTCGAGATATGGAGTTTGAATCATGAATGGGACATTCATATATATATTTTTTTTACCTACTCTACTATATGCAGGATACAGCTTGCAGTTGCAGCTTAAATAAAATATCTAATTAGGGAAGCGTTTTTAACCCAGAGTCATCGCATAGAACGCAAAGTTTTTTTCGCTTCACGTTGACTCTCACATCAGGGTAAACAGAGGGTACCTGGGAACCGTTCCAATTATCCGAAATCTGAAGGCATAGTGCGTTAAGTGGCGGTATTTAACTCCGCAATGCGACTTGGATAAAAAAATAAATTAAGTAAATCCAATGTCAATATTTTTCTCAATCTTCAAAGGTATTGAATTAAGTCTGAACTTTTATTTACATACATACAAGTCTTATTTATATTTAAGCCTTAAAGACGTCTTATTTGATGTGTTTTCAATTTACTTTCGTCAAATCAAATTTATATGGAACGACGAGTTTAATTGAAGCAGCTGTCCTGGAAAATTGATCATTTTACTATTAAAATGATCAATTTTCCAGGACAGCTGGTATAACTGAGATAAGCGGCCAGCCGTGGTGCAGTGGTACATGTCTTCGACTGAATACCCGACAGACTGCAGGTTTAATGCCCACTTAAAAAAAGTGAACTATATAATATTTTCATTTTCACGTTGAGTTAGGTCTCACCGCGTTAGGAATGGTGTCTTAATGGGAACAGAGTATCTTAGCACTAGAGTAAGTAAGAGTAAGTAAGTAAGAGTAACAGAGTATCTTATTCCACAATTGTTAGAGCTAACGGTTTGTGTGTACTATATAAATATTCCCCAAAATTTCCTCTTTGTAAAACTTTAGTTTGTGAAAAAAGCTGTATAAATGAAGGTAGTTCGACTGCGCTTTTTCAGTTTAAAAGTTGCGTCAGATAAAATACAATAGAAACGGCAAATTCTGAATTTTTATTAGAATATATTTTATTTCTAGTTTAAACAAACATTTTGTCAATAGAATAATCCATGTCTCCATTATTTTTTTTCAATTATACACTGTAAATTATAAATCTAATATTATTAAAATATTGATTTAAATAAGCAAGAATGGAATTTAATTTAAATCCAGCTGAATGTTTGTTTAAGTTTATTAGGTTCACGCTTAATCCCTGAATATATTGGGGTAAGTAGAGGGAACCTAGAACTAAGATACTTCGTCGTCCACAATTTCGAGATATTGTATTTTGTGTGGCGAAACAAACATAAGTAATATTTCCTCGAGTAAGAGTCGAACCCACAGACTCTCAGACGTTGTTCTCTATAGTGTTTAATGAAGCGACAGTAATAACGGCCGGATATTGCAAAACAATATTTTTACTTATAAATAAAACAAGTTATAAGGTTATAAATAAACTTTTCAATAAATAGAACAAGAAATTACTTGCTTTGCATCGAGAGGAAATTCCATTATTGAGTGTGCCGGTCCGTCCATGTTTGGAGGCGAAATGAATTTTTACTAAGAGTTTTATATAATAGAAGTGGCACATGTTTTAGAAGAATAGAATATATTGCTTTTTACATAACTTAAATATTTGCTGCCAAATAAAAAATACAATGTATATCGCAAAGAAAAATTCTTAACTTATAAAGACACAATTCATAATGCTTCATGCTGTATTCGGCTCATAATAAAGTAGGCAAAGGGAATCCCAGGTTCCTTCTAGTATTAAGACTCAGAAGTCATTTAAACTCTTCAGTAGAGTGGCAAAACTCAACGTCGCGCAGCGGAGAAAATAAAAAAGATTTTTTACCTTGAGTAAGAATCGAATCCACAAGCGTCTCGTTTACAGCCTCAATTTCACGTTTCCAAGCCAATCTCAGCTAGTGCGTTGTATGTCAGTCACTCAATAACGAAAGTCCCATATATAGATTAAATACAAGGTCCAAAAGTCAGATGAAGATATTAATCAATGTTTCCTATGTCACAGTTCTATATTCTTAGGCATTTCGCACAGATTGAAGGCAAAGGCCTAATAGCCGATGTAGATTGCTGTCCACGTTTTACGTTCGACTTTATCAGAAAACTAATTAGTAAACTAATATAATAATATATTGTAAACGCGAGAGATTGTGGGTTCGATTCTGTTTCGAGAAAATAAATATTTAATCTTTTTATTTCTTCCCTCTTGTAACGGGGCAAGCGCGGCGTTGAGTTCCGTCATTCAACCCGTAATGTTTCCAGCGTCCAGCAGAAAGTCGGGAACGGAGTGTCATAACACTAAGTTTCCACGTTTCATCTGCGTATCCCACTGAAAAAGCTTAATGCACCTATGTTTCTCTATTTTTACATTTTTAGTGTTATTCAGTGAAGACAGAAAAAAATCGAAAAAACATATATACCGCTTAATTATAAATCACTTAATTAATTTAATATTATATGACTATGATATACCTACGTACTACTGCACCTATTATCCCCAACTTCCTACCACTTTTCCAACAAAGCGTTCAACACAATTAATATCATACATTCCTTAACAAAGTAAGACTTTTAAACTTTGAATACTCACCAAATTCTTTTTTCTGGTGCACTGTAAGAGTTCGCCGTACAAGCATTCCGCTTGCTGAAGTCCGACTTCAAAGGTCTTTTGAATGGTGCCTATTAAATAGTCCCTCATTGACTCTAGTACTGTTTGTTCACCTGTTTCTGATGCGTACCTGATGAGAAACATTGAAGTTAGAATTTAATTTGAAAGTTAGTTATTCATTATTTATTTTAAAATATTTTTTACACTGTATCCCGCACACAGCAGGATAGGCAGAGGGAATCTAGTATTAAGACACTCCGTTTCCCATTTTCTGCGAAATTTCTCGAAGTATTGCGTGTTGAGTAGTGGAACTCAACGCCACCTTTTTGCATTGTTACCAAAGCAAAGAAATCGAAAAATATTAATAAATAATAATTCACTTCGCCGTTCTTGTGATGGCCTTTCTATTAATCTAAATAAAAGTACATTACATTTTTTCTAAATATCAGCAAGCATTTAAAAGACTCCCACCAGTAAACGCTAAAGGAATGTGAACAGCTCAGAAGCTTTCCGAACTTCCTACATAAACTATAAAGTACAACGCACAAAGGAAAACTTTTACAAGAGATTATCTTGAGGTTGTTTTATTAAATTATGTTAGAACTTAAATATAGTTTATTTTTGATATAATATATCAGTTTTGTACTATTTATATGAACTAATATTTGTCTTTGGTTTGTATGAAAGCTTTGAAATCTATTTTATTTTGAGAGAAAACCTAGTGTAAACTCACTCAGTTCTCCGCCTAATTAGTGGACTTTGTGAGCTTTGTAGCGAACCTCAAAGCCGCACTTTGTTTTATTAAAGCGGATAAATAAAAATAGTTCATTGATACGAGTGGGAATCGAACTCACAACCATTGCGTCGTACCCACAATTTTAAAGTAACATTTTTGAATAATTTTAATTGAAAACGCCATTATTTAAATCAATGCTATATATTTGCATGTATATTATCAAATTAAACTCAAAAAATTAACTGTAAAATATATTTTTTTTTCCCTTTAATTATAAGCTAAGGTTCATATCATAATAACACTAAATCACGTACACGGGTACCATTGATAACATTCGTGTGAAGGATTTAGGGTTTTCATAATAAATGATCCCACGTCGAGAAAATGTCCCAGGGTAAAACTAATTTTATATATATTCATATATATGTGGGAAATGGTGGAAGAAGAACAATCACAATTAATAATATTTTGTTTATTTAATTTATCTCAAAGGATGTCTCTCTATAGTCGTGACAGCTTCTTATTCTCCTCTAATTCTGACATATACAATATTTTATCATCACACACACATACATACATACATACATACATACATATATGTGTATATATATATATTTCTTGGCTCTGGTGTCGAGGCAAAGCGTGGCGTTTCCATTTGGAAGAATGCGTATATATAATTTATTTTCATTTTCCCGATCGGGCACACGTAACAACAGACAATGTCTCAGCAAATGAATTAAAAGTAGGGAAAGGAGTGTTTTAACACTATGCTCTTTCTGCTTACCGTGTTATGTGGGAGAACGATTTTATGATAATATTATTTTATGAATTTTCGAAAATATACGCTTTGGATATTAGTTATATATGAACGTTAGGGGTTGATATTCCATTTAAACAAAGTATATGGCGTTTAATGGCGCTGATTGTGTGTCTGTATAATTCCCACACTACCAAATTTTCATAAGCAATGGCCCTATAATCCCTACCCTACTTACCCTTTAACCAACTAACTAACTAACTCTAACTCGAAATAGTAATATGAATAACAAAAATAATAATTTAAAGGAGCTGTATACTTTTACTGAATATCCAACTTTTATTAATATAGCCGTAGTTCACATTTGCCATAAAATTCATAAATTCTAATAAAACTAGAAAATTGTAGTTTGTGTTACAAAGTTGTTTCAGTGCAATCGTTTCAAGTGAGTGACGGCCACAGTTTATTATTGTTTATATAGCTTATTTAAATAACCAGTGAGCGTTTATGTGGATCGTCACTAAATAAATTCTAGTTATATTATTGGAAATATGTGTAAATTCATATTTTTTTAAATATTGGCATTCCAATACGACACAATTATTATTTTTAAATTGTCTAAGAAGAGACAGATAAAACTCGTCAATATGAGACAAATTTGTAAGTTCAGTTATACAGTAGACGGTTTATAGGGAATGCTGAAAATATTTTACCTTCGTTACGGATATTTAATTACGTGTTTTTATTGGCTAGTAATTAAAAATCCCGACTTTCATATTCATTAAGCAGTTACTACATAAATCGTACTTTAAAGAAACAATTCGTATTTACTTAGGTATTTTTAGGGAACAAAGGTATTAGAATTTAAATTTTAATCTGCTTCAACAAGCTCAACGGAGCATGATTAAAGTGGTTTTACGCTTTTTGGTATTGAATAATAACGGGGTGAGACTCTTTTACGGCTACTCTACTGCCCTTAGAGGTTTTATTTTTAGGGATCCGTATTTTTTAAGGAACAAAGGAACCCTTATCACTCACTCTGTTGTCTGTCTGTCCGTCCGTTTGTCTGTCAGGATCATTTATCTCAGGAACGCTTGAAGATATCAAGTTGAAATTCAAACCATATAGTCAGTACTTTTTGCCGAATTCTGGAGGCATAGCGTGTTGAGTGGCAGAAGTCAACGCCGCGTTTTGCCTCGACACCAGAGCGGCGAAGAAATGGAAATATAAACGTAAATAAATATTTCACATGTCCGAGTGGGGATTGAACCCACAACCAGTCGGTTCTACATTCACACTTTGACTGGCCGATGACCACTAAGCTTAACACGTTTCACAACAAAAAAGTAACAATAGAATCATTACTTGTGGACAAAAGCAATAAGATCCGCCGCCCGCCCGCTGCCATCGCAGACGACGACAGGCACCGGCGGTGTGTCGGTCACGTACTCGAGCACCGCGCGCACCGTGTTAGTACCGCCTTCGATTACGAGGCAGACCACGGGCGTTGACGAGTGCGTGTCTGGAACAAGGGTCTGTGTTAGTTGATTGTAGAAAAATGTATAATCAAAAAAAATTGTGTTTATAATTAAAACAGTTATTATTAGAAAAATCTAATTTGTTCTCGTTTACTGATATTAAATACTAGATGGCAAAACTTGTCTCAAGAATTATATATCGCTCAACAGTATGAATTCAGCCCAAAACTGACTGAAAAATATATAAACATATTAATATAATATTTTTATTATTTCAAAATTATCGTTTTAAGTAACTTATTATTACAACATATCTTAGATCTTTTAGCATATTTATTTGTTTATCTTTAAGTATAATAAGAAGTAAGAAGAATATTCAATTAAGGTTTATAACAAGAAGTAAGAAGAATATTCAATTAGGGGTTGAAAATTACCACTCAGTGGGTGTAAATTCGCCCACGTCATGTTCCGCTAATAATGTTATTTGAAGCTTTACATACTTTTCCTACGAGATTAAATAATAAATTACATAGGTTACAAGAAATATGTTTCTTTTTCTCGTTTAAATAATAAGAAATTGTTTTTGGTATGAAATCTAATTTATTATTTTAAGCTTCATCGAAATTTGATTCGTATAATAAAAACAATCAGAGATGGATGGTTTCCAATAGGTGCGGGTTCAAGTCCAGCCACGTCCAAACAAATTTTATACATTTTCTAAAAAATATTTTTTTTAATCCGAAATGTGTAGTCACTAAAAATCTAATAAAAGGTTTAAATTTTATTTAATATACACGCCTACATACCAATGTATCAGTGTACTTTTACATTTTATTATAAACTATTTTATTTATCTACTAATGTAACCGCCATTCCATAGTTTGTTTTATATTACACCATATATTTAAAAAAAAAAGTAACAATCGTAAAATGCGAGGTNTAAAAATTCAAAATATATTTATTCAAATCAACTTAAATTTAACAAATTGCCTCTTGAGTGAAGAGGAGTGCGTTGGTAGCCGTACTAGTATAAACTGTGTCACTGCCACCAGCGTCTTTGCCCCCTAAACAATTTTTAATGAAGTTTTAGACATTTGAAGCATTAATTATCAGTTAAATATTATAAATATAAAGTGCATAAACATAAAGTTGAAAACAAGCAACACTATATAATCTTTCAAAATCGTCAAAACAAAGAAAGAAAAAACTAACTAGGCTTATAAAATTATTAATCAATGAACAAAGCGTAATTATCACCTCGAGCATTACATCGAGTATGTGTGAGTATGTGTATGTGTGAGTATATGTATGTGTGATTATTCGTATGAGAGAGTATGTGTGTGTGTGAGTATGTTTATATATGTAATTAAAACAGTTATTATTAGAACAATCTAATTTATTCCCGTTTACTGATATTAAATACTAGGTGGCAAAACTTGCCTCAAGAATTATGTATCGCTCAACAATATGAATTCAGCCCAAAACTGACTGAAAAATATATAAGCATATTAATATAATATTTTTATTATTTCAAAATTATCGTTTTAAGTAACTTATTATTACAACATATCATAGATCTTTTAGCCTTTTTATTTGTTTATCTTTAAGTATAATAAGAAGTAAGAAGAATATTCAATTAAAGATTATAACAAGAAGTAAGAAGAATATTCAATTAGGGGTTGAAAATTACCACTCAGTGGGTGTAAATTCGCCCACGTCATGTTCCGCTAATAATGTTATTTGAAGCTTTACATACTTTTCCTACGAGATTAAATAATAAATTACATAGGTAACAAGAAATATGTTTCTTTTCCTCATTTGAATAATAAGAATTTGTTTTTGGTATGAAATATAATTTATTATTTTAAGCTTCATGGAAGTTTGATTCGTATAATAAAAACCAATAGGTGCGGATGCAAGTCCAGCCACGTCCAAACAAATTTTATACATTTTCTAAAAAATATGTTTTTAATCCTAAATGTGTAGTCACTAAAAATCTAATAAAAGGTTTAAATTTTATTTAATATACACGCCTACATACAAATCGATCAGTGTTCTTTTACATTTTATTTATCTACCAATGTAACCGCCATTCCATAGTTTGTTTTACATTACACCATATATTTTAAAACAAAAGTAACATTTCGTTGTCAATCGTAAAATGCGAGGTGAGACTTAAAAAGTAGATCCCTTACGATATTACAAAATAAAACTGTGAAACCGTTGCTAAAAACACCTTTGACATTTTGATTGGTACCATAAAAGTCTTATGATCTGAATTACAAATTACAAAAGTAGACCATTTGCCATAAATAAAAGATTCTTCTTTCCTATAAAATATATAAACATTCTACACTGAGGCCAGTCCAGCGCGGGGGCACGCGACAGGTGGTGGGTTTGATTCCCACTCGAGGAAATTTAATATTTAATTGTTATTAGTGTTTCAATAATTCGATAGAAATAAGAGATGTGCAGAATATGGCGGAAGCTACAAAAGTAACAAATAAATAACAATGAGTTGTATTAATAGTTTCAATAGCGCTTTAGGGTTATTTCCAATAAATATCAATCCTAAGTTTCGAAGATGTGCTAAAATATATATTACACAAATTCTGACGACGGTTCGATACAAAAATATTTTTTCAATTTGAACCCCTAGGTTCCGAGATGAAACTGTAAGTAACTACAGCGACATATAGGTATCTATAGAAGAATGTACTAGCGATCAGACCAAGTGGACCATAAGTGAATTATCGAAAAAATAAAAAAAATAACGACCCCATAAAAAAACAATATAACACCATAAATCCATGTTGTGTGAATTTTATAGCACTCTATCAATAGCGTTTATAAGGACAAGGAAGCGAAGGTTTCGGCCTCCGGTCAAATTCTTTAATACCCATAAAAGATATAAGAAGTCCATTGTGCGGTGTAATCTACGGTATCTATCTTCATTATGGCGTGGAAAATTGTTTTTTGGGTGAAAGTAGAACATATATTTTTTTTCTATACGCATTTCTCAATTGTAAATTATTGGTTTAAATGTGGTTTTGGTTAAAACGGAATGGATTATTATTTATTAACATTTTCATTTCTTCGCTTTGGTGTCGATCAAAAGCTCGGCGTTAAGTTCCGCCATTAAACACGAAATGTCTCAAAAACTGATGGTGAACAGATATCTTAATACTAACTTTCCTCTGCCTACTTGAAGCGAAGTCTTTTCCTGCCAATGCCGTTAAATAAAAAAAAATGGGTAAAAATTAAAAAAGTTGATATAATTACTATCAAATTCAAAATTTCTTAGATATAAAAATACAACAAAGTTGCCCTTCCCATATTTACATATAAATTTGGCATAATAATCGTGAAAAACACCGCTATTTCGAAAATAAACGCAGATTCAAATGTTTCACGGGAAATTTTCAGGTAACGAGAAAAGGTTAACGTGATAAACAAACGAACGACGAAGTACTTTATTTAAAAGATCAAAGCGATGTTTTGAAGTCCACATTTTAACACCTATTTTACGATATGTAAAAGTGTATTTAAAGTAAAGAGGCCTTTGTTTATATATTTAAATAGCTCTCTGATTGTTTAGTGGTTAGTAAATAAGTTTGTGGTAATAGGTTCATTCTTCATGCGAGAAAGTAATTTATATGGTAAGAATAACTGTTTGTTCTGGGCTAGGGTGAATATAAAAATATTCATTTATTTAACACATTTTACTTATTATGATGTTTACGGTTTTAAATGTTATAAGTTTCAAAATATATTTACCATATAAAAATTTAATAACCACTAGACTGGAATCCATTATATACTAAAAATGACAAAAAAGAAATTGATGAAAAATATAACAAATCCCTATAAAAAATCACATTTGACGCCTCACAAATTATACAAGAAACGACTATTTTTATACACATATACATTCCCGTACTCCTGAGATAAATAACTTAATCAAAATACCAAATATAAAAATTTACTCTTCAGAATTCTATCAAGAATATATCTGGCAATAATGATACAGTGGATGCAGGCGAGGGGTACCTGACGGGGAGTGGCGGGGAGGAAGGGGAGCCAACACGTTCAGTGACCTGCGCGCCGCGCCGCTCGTCGAACGGCCAATATGGCCGAACGCAATGTTGTATTCCCACGTAAATTACTAAAGAAATTCATCTTATTATATAGAGAATTGAACTGCTTATGGGATAGAAAATGTACAGGATACAAGCATAAGAAGAGAAGGCACGATGCTGTCACTAAGTTGACAGAATTAGTACAGAAGTACGATTCAACGGCTACCAGAGTGCATGTTCTGAGGAAGATAGAGAGCTTGCGAGCGTGTGTGCGGCGGGAGTACAAGAAGGTTCAAGACAGCCGCGCTCTCACCACCAATCCCGATGAAGTATATATACCTCAATTGTGGTATTATGAAATGTTCTCCTTCGTGTTTGGAGAGGAAAGCAATATTAAATTGAACCCAGTATCACCAGAGCCTGTGAGTATTGGAATTTGCGTATAAACAAACAGTAAAACATAAACAGTGGCCCTCATGGCGCAGGAACACAAGGACACCCATGTAAAAGGATTGTAAAGCGACGGTTGTAGGTTCGATCCTAACTCGAGGGAATTAATTATTAGTTATTACGTGGGGAACGGAGTGTCTTAACACTGGATTCTGTCGGTCTACCACGTTGTGTGCGGGATACAACGTGAATCTGATTCAATTTTGAATTTCGATAGAAAACATAAACTATGTTAGAAGCGGGTCCTATACATATAATACGGATTCTAATAAATAAAAAAAATGTTTTTTTTACAAATATTGGAGTTTTTTAATAACAATTTGTTCTAAGCATTTTTTATATTGATAATTCAAATACATAATAAATACAGAAAAAAATAGGTAAATACCTAAATAGCTTCTACTTATCAGAAAATCGACAAATATCTCCACGACCTTTGTACGGCAAATGGAAGCCATTCCCATTCAATCCAGATATTAATTCAGGTGCCGCAAATGCATGTACGTATATAACGTAGATGATTAATCTCCCGAACGCCGACAAACTGATGCAGCTAGCGTGCACCGGGCCGGTCAAACATTATAGATATTTATTTAACCTATTGATTACTTTGAATTGCAAACTCTGTGATATAAATGAAATGTGAATATTTCAAAACATGGCGTAATTTGCGGTTCTGCTTGGGTTTAAGTTTAAATTATTTTATTTTCAATAGCCATTGTGGCACATGGTAAACAGATGGAACCTAGTGCTAAGACACTCTGTTCCCCACTTTCGATCAAATTCTGAAGGCATTGCGTGTTGAGTGGCGGCACTTAATGCCAGGCTTTTACCTTGGTGCCAGAGCGAGGAAATTAAAATATTAATAAATAATAATTCATTTCCCCGAGCGGGGATCGAACCCACAATCAGTCACACTATGCGCCCCGACGACCGTCACACCATATTAATTTTAAATATATTTAATTAAATATATATTTAATTTTAATGTTCACAATCTGTATAATAATGATAAGACACTCCGTTTCTCACTTACCGCCCAATTTTGAAAATATGACGAGTTGAGTGTCAGAAATAGACGTCGCCCCTTATCTATTCTATAGCATCGCGTTTTCTATCAGACACTGTCTCCTTGGGGTACAACTTACATATAACTTTAGGTATAATTGACCAACATAATATCTTAATACTAGCAATATATTTTAACGATCTCCTATATAATAAAAATATAGAAAAAAAGTGTTTTTCCACTCACAAGGATGTAGTTTCTGCGCGGCTATATATTTCTCGAGTTTCCGCCGCAAAACAATCTCCGCGCCGTACCGACCGACGGACCCGTTGTCCACGAGCAGGAAGTACGCGTGCCGGTTGTTGAGCACCGCTAACTTTGATCTGAAAATATTAAATATTATTTAGAAAACCTTCTTAAAACACAAGCTTTCATTTGATATCTTTTAAAATAGGTGGGTTATGCTTTACAGCTTTATGTATAAATTGGTAATCCGCCATTTTGTTGCGGTGGCCATTTTGAATTGACAACAATACTGATTATATATAATTCGTACTTTTGGTTACAGATTACTATTTCATTATTTAAAAACTAGGATTTTAGTTCAGATTTGGTATTATTTGTCGTTGGTATATTTATCTACTTAAAAATAGGTTAAGTTTTAAAACTATTTTTATCTCAATCTCAACAGTAAAAATATTATCTACGCACTCAGTTCCTTGATACGAAAAAGAAGAAGACCGTACAAACATATAAATAAAACTTCTGTTCTCTATATATTTTACAAACATTAGACAAGATTTAATCCCAGTTCGTACAAGTTATATGAAATGGCAGCAATTAAATCTGAACAAGATTAACTGTTGCAATACAATTTCGCTAAGCGGATCAAAGTTTTAACTGGAAGCTCATAACCGTTCAACAATAATTCATACGTCTGTTTGTGCTTCACGCTTACTTTTTTATGACTAGTTTTATTTTTTAGTGGAGAATATAATTTACGCTTTGGATAAAATAAAATATGGCATTTTTTTAAATCCCCAAACAAATTTAAAATGCCGGATTTATTAAGAAGTTTATAGAGCATAGGTGTTATTTAGTGATTTGTATGGAGGGTGAAGAACTGAAGACATTCATTATAGCTGTTTATAGTTTGGCTTCACTCACACGACACTCTGTTCCTATTAGGACACTACCGTTCCACACTTTTCACCGATATGTGGAGGCATTGTGTGTTGAGTAACGTATCTCTATGCCGTGCTTTGCCTCATTACCAGAATGAGGAAATGAAAATATTAATAATTTAATTTTTTAGAGTAGGCAGGTATCGATCTAACAATCTGTTGAGTTTATAGTCACACATCACATCGCTCATTTTCTAAGAATAATATCAAATTGCAGGCCTCAGAAGATGATAGTGATGTGAAAGATCAAAATAGCAGTTTCCAACAGTCACACGAATCCTATACAGTTTTTAATATGACATCAAATATGGAGGAAGCAGAAGGAACTCCGACGCAAAAACATTTTGCTTTCGACGAAGATAAATCAAAAAGACATTGTACAGAAGTAGATGATGAATACGATGCTATTGGTAAGAAAGTTTTAAAAAAAATAAATTAGCTTCACGCTGTATCCCGCACATAGCACTGTAGGCAGAGGGAACCTAGTGTTGTGGCACTCCGTTCCTCACTCTCCGCTGAATTTTACGAGGCATTGCGTATTGTTACTGAACCACAGATTTCAGTGTTTGTTTGAGTGGCGGAACTCAACGCCGTGCTTTGCCTTGTTACTACCGCACAGAAGTTATAATATATACCTACCCTGCTATATGCGGGATACAGTGTGAAACCGAAAAACAGCCCTTTTATCGAAATCGGAAAACGTTAAAATACAACAGTCGTTTTAAAGGGAATTTATGAACAACGCTATTTGATAATTTATATAGACACAGTACGATTGTTTACGAATATTACCCTAAATGATTTAAAGCTTACGTTTTATGTAACCGACGCGGCTGTAAGTTGTGAGTGACGGATTATTCGTTATATTATGTGCATAAACCTATATAATTATTATTAATTGGCGACCCTTCTGTGGCTACAAGATTTATCTTTTACTTCATCATATTCATCATCAGTAGACATTCCACGTATTCCATGTATCGCATAGCAAATTACACAGAGGGAATCTAGGCACCCAGTATTAAAACACTACGTTCCCATTAAGACATCTTTGCATCAATTCTGGAGGCATTTGATTGGCGGAACTCAACGCCCCACTTTTCCTCGGTATCTATACTAATATAATAAAGCGTAAGAGTTTGTTTGTTTGTTTTTTGTTTGTTTGAACGCTAAGATCTCTGGATCTACTGGTCCGATTTACTTTGTTTTTGTTTTGTATGAAAGCTGCATTCTTCAGAAGTTCTATACGCTATATAACATTACATTACACATATATATAAAAAAAAAAGAATATTTTATAAACAAAGTATTATGTATCTATTTATATATTTATGTATGTGTGTATGTATGTATGTATTTATGTATTTATGTGTGTGTGTGTAAAACTAGATATCAGCTCTGTACACCCCTTCCCTTTTAAGATAATGTATTCTCTCCTCTACCCAAAGGTTGCCTGGAAGTTCTATGTATTAATACATGTAAATGTGTCTTTTCTATGGTACAATAAAGAGTATTTTGTTTATATACTAATATATTAAAATACTTTCTAATTTGACATGCAATTTATTCTGCCATGTAAATAACAACCGTCGTCGCTACGCGACCGTTACCGCGACATTTTGATATTATGGACGTAACATAACATAAGGACGTTATGAAAATAAATATAATAGTCACTTTTATAGTGAGTTATTATAAAATAATTAAAGAGATGTCACTGATACGAAATGACTTAGCTATCAAAATATAAAAATAATATATAAAAACCTTTAAAATTACTACCCTAATGCAGACCTTCTACAAGCTTGTGTCTAAAAGTAAAACTTCCTACGTGAAAATGCATAACATTTTCTAATCCACCGATACCATCCATGTTCCTGAATGAATGAACCATTAATTTGTACGTGAGAACCCAAGTATGAAATTATAGATGGAAATGGTGACTAAATGTATACTTACTTAAATGATGAAATAAAATATTGCTATAAATATTGTGATTTTGTGTATTGTTTTTATCCATATATTTTATGGGCATATTTTTTTAACAGTTACAATAACAAAAAAATCTTATATTCGTATCGTATTAAATATATACTGTAAAAATATATGGGAATAGAGCAATGAAAATATAATCTGTCGCTAACATCTGATCGGTGCGCGGGAAAACTGACACCTGTGTTTATAGAATTTGTTTGCTTATGTAAATTATCAAATTTATACTAATTCATTCAAGACTAGCTTTTAGTTCATTCACTATTGTCAATGAATATTTTTAAGAATGACATTGTAAAGTTATTTTAACAATAAATTAACATTTTACTTTTACATATTTTAGTTTATAAAAATACTAAGAACGCGACGTGTCTCTGTCTGCTTAAATTAATGATTATATCACAGCCAAATTATACAAAATATTTAAATCATTTATAGGCTATGTGTTATTGTTATGTGAAACCTTTATTACTGCAGATTTCACCTAAATTATTTCAGTAGTTACTACGTGAAAGTGAAAGAACATCCATTTTCAACGTTCATAATATTAATTAGTGAGACTCAAAATTTTCATTTTAATCAGCATCTTTATTTTAATATTTTCCAGGGGGTAAATTATTATAAATTAATATTTAGTAAAAAGAACTAACAACATTAGCCCTTACAGCATATACTGCGTAAACAAAACTACTTTGACGAACGACAAGAGGTCCAAAAACGGGGCAGTACGCTTAATAAATCAAAGTGAGTCAAACATTTACAGAGACGATAGGGTTTTTTTATGGTATATTCTGTATTTGCATAAAGATTTTTCCTTACTAAACGTTGGCGTATTCAAATTCCATACATTCAAAAGTAAAACAATATAAGTGACATTTCATTGTTTCACGCTGTATCCCGCTTCTGACAGAGAAGACAGAGGGAATTTACTCGTAGTGTTAAGATATTCTTGTTCTCACATTCCACACAATTTTCGAGGATTGGTTTTTCCTGCATTTCCTATATAGTGTAATTTTCTTTTATTCGTTTTAAATATACAATACAAAAAGTGTTTGCTAGATCCCAAAGAACAAAACCAAAGTAGTAAAAAACGTTTTAAACCGCTATAAATGCATGCATGGAGAACTCAGAGGAATATTGAAAACAGTATAAAATTATTTTTGCTTTAGTATAAATACTTTGTTCATTATTTCCTCAAGTTTAAAATATTTACAAACTAACTGTATGACAGTTACATATATTACAGTTACATACAAATAAATGTAGCGTAAAAACATAAAAAAAAAACACTTTTAACTTTAAAATGTGAAAACGCCATCAATAACTTTGTTTAGTTGGAAATTTATATTTTTATCATATAATAGAAAACATCTTTTATAAATCTTGATTTAATAATTCCATTGCTACAGGTATAAACGTAGCAGCCAAGTTGCGAGGTTTGCCGCAGAACATGAGGATTTTGGCTGAGAAATTGATCAACGACGTGCTGTACCAGGCGCAGACGAACGACCTGAACTCCTCAACTGTTATAGCGACGCCCGATCCGTTCAAAGAAGATCCATTATAAGATTAAATATTAGTTTTAAAACTAGTTTTAGCACTTTATTTGGTGTATAATAAATATTTTTAAATATTATTGAGATGGATTTTTTTCGAGTGGCAGAACTCAACGCAGCACTTTTTGGTTAAACCAAGGGGACATGAAAATAATTATGGAAAATCGAACCCCCAAGTCTCGCGTTAGACACTGTGACAATTAGACACTGTGCTCCCGTAGCCTCTTATTCTAAGAGTAATATTAAAATTTTAGGACGAAACATTGATTTCTTTAATAAAGTACCTACTAGTGATATAAAGGTGAGGAAAATGAATATACACAGCATATTTAGATTTGTTCTTATATTTTTTTAAATGTGAAAATTTGAAAAGTAAATGTTAGAAATATTTCAATTTTGTTTTCTTTCGAGTTTACGTTTTTTTTTAAATATAATTGTTTTTAAATTATAATTATTGTGTTATAGCGAAGTTAGTTTTAACACACTCACTTGAAAACTCACAATTTTAAATAATAAACAAATCAAAACGTCTATTCATTAATAACACTTATATAGAAATCTCAAAAAAATATTAATTTAAAGAAATCTCAATATCTAATAGAAACCTTAATATGTACTTGTTGATACTTCAGTCCCTACTAGCAATTAGTTTTAATCGTTCAAGACCCACGTTTCGCCGGAAAATTATTAAACTTGACAAACACGAACTCACATTAGACAGGATATGAAATTTCACATCAATTAAATATAAGCAAGTGCTTGTTAAAATGAGAAATGACGAAGCAAATATAGTACAGAAATTTGTACTATAAAATATTATATTTTATGGAAAAATCGTGATAGTGAGAATTTTTAACCGACTTCTGTAAGAAAAGGAGGTTATCAATTCGACTGTATTTTTTTTATGTTTGTTACCTCATAACTTTTGACTGGGTGAACCGATTTTGATATTTTTTTTATTTGAAAGGTAGTGCTTCCCGAATGGTTCCATTTTTTTTGTCTATGTCTGACAGTGATATCTATGGGAAATTCCAAAAGTGTTAAATTTGCATTAATTATGTGCGCGACAAATAGACGAATATCGATTTTGATGATTCTTGTTTTATTAGAATAGATAAGGATAGAAGATAGATAGAGGTAAACATTTGGTTAGGTTACGATTATGGGATCCGGTGAAAATTGAGAAAGTTTGTTTTTTTTGTGGTTTTTTTGGTAAAAAAATAATTATACTGAAGTAGTTACAAGAAAAAAACATTGTTAAAATTGATGTCAGAAGTGACATTCCTGATCGTTGCATTTCTTCCGACCAACCTCAAAAAAAAGGATGTTCTCATTTTCAACCAACTTCAATAAAGGGAGAGATTCCTAATTCGCCCGAGTATTTTTTATGTATGTTCTTGTCAATATACCAAAATGTTAGTTTGCACAAAAATAATACCTAATTAAGTGAAGTTTTACATGGGACAATCACAACCACTCGTTGACAACCACTACCACCACCATCACCACTCGTTTAAGAAGCATCATTTTAAGATCTACCCGTCACTTAAAATCGTAAAATAAATTAATTTTTAACCAAAAGAAAAACCGACATCTAATAACGAGCTAAAAAGTGAAAAATAATTTTACAAAGATTTTATAATTTTAAAGTCGGTGCCAAGTAAAACAAACAGGCTTAGTAATTAGATATTGTAGTAAGGTGGTTGTAGCATTAGCTTGACACCGACTTCAAAATTATAAAATCTTTGTAAAATTATTTTTCACTTTTTAGTTCGTTGTTAGAAGTCGGTTTTTCTTTTCATTAAAAATTAATTTATTTTTATCTAACTAAGGGAACGAAAATCCATGACCTTTATTTCCATTGTTACTTGTAATTAACCTATATAATTTTAGTTAAAAAAATATTTGCAAATGAGTGCAAATAAATATTAATTTATCGTATAATTGTAATTTTGAATTAAAATTAAATACCAAGAAGGTTTTATACAAAGTTATAAAAATTCAATTCAATTTATAACAGTAGGTAGGCAATTTTTCATCAATGTTCTCTTATGACGTTATCATGACCGACTTTACAAGGGATTAATTTCTTTTTACAATGTTAGACGTTATGTTTCACGACTATATGTTCTAAACTTTATATCCCTAACAAGAATTAGATATTGGTTGAAAGTCCCTAAAAGATTTGAACAATTTGTATTGAAATTATTCAAATATAGCTAAAATAACTATTAATGAAGTATAATAACAATATTCAGTAATCTCTCTCGAGCCGTGTACTGTTCTACGGAACCACTAAACATTGGTCCTCTATTAATCAGCAAAACTAAAGTGGCTTTGTGGTTATATTCATCCCTTAGTTGTCAGTTCTCTAAACAAACATTATATTGTTGAAATTAATACCTGTACTTTGGGTAAATATATGTATTGTTTGTTTTAGTTTAAAATACAATTTAAACATTGATATTTAGCTTCACGATATACTCTGCATGCATCAGGATAGGCAGAGGGAACCCGGGAACCCACTGTTAAGACACTCTGTTCTCCTTTCAGACACTTCCGTTTCCCTCTTGCAGCTAAGGCATTCCGTTTTTGAGGCTTTGTATGTTTAATCGTGGAACGCGTCGCTTGCCTGATTACCAGAGCATAGAAATGAAAATGTGAAATATTTCGATTACTAATTTTTCGATTTCTGAAATTGCCTGCATTATTCTTGAATGATGTTACTGCATATGATAATTAACCAACCAGACAAAAAGGTGTTATATACTCTTAACACAAGTTGCCAGAGTATATGTACAAATAAATGGACACTAAAAAAATAGTTTTTTTTGGAATTCGATACATATTTACATATTTGTGACAGTAAAATTTATTTAATTTATTATTTAATATATATTTCCATTTTACCCGTGCCTACTCCGTAAATTTCACGTGATGATATATAAAGAAAGACCTCAAAGTTTATAAACGCGTAACAATCTCTTGTCGTTCGTTAATTCAAATATTTGCTCCGAGCTTTGTTCTGAGGGGTTACGAATATACAATTATATTCAGAATTATATAAACAAGGTTACATATTAAAATGTGGGGTTGTCAACGTAAAAATGTCCTAACTCTTGTTTTATAATATTTTTAATATTATATTATTTCGGATATTAATTAGGGAATAGATTCTTTCTTCTTTTAGAAGCTTTTTTTATTATCATTACAAATCTCTATGCTTGTGATAATTTCTTTTCTTTCAAAAAGTCTCAAATAGATGTAAAACCTGCTGGGTAGAGTAATTCAATACTGTATGTTACGTAACGAGGCCGATGGTGACCGTAACATATACATAAACAAACCTCGGCGAAGCTATCGCGTGGTAAGGCACGTCGCGCCCCCGCCCCACCAGCTCGCTGGCACCCTCGACGATGCCCCACGGCGCTATGCCTATGCTGACTACCCTGCCCGCTCGCTGTGACCGCTCGAGCTGCAGCGCGTCTCCAACTTGACGGGTCACACCTGTTGAACAAAATATTGGTTTTAGCTACAATTAATGTAAATATTTTTGTATAATGATATTTAAATAAATTATCCAAACGGTTATCTATAAAATAACAATGAGTTGAAACGGGCAAAATCAGTACATTACCGGTATTGGTCCCTCCAGTGAATATCCAAGCACCAGTTGTCTTCGCAGCTTTCAACAAGCCTTTCCTCAGAACTTTTTTCAGCTTAGGTTGTAAATCGAAATTGGCCTTCCCGCCTTGTATAGTTATTAGCAGCTTCGGTCTGTCCAGCGCCCATTCCCGCGTTAACAGTTGGACTATGAGGTCTGGTCGTGTGTCGTGGGACAGACGCACGTACTAAAAATATTTAAAATATGTAAAAAGAGTAGTGATTTAAGGCATGTTAAGTAAATAATTATCAAACTTAGAATTTATTTGGAGGATTTCTAAAAGGTGCGGATTCTAGTCTTGCTACGCAGAAATTTTTGTGTTTCTAAACTTTTTTATTTTCTCACTTTAAAGTATTGTTTTTAAATATATTGATGAATATTATGTTGTTTTACTTTTATTAATTTACATAATATATGAAGTACACAAATAGTGTTAACTAAAATTTTGGGGCTCTTGTCAATAGAAAATTTATGAACAGAATATAGCTGCTTATGTCATCTTATTACAGAAACGGTCACAAAGTCCGTCATAATTATGCAATATATTTAAAAGTGAGAAAATAAAATTATATAGTGACTAATCACTAGATTTGTTTACATTATATATAGAAAAACATTTGAATATAATATTATCCACCTGTGCCTTAGTGGGGTGCGGTCCTCCCTGAAACTCGACAGTGCCGTAGGCGTCCGTTGGTGCGGCTTGCGTGTGCCGGGTCGGCACCCACGCCTCCCCCGGCGACGCTGTCGACACGTTTGGTCCATGAGCTGTTTTACTTAGACCACACCAACATCTGTCAACAAAACAGAATATATATATACAAGGTGACAGGCTGTGGGTTTGATTCCCACGCCAGGAATCATTTAAGATTTTCGATTCAATTTCGATCTTCTTCGTTTTGGTATTACGGCAAAACACGGCGTTGAGCCGCAACGCTACACGCAATACGTTCAGAAACAGTCCCCCCGGAGGCTCGTAACAGACATAAATAGATAAAAATTAAAATTAAAACAACATATAGGTAACCTACGTTAAATAACTTTACAAAAACAAATTCGAGGACTTTCGAAAATTATAAGCACTTTTTTGCTTGCAGTTACGAGTTAAAAATGGAGTGAAATTTTCTCGCTTGCAACGCTAATTAGTTTGCTTCTGAAACACTATTACACAGTAATAGGTGTGCGTCAACAATATTCTTGAAATTGCTTTCATGAAAATAATGAATACAAAGTACACTTCTGCTTCTACTTAGGAGACGTTGAAATAACTTATATAAACACCTAAACTATTTAAATTATGATTTTAGATGAAACTCCTTAGATAATTGAACTCCTTAGATAAAACAGAATGAAAAACGTAACAGAAGAATTTAAAATCAATCTTTTGACAGATGAGCAACAAAATATAACACAATTTTACAAAATTACTAGTTTTCATAAGAAATGGAGGACGATAACAATAACGAAGAAGAAGGTCCTACTACGTCAAAAAATCTCCAAAATGTCTCTACGGACGACGAGCACAGCAGTCAGAGGAGAAACAGCGAAGTGTCTGTATCTGGTACGTACTCCAACGTAAGTGGTGTCAAAATGACCACCACGGGACCCAAGAAGCAGGAAAAGAAAAAGGTGAAACAACGCCAAGGGCGGGTTGAGAAAAGAAAAGTCAAACGTAAAACCATAAAGCGTAAATCTAGAACGAGAGTCAATAGAAGAAAGAGAGACTTGTCAGTTTCTACTATTTTCACTCGATTACCGTCCAGCGGTTATCAGACGCCTACATGCAACCGATGTGGACATCGCTGCTGCTTCAGAAGGTAGAAGAACTAAAAATTGTTTTATCATGTTTCATTTTGTTTCTATAATTTTTGTTTTGAATTATATTTTATTATTTTTAAAAATATCTTTCATTTTACCTTAAATACGCCTCATTGAGAAATTTTAAATAACAATAATGAAATACATAAATATATCAAAATTACAGTTGCAAGAAGAAAAATTTTATACGAAATTGTAGAAAAAATAAAGCGGTGTCAAAAAAGAATAAATTAGTATCAGGTTAGAATATTTGTGACTATAAAGCTATATTTATATGGTTAATGTGAGACTATTAATTTGTTAAATGTATTTAATATTATTATAATCTTTAATTTAAACTATGAAAGCAAGGAAAGGACAATTTAAATAGAAAATTTGCAAGAATTAATAAGATTTAGTAGTGAAACAAAAATCGTCGACAGTTTTTTCTTTTTTTTTTAAGTTAAATAAAAATGACATGAAAATCTAACCTAGGCTACTAACCTATGCATAGCGGCCAGAGCGCTTGGTTAGTTTTCAAGAGACGCTTTTTTTTTTTAACTTTTTAGTTTTTCAAACAAACATTATGCAAGCTAAGCTTGCTTAACTTAGGTAACCTTAGGTTTGTGCTATTTTTGCTAAAAGTAATAACATTACTAACAGTGAGCGTCCAAGCTGGGTCTCGGACCAAGGTACTGTCGCCGTTATTCATCACTACGAATTCCTCATTAGAAGACAATATACAACCGATCAAACGATACAACGAGGTATTCTTAGTCTTCTTAGTTTTAAAATATCTTTAAATTTTTTTGGAAAAGAATTTAGTAAACAAAGCCCTTGTCGATGAGAATCTTTAAACTTTAAACGTAAATGCCACCATCCTTAAATTATAATATCACATATAAAACAATTTATACCGGTAATATAAGCTAGTTTAGTAGTATAGTAATAATTTATAATATCTTGAAAAATACGTAGAAAATGTACTGACAAAAAATATATTTCTCCTAAGACTTATTAGAATAAGAAGCTTATTGTATTATGAAAATTTTATGAAATATTTTATTATTATCATCTGCGTTTTATGGGTCTCCTGAGGCCCGACATTTGGCAAAGGTCTCGAAGAGATATATTTTTACTTGCTATACTTACTCGTAAATTTTGAAAAACTGTAATCTTTAATTAAAAAATATATTTTTGTCAATATTTTCTAGAGATATATATAATCTATTATAAGTTTCATAAGTAAAACAAATATAAAGTGTTTGTCTTATAAAATATTAGATATATAAATAGAAAAATATAAAAGAAACTGTTAAGTAGAAAAAAAAAAGAAAAACTACACAGGTTACACCGGAAATGATATATCAATCGTTGAGGCGACTTACAATGTGGACACAGGAAGTGGCGACGACCGCCCTATTGGAATACATGACGGTAATTTTTAAAGTCTATATTTTTTGTATAAATTTAGTTGAACTTTAAATTTATTTTTGTCATAGCAAAATATGTTTCTATAAGTAGTAAGTATATTTTATACATAAAATATCTGTGATGTATATTGTATACAGATTACAAAATTTTAAGATAAATATTCTAATCGTAAATCTGTCAGCAAGTTCACTCTATCACGACCTCGTTCTCAGCACTCCGCTCAAATGTATACAAGTATTTTTGTTTCTCTTTTTAAACTGAAATTTGCTTTGTTAACTGAAATTTGTAATTACCTTTAAAAAAAATATAATCTTATAGTACAAAATAAGTCGTTTTCGAAAAAAAAAATTTCGAAGCAGTAAATAAGGTCTAGACAAAATGTATCTCAAGTAAAATGTATTGATCCAAAAATTCGTACACCAAAAAAAATAAAAAAATAAATAATTTCCTCGAGTAGGAATTGAACCAACAACTTGTCGCATTTGTGCCTCTGCACCACAAATGGCCTGAAGGGGTTGTACATACGTCATATTATTATGTTCTAATATTATATTCAATTAAAGCACAACTACCCTGTGGGCACCGATAAGGACTCTCTATTGGTAGAGGTGGTTGAGAAGCTAAGAATCGCCGAAATTATAGGTAGGTACAGTATTCTATTATAATTTTATGTAAATTTATTTTTAATATGTTTTCCAATTTTAAGGTGTACTATAATTATTTTAACTCAATAAATAATATATCCATTTAGTTAATGTATGTAGCAGAGAAATTTTTCGCGATATCTATGAAGTATTTAATAAATGTAATGATGATGAAAGTTTTACCACTCAGTCTAATATTTCACTCTAATATCTTTAAATATGTACACTAAAAATATATCTTTTGTCAAATTTAAGAATTGATAAAATATCACACTTTTCGGTACTAGTGTTGAAAAAATTAAAACAAACATTTAAAACACAAATGGGACGTCAAGTGATACAACAAATTAAGCAAGTTCAGTAGAAGTTAACATTAGAAGGTGGCAAAGTAATAGAGTACAGTTACTTCCCTTTAAGTTCCCAGGAGTACGAAGATATACAACATGTTAGTTGAAGTTGGTCGTTTACGACGCTGCACAAGCCAAATAAAGATGGAAATAAAAGACTCAATAGAAAATATAAGATAGAAATAAAAGGTTTTTGTAAACTTAACTACAGAACGGATTGAGATTAAACTTTACAATAATATAGGTACATTACTATTAAGTTTAATTAGTTCAGTAGTTATTGCATATCCACCAGAGTAACACATAGGCTACTATTATAATAGCAACGAGTTCTATGCTACTATATTATGCGAAAAAATAAAAACACTATAATTTTTATTAACCTACCTTACAATTAAAGATGATTTTATTTATTAATTTTATATATATATATTTAAGGGAAACAAACTGAAAACTATTATTTATAACATGATAAATAATCCACTGATCAAATAGATGATGATGCAAAAACATAAATTTCATTTTTTTTTCCTCTTTTAAATATAATTAACAGATAAATTTAAAATATAACATAACTCTGGTTCATAATTCACATTTTAATCTAACAAGACACTTAAATAGAGCAAATGGAGTAAAACAATTCAATGTTCATTGTAGCGGAAAGGTTCTGAGATTGGAGAGGCAATTGTCTGAAATACTAGTAATTTAAGTATTGCATCGGATACCGGATATATCCGGAACAATCTTATATTTTATTTAAAGTTTCTCCTTTCTCTTATGTTCTTTGAAAGTTTCTTATAAAAATACGATCATCAATCCCGAGATATTCTTTAATTTCATTTTTTATTTTTCTTGGATTTCAAAAGACGAACTTACGAATAAAGCAGAGATTGAATATTATTTTGAAATATAATTTTAAATTAAATAAATGGACACTTCTTTCCGCCTTTCTGCCCAAATATTATATTGTGGATTGTCGACTCGAGGCTGTGCTTTGTTTCGTTTACCAGAACGGGAAAAATGAAAAATTTCATTAATTAATATATTCCCAGTGGTATAATTTCATTAACGCTAATGTGTGTTAATTCACATGGGGAATATTAATTACATACCTATATATTTATATAATTTCTTTTATCATTTCATAATTCCATTTTAAAATTGTGTAACATATATAAAAATGTCAGGTGCTAAGTATAATAAAATACTTAATGACCACAATTTATTGTTCCTCTTTTACATATACACACTTCTAACACTGTTTCTATATAACACTTTACACTTATACACGTTTTAAAACGCATAGTTCCAACAATGACACTGATTTTAAATACTTGAACACTGTCACAACTTTACACCTTACGACAGGCAGAATAACGACGTACTGACCCAATCCATCAAAAACGTCACTTTTTATAGCCGGTCCCTTCCTCTTTTATAAATAATTATGTGGGTATTATTATTTTATTTTCTGTAAAATACCCTCGTACTGACAATTGTCTTACACATAATTAATGTAGAGGCCAGTCTTGGCGCCACAAGGTGTGACTGTAAAACCGACTGGTTGTACAGTCACATCTTGTCACAGACAGAAAGTAGGGAACGTAAGTGTCTTAATGGGAACGCAGTGTCTTAAAACTAGGTTACCAGGTTCCCACTGCCTACCTAGCTATGTGCGGTGAAGCTAAACAGAAATCAATGAGGATTTCACAAGAAATAAATTGTTCTTTATTATAGATTAATGATAATAATTAAACCAAAATTAATAAATAATTAAGTTAAACTTCCCTACAGGTATAGTATCTTGTTCGTCAAAAGGCACGTGGCGTCTCGGTCAGGGTTTCCGAAAACGAGAACTAAGCGATAACCACGTGACGCTGTTTTGGAAGGCTTACGGCGACACGTTGGCACCTCTGCCTAGGCCTAGATTGAAAAATGTACGTACAACTCGTACAAGTTATAAAATTGGCTGTTTGCTTATAATCATTTATTTATTTATTTATTTATTTCGACATAACAGCGGCGTTGATTTCCGCCGGAACGGAAGGAAAAAACCCTCCGTTACCATCAAGAGAAATTCCTTTCTCATTTTCCGCTGAACTCTGGTGGCATTGTGTGTTGAATGGCGAAACTCAACGTCGCGCATGCCTCGTTACCAGAGCGACGTAATGAAAATATTAAATATTTCATTTTATCAAGTGAGAATCGAACCCATAACCTGTCGCGTTACCCTACCTCAATTAACGAATATTTTTGGTATGTATGTAATTTTATTTTCATTTTTAGAAGCCGGGCATTAATGAAGGTCTTGATAATGAAGACGATTGAAGAAGCTACATGTACCAAAATATATAATAAAAATATTGTAGTAAATTCTGAATGTATTTAATTTAAAGTACGGACCACACCTAACCACATTACGTGTAATGATACTTAATGAGTATTGGTTCAGAGCTAATAATCGCTATATTATTGGAACCATTTTGAGGAAATGCCTTCAGAATTCTGGGGAAAGTGGAGATCGGAGTTAAAAGGAATCGTAGTGCCTAAGTTCCCAGATTTCCTCTGCCTACTCTGCTATGGATACAGCGGGTAAATTAAATTTACAACTTTTGCCAATCCTTAATAAAATATTAGTATTTAAATAATACCATATTTAGAATAACACAAAAATAAAACAAATGCACATCGACTACCATTAAAACTATCTTGAAATCCTACAATATAGATAGATATTCGACAGTCCCAAAATGTATTATACAGGTTAAACAGTAGTTCTGACTTCCCTCAAAGTAGCGTTAGTTCGCGTTCTGGCTAACAAGCAATTAGGAATGCTTTTGTGAACCTCCCAAATAAGTACCAACGATGTAAATATGTATTTGGTATGTTTATTTACTTTAATTAGGGGATAGGAGCTGAAGCAATTCCCAAGGCAATGACGACGCTGTGTAAAATATGAAATATCTATGAAATGTCATTTAAAATCAATTACGATTCTTTATTTTTTAATTCACTCTAGAGGGAACCTAAACTCTAACCTGTCACCCTGTTTCCCACCTTTCACCTTATTATTAACAATTATTAAACAAACAAACAGCAATAAACATTACTTATTTTAATTTCCTCGCTATAGTAACAAGACAGAGAGAGGGTGGTGTTGAGTTAGGCCACTCAATTCGCAATATCTTGAAAAGTAGGAAATTAAAGTAATTAATTTCTTCAGCGAGAATTGAACACCGTCGCGTTTACAAACAGACGTCGACGTCGAGTTGACTTAAACTTATATTCAAAACAGTATTTCTAATACTAAATTCTTAATATTTGCAACAATCGCTGGTAGCGAAGTTTCACAAAAATCTCCCAAAGGCGGCGCTAACAACAAAAGTTGTAATAGCCATATAAAAGTTTCGACATGCCGACATGTGAGCACTTGGACAGTATCCAAAGTATTTATGGCTAACTTTCCTACATATTCTACTGCTAAAATATAAAACAAAAACCTTTATAAAGAAATAACATGTTTAATAAATGAAAAATACATATTTAAATAACATGGCGCAGTAGTACAGCATCTGGCTGTGAACGTGATGCTTGTGGATTCGATCGCCACTCGAAACAAAAAATTGCTTATATTGAATTCCGTAACTATACACGAAGGGTCTATAATTATTGGGACAGAAAGAGGAGAACGGAGTGTGTTGACACTTCCCTTAAAGGATATATTTAACATGATTGTATATCCGATTTTATTCATAATAAAGAAAATTCATAAGAAGAATATTTGATTTATTTCTTGAGCAAAAATCGCATTCACTAATAATAACAGCACTATTTCCACTAAATTACAGCATTTCGATACTAGCTATAGAATGAAAGGCAACTAAACGTTAAGTGCGAGACGAAAATGGGTGAGGAGTTAGGAATTTCAATATTGTAACAAACTAACTTTGAGATAGAACAATTAGTATGTGATGCTATTGATAAATTATGTTACGAAGTTAACGACTTTGTAAGCTTCTAAGGGAATATGACAATGTGGATACTTTTAAGTATACAATACACTTTCTGAATATGTAAAGAAGCATTTTCGGTTTGTTTCAAAGAAATCTTGGTTAATTATTTTAAATATATCATGTCTATAGTATTCTACAGAGAGATTGATATATAGATAGAGAAATAGATACAAGTGATAGAGGATTTTCAACTTTTTTTGTTCCATATAGTAATTACAGTAGAATAAATCTCCCACCACTTTTAGTGGGTCCAATGCCAAGGGAGAGAAACACTTTTAGTGACGAAGTTGGTTCAGTATATTTTTAAATAGGATCCAACCATCTGTATTTATTAAAAATATACAGGTCTCGTCTAGCTTTTATAAGCACTAAGAAGAACCTGCTAATCTCAGGAACTATTGATTTCAATTGAAACAAATATATATGTGTTGGATTAATTTTGTATTTATGTTCATACAAGTGATGGATATGTTAGTTGCATAATTTAATTAAACTAATCGTTCAATAATTGATTTACTTCAGGACAAAGAGGATTTCTGCTAATGGATGTGAGTACAAATGCACATTTTAAAGGAGGCTTTTAACCATTGGGTCGCAAATTACAGTTCCTAGTTCGTTTTCCTGCAACATTATAGCACTATGCACCCATATGTATGTCAATGGAATTCTAGTAGTAGGAAGAAGTATCTCGTCGCCATATAATTTGTCTAATTTAAAATCATCTTCGTATCTGTCGTTCCGCAGTGGCACAACGTATGATTGTCCAGGCGACGTTTGTAGATTCGATTCTCCTTCGGAAGCGGAATTATTTAATATTTTATTCGCTCTGATAACAAGACAGGCACGGCATTCAATTCCACCATTTTACATATAATATCTCAAAAGTTTGCTGGAAAGTTGGGAACAGAATATGCAACGTAAAGCTAAAGTAAATAAGCTTTCACAAATATTATTAATATTATTTACTTCCTTAATTAACAGATGTGTTGACCAAACTTTTAATGAAGTTATCAATTTTGTATGACCGTTCTGGACAGAGATGTGATTCAATTAATTGTTTGGAGGGTGAAAGGTTTATGTTATATTGCTCTCCTTAATTACTGTGTCTTTTCGAGAATGTTTTATTTTTCAAGAAAAAATTTAAAATTAAAAAAAATAAAGTTTTTCAATAATTTTTCTTTTAAGTTTTTAAGTCTACAACTAACTAAACGTTATTTAGGAGAGAAGTAACTTACACATGCTCGTCTTTGGCGCTGGGTACAAAGCATTTGCAGTCTCGTTTCTGGAAGGTACTCTCGATCCAACTGCGTGTGGTTTTCTGTAACAACAATAGAAACATATATTAATCATATAGGGTTTTATGCATAAATATATATATGTAAATGTTCAATAATTATAATGCACGATTATCAGAAAATATTAAAAACAATTCTTCATTATAATGCATAGGCCATTCTAGAGGAAGAGGACAAGCGTGGGTAATTAAATATTTAATATTTTAATTTCTCCACACTATATACTTTTAGCATAGTGCAGAATGTATATTATGTAGCGCTGCACATTGTTTACCTTAGCGGCAAAATAAAAATCATATAGATATAATAGTTTACCTCGAGTGAACATAGAACCCACAAGCGTCGCCTTTATAGTCAAATACATTATAATACCAATACTGCGACAACGTTCTTATAAAGATAAATAACAAAATGCTATTTCATATTTAAAATCAAAAATAATTTTGTGTACTTCAACAAATTCCCATAAAATTTATATAAAAAAGTAAGGGAATAATATTTTTGGATGAAAATAAAAACTAAACATATATCCTCTCTTAGAATAGCCGTAAACGGGCGCAATGGGATCCGTTGTGACATTTTTATAGAGTTGAAATAGGGTTGCAATGCACTGAAAAATTAAATTACTTTATTAGACGTAGAAATATTACCACCGTCTTTATTCTATAATAATAGTTTCTGCAAATTTCAAAAATATCCTTGAATTATCGCGTAAAGTGGAAAATGGATACTAAGCTGACACTATGTTCTCTATTCTATATAAAACGTGAACCAATAAAAAAAATTTATGATAAACTTAATGTAAGACTATTTAATTCTGCAAAATATTTTTAAAACAATTTTTCATACTTACAATAAAAATAGGAAAATAGAGTTAAGACTCTATTTTTATAAGTAAGTAAATTGGTAGCAGCAAAATGCTTAGCTAATCTATAATACAATATAATACGACCGTATCACAGGAATACTACTTACTTGGCTGACCGTCTGTCTTGTAAACTAATGTGTAGAGAGTTTATCTTCATTATACAAATATTTAGTACACTATTTTGGTTCCTTACGGATTCTGTGTTCTTAAATTTAGATTTATTCATGAAAACTAAATGTGTTTAATAAGTTTAATAAGCGGAAATAAATCGTCAGTTTAGATGTATGGCATTATTTTTAGAAACATTATAATTGAAATAAAAGTATTAAAATTTCAATTTCCCGACTGGGAATTCGGGAATGTTGGTATTGTTTGCATGTTGGTATTTAATAAAATAAAACCTTTTGATACCTGTTCCTAATTCTAGAGTTTTCCCAATGACAACTTCATCAAAATTGACTTAGGACGTTTTAAAACAACAAACAAACCAAAATGCATTTTTTTGACTTGTGTGTTTATTAGACTAGTTTCAGTATTGTTACGCTTTCCGATTTTCTTAAAATTGTATTACTTTAAAATCTACATAAATAATGTTTCGTTTTCCTCTCCTATATCTTATAAAACAAAGTCGCTTTTCGTGTCTGTCTGAACTTTCTAACTCTTCTTCTTCTAAACCACCCAACGGATTTTGATGCGGTTTTCACCATTAGGTCGAGTATTTCTCAAGGAAGGTTTATATATAGTTTATTATTTGGACATTCTTATGTAAATTAACATAAATACGATAAATTTATACAAAGTCCTACCCGTTGAGACACTTTCGCGCATGCGCTGCTTTAGTGGTAAGTACTACATGAAAATAATGTACTGGAGTATTGTTCCTCTTTTTCGGACTTTTTTGTAGATCTTCTACAAAAAAGTCCGAAAAAGATTTAGATGCGTTTGCACGTATTGGATAATTGGAGAGAATGTATGTAATATGTATTTCAGCGCGATATATTTGGTTTCATATTTTTATAGTAGTTATTAGTAGTATTATTAGTTTATAGTAGGTAGGTTTTAGTTTATAATTTCTTCCGTTTAAAAATAGTCATTTAAATTTATTTTAATAAGTACTTGAAAATATTAGTAGCACAGATTTAAAATT
Source organism: Heliconius nattereri (assembly GCA_013403645.1). Classification (NCBI taxonomy): domain Eukaryota; kingdom Metazoa; phylum Arthropoda; class Insecta; order Lepidoptera; family Nymphalidae; genus Heliconius; species Heliconius nattereri. Next base: position 205,095 of record JAAIXI010000219.1, on the reverse strand, counting down.
ACGGTAACTACTTAAAAATCCTTGCTGTGTAAAACAATTGGAAAATCCTTATTGACACTACGAAAATGCGGGTTGCATTAGGGTTTAATTAATTTGCACATTATCTTAAGTGCTTTGCAAACATACATTATATGAATAATCCTGTAGTTAAAGCAGGCGAAGCCGCAAGAGAGTCGCTAGTAACATAATATATCTAAATGATTTTAATTTTCCTCAAAAAGTCTCCAAATTTCGAAAATTGAAATAAAATTGCTCTTATAAGGATATGAAACAAACTTGGCACTCACAGAAGCGGTTTCCACTGAAATAGCTTGCCTAGGTCTAACTATACACGAGTATATAGATACGATACGGACGTAATATTTCCTCGGCACGCGGCCAAAATTGACAATAAATTGCAAAAGAGCTGATAATTAACCGGTTTTGGTTAGGTTTTCATTAAACATAAATTATACTTTAAAAGATTTCAATATATATATATATATAATATGTATGCTTATATCGTGGAATATTGGCCGCATTTCACGAAATGACTAACTGAATTTTATCACATAATTGAATCGACAACGTTTAATTATTTCGTCATTGACGTTCGATCATATTGTTAAAAAGGATATCCATGAAATATTTCATGAAAAACGACGATATATTATGATATCTTTATATACGAAAACGTTTTTATGAAAAATATATAATTTACCTTTTCTAAACTAGTAATTTAATTTTTATCAAAAAATCTATTGTATTAAGTTTTTATATAAGTTTTTGCTTTAAAAGCTCGTCGTACACCAGGATAATGGGAGGAATTAAAAATAAGATAAACTTTCATAACCGTCTTTCAATCTTTGGACGGGATGTTTAAACGTTAAACAATCTCGATTGAATTAGGTTATAAAGCGGAAAAAATAAAAGAAACTTTATTACAGTGTCTACTTTTTAGTGTCTATTTTTATTATTAACTTAGCATAGTTATTGTTTTATGAAGTATCCGATATGAACTTAATTTAATGAAAAATATATCCAAGGATTTTTTAAGCGATATATAAATTAAAAAAAAATCACAATACTTAAACTGGAGATTACAGAAAAATATTTTCATCAAATCGATTTTCAAGCAAAGAGAAAGAAAATTACAAAAGTTTAACGTTAAATATACAAATAGAAATTTCATTAGCTTCGGGCGAAGTTTGAGTTTGTTAAATATTTTGTATTTGATTAATATTTTCAAGGTATCTTTGTTGAAATAAATATGTTATATATATAAGAGCTTAATTAAGAACGAGATTGAAATATTTAAACTTGTTCATGCCAAAAACTGAAAATATATTTTTATTTTTTATGATATTTATTAATTTTAGAGAAGTATAGTTACTAGACACTGTTCAGACAATATTCAGTTCAGTTAATAAGAATGTAACAATGTCGTGCTGGTCGTGGGTTCAATCCGGCTCGGGGGACTGAGATATATTTACAAAATGCTTATTTAAATAAAAGATTCTTCCTCTAGATAAATAAGTAATAAAATATTCGCCAATTAAAGCCATAGAATCAAATCATCTTTATCACACAGACACAACAGGGTACGGAGAGTTAACCTAGTGTCAAATTACTCCGCTCCGTACTTTCTGCCAATTTCTGGAGGCATTGCGTGTTGAGGGGCAGAACTCAACGCCGCGTAAAGCCTTTGTCTTCAAGCCATAGAAAAAGTAATTTTTTAACATAAACACCACCAATACTTAACATTCAATACACTCACTTACTAATAGTATAATATAACGGTATTTAGCCCGTTTCGTAGCTCACGTAGACCGCAGCGCTACGTGACGTAGCATTGGGCGCTACGGTAAACCATTCTAGTTATTTCTAATATTCTGTATGGAAACTGTTCTTAAAATGTCTATTGGACTAGACTAGAGTTAAAACTTGACAATCACACTTCTCATGTAATATACAGCATGAGATAAAATAATTAATATATTTCTTAATTTTCAGCTTTACGCTTCATCTCGTATATACCAGGGTAGGATTTGGTACCAGATTAAAGATATTAAAATATTAATAAATAAAAATCCATTACCCCAAGTGGGGATCGAACAAACAACCGCCGTGTTACAATCACGTTTGTGCCCCTGTGCCACAACTACATACTACATACTGTATATTTCATGTTCCTTTGAAGTATTTTACGTAATTTAGTAATAAATTTACGTAATGAAGGTGTAGACTATCGATACAATTATAGATCAAAAAGGAATTGCATGTAGTTACCACACATTTTTTCAGTAACATAACATATTAACATATGAAAAGAAAAAATGGGGATCGAAACAAGACTAAGCTATTGTATTGTAAAGCACACGTATTGATTAAATAATACAAAGTATAAAATGTTAAGAAAAATACAGTTTTTTCTAAAACAAAAAGAAAAACAAACAAACTTAATACTTAAAATCAAATTTACGTACTTTAAAAGTCGTTAAATATCAATGGAAAAGGTCATCACATCAAAATATTCTTTTCAGCAAAAGTTAAATTACGCTAGGGACATTTATAGACAGCCCAAAATCACGTTTTAATCAAAATTCACAGCTCTAGGGAATTCTGCAAAATATTTTTGTTATTTCGAGTGATATACGAACGTGTTTGTCACCTGTGTACTACCTAGTTGTTACAAAATAAAGGAAATTGTATTATGGAAATGAAGTAATGAGGCACTTGATAGAGCGTGGGTTCGATTCTATTTTCGTTTCTGGAGTAAAGCGCGTTATTGAATTCCGTCGTTCAATATACAATAAGAGGTTTATAAATACGAGCCTAGCTTTCCTCTGCTTGCATGGAATACAGTATGAAGTTACTAGAGTATATAAAATAAAAAAAAACTATTTAATATAAAAATTATATAAGTCAATCCGTTAAGTTATGTATTATATTTCATATATTTAAATACACAGAGAACAAAAACTGCACTATTTCTTAATTATATTCTCATAACTATGAAAGTAAAGACTAATTATGTTAATTAGAACAAGAGTTCTAAAGCAAATGGCGTAACTACCTACGCGTCTGCATTGCACTACAAAATGCAAAACCTTGTCACACCTAAGACCTTTAACGTCTTCATATTATAATTGTGATAAGGTAAACAATACCTTATTTTTATAGTATTAAGATTCAAATTAACTTTTAGATATTTCCTGAGATATTCAGCAAATACGAGTAGTTCCAAATTATTTAGATCTTGGATATATTAACACATTCACATTCTCCCACTCACTGAATTACTTTGCTTGTTATTTCTGTTTTACTTTCTTAACTTTACTTCGACAGAAACAGGTATACATACCTATTGAAATTATTATTAAAAAGAAAAGAATAATAAAGTATGTATTAATCAAAGAAATGTAAATAATGTTTTGAATTAATATTTATAAGCTCAAATTAAATAACTGGCGCGGCGTTGAGTTGCACCTGTCAACACGCAACGCCTCCAGAATTCAGAGCAGAAAGTGTAAAACAGACTTCTGTGGTCTGGTCTGGTCTTAAAGAGAACGGAGTGGCTTAGCACTAGGTTTCTAAGTTCCCTTGGTCTAGTCTTCCATGTGGCGGATATAGGGTGAAATTTAAAAAAAATACTAAACCAACATATATTTCAAAAAGCTGGGAAACAGAAGGAATGTAAATATAAATAAAAAATAAGCAGTTATCATTTGTAAGTACTTCACAGAGCTCGTTCGTCGGGATGAATCTGCACGTTTTAGCAATGTGTGCTTTTTAATGTAGAATACGTTTCATATTTTACCCAAGGTAGTAAATGAGGAATAATATAATAATGAAGAATAATATAATAGCAGCGGCGAACAACCGTGACATTTAAAATTTACCCAAAATATTTTTTTACCTACATTTGGCCAGTCTTAACGCAGGGGCAGTGTGTGACTGTAAAAGCGACTGTTAGTGAATTCGATCCCCACTCGAGGAAATCAAACATATATGCTCTGGTATTAAGGCAAAGCTCTGCGTTGAGTTCCGCCATTCAACACGTAATTCTCCAGAATTCGCCGGAAAGTGGGAACGCAAGAGTTTTAATAAGAACGGACTGTCTTAACACTATGTTCCCATGTTCTGCCTACCCACCTATCTATATGCAGAATCAGGATGAAGCTAAAAAAAACGATCTCAAAATATATCTCCAACTGCTCCTATATAATACTAAGGCAAGGCCTGCCAATAACTTATTTCCACCTGAAGTAACGAGACAGAAAAACCAAAATAGTAGAAGCCTTCATAAGGCTTCTCACAAAGCATTTTTAGTTTCAAAGTCTTGTTTGTACACAGTAGGTCCCGATTATAGTTAGAGGTCGTCCTCGGGCTTAGAAAAAATGTACTGGAGTGTAAAATGAGGGTTGTTATTTTAGGCCCGTGACGACTCTCTTACTTTTATATTAGTTTGCTTATAATAACTTTCAAAACAACTCACCTTCTCAACGCCGCGCTTCTTATTTTTACATGATATTTTTACACCAGATGTTTCAATTTAAGCTCACAAATCTACTAATTCATTATTAGTAGATTATAAGACGTACTACGACTGTAGTGGACATTTACGTAAGCCAGTACAACAATCGACGTAGAACAGATTGATTCACCAAATCCCAAATCTCTAGCCTAATTCCCCAAGTCTCAAACGAAGTTCGCGGTGTTTCACAAGCATTTCCCGTTTCATTATTTACAATTGGAAAGAGCGACAAATTTTATTATAAAAATCAATTTTACAAAGAATTTAATAAAATATATGTAGTTCCTTCTTTTATTTCATTTATTAGCTTCCCGCTGTACCCTGCATGTAGCATGATAGGCAAAGAGAGCCCAGCGTTAAGACACTCCGTTCCCTAATTGCCGTCGATTTCTGTTCTGTTCTGTTCTTTCTAATATGGCGTTCCGAGGGTTCTGTAGGCACTGCGTGTTGAGTAGCGGAGCTCAAACCCACGCTTATGTCCCTATGCCACGTCTGCTCTAAACTTCCTTCTATTCATTTCATATCACTATTTATCTAGCCCAAAAAAAAAACTAGATTATTATTCTTCTACCTCGCACATCCCTGGATAGGCAGAGGGAACCTAGTGTTACAACATTTCGTCCACCATTTTCCGCCACATTGCGTGTTGAGTGACGGGTCACAACACCGCGCTTGAAAATATTAAATGTTTCATTTCCTCGAGTGAGGAATGAACATACAACCAATCGAGACTACAAATGGCTTTTATTCAAAACATATTTCAAGAATATAATTATAATTATTGAATAACACGATTCGCAGCTCAGCTAAAACAGCCTTATTATATTTATTATTCTTCTTCCTAGCATTAATCCCGGCTATTACCAGGGTCTGCCTTCCTACTTAACCTACTCCACTTTGCACGATCTTTTACGTCCTCGGTGGTTAGACCATTGGCTCTCATGTCCTGCATCACGACATCCAACCAGCGCTTGGGCGTCCAGGAGGTCGCGCCTTATTATATTTATATACCTAAGTAATTATTATAAATGAATTTTAAATATATAACGACGGCGCGGCAAGCATCATTGAGGATATTATTCGATAAAGTGTAATTTTCACTCGGAAATTAATATTAAAATATTATTAAAAGTATTGTAACTTCAGGTTTAATTTTCCGAACATAAACTGTTTTGGTATATATAGCTATTATGATGCAGAAATTGAAGATAAATAATAATTGAATGAAGATCGCTATAGCGTAGAAGGACAGTGTCTGCCTGTAGGGATGGTGGAGAGTTCAATCACTCTTATACAATAAATCGTGTTTCCACCATTCAGTATTGATAATCCAGAATTAAGGTTTTTTTCTCTTCAACACTGCTATATACGGAATAAAGAGTGGAGATGGATATACATCAATTATACAGATGTACGAGTATCATAATTAATTATACAGATGTACTTTCTAAAACATTATCTTATCCGACCGAGCTTGACTTATATTAACATAATAGCGATGATCCTCTCCTCTTTTGAACTACAAAGAAAACAGTTTTACTTAATTACTTTTTTTTTAAATATTAAGAGTTGTTTAACGTTTTTTAAGCGTCTATATAATCGAAGACTTATAAATAGTTCAAAATAACAATAAAAAATACAATTCTTCACTTTCGACTCCATATATATTAAAAACTAGTTTCCCTAGATTTCATGCCTCTTACCAACCTACATAATGATAGGGAACGGTTAACCATATATAACAAACTTAATGGTGAAGCCGGGTATTACATTGTTTAACCAGTGACTCGCAAATAGGACTGTTTCGTATAAATTTCAACACCCGTTTTGGGAACAGTTGTACAAATTATAAAGTAAATTTATTGCTATAATTAATTGTAATTTTCTAGGAATAAGATCTAAATGTTATGAAGAAATATAGATAATGTTCAATTTAGAAGAAAACCATGTTCAGCTAATCCTTTTAATTTTCACGTATTCCAGAGAAAAAGGGTTTAGAACTTACACTAAAATTATATTTAGCTTTACTTTATATCTTGCATTAATGCTATATGCATGGTATGCAGAAAAACCTCTTATTAAAGGAGTCCGTTACCTACTTTTGCTGAATTTTCAAGAACTTTATTTAGTTACCAGAGCGAAGGAATGAAAATAAAATAAACTTCATTTTCTAGAGTGATATTCGAACCCGCAACTGTCACGACACAACGCCGCGAGTGCTCAAATTTGTTTTTCTTTAAGCAACAATTAATATGCTTATTTAAAAAAAAATACTTTAAAACAGTAAGCTACATTTGTTTTTGTTTTGTCTTAAAATTCAATTTAAAAGCTCTACGCCAAAGTGAAATTAAACTACAAAAGCTAAAGGTTAAAGAAATACCATGCCCTTTGTAACGCAAACACGACCGGTGCACGTGGTAACGTTATTTAATAACCGACTGGTTTTTCTGCCTACCCTGCTATATGTATGGTAAAGTTTTTTTAGCTTCACGCTGTATCCCGCAAGTAGCAGGGTAAGCGGGACCTGGGAACCTAGTGTTAGGACATTCCATCACAATACTTCCGGCTTCCATTTTCCGCCATATTCTTGAGGCACTGCTGCTGCATTCTCGTGCTGAGCAATGGAACTCAACAAAACCAATTATAATATAAAATTAGCCAGTAACAAGGTTAAAACGTATTTCTTTGGAGGTGATTGGAAAATTAATGGCTAGAGGCAGACGCTCTGCAAGAACGAGGTATTAGAGGAGCGAGGATTGAGTAGTTTACTTTAAGTAATTGACCTTTCATACAATTTTGCAATATTGCGCAGGGGCACAAGTGTAAACGCGACTGGATGTGGGTTCGATTCCCATTTGAAAAACTTAAATATTATACACCGAATATACTTCGCGCACTCGTGATCACAATTAGCTTTTAAAATAATGTTAAAATGTTCTTAAAGTAACATAAGAGTTATTTTTAATCGACGAAAATCATAAAGCTATATATATACCTTAATTTAAAAACGTTTCTATTTTATCCTTTACAATTTTTTACCGGTTTACTTTTTTATTACACAAAAAAGAAATACTAGGAGAAATGTCTCCTAATCTTACTCTGGAACTGTCCAACAGAAACAGAGTATTATCCAACCTAGTTTGCTAATATTTCCGATTTCATAGTACCGACACTTGCTGAAGCCTTCCTAAAGCTGTCAAACTAAAGTCGAATAGATACTAACTAACCTTGAATTTGCTTTAAAACCAATATATCTTGGAAGTCTATTAGACCCAATAGATATAATATTTATAAAAGAAACCTTCTGACGACGACGATACAAGAACGTATGTAGGTACCACGAAGTCTGGTTATAAGTGCGACGGTTTCAGGTTTAATTTTCACTTAGGGAATAAATTATTTACATTTTCACGTTTTAGAAAACAAAATGCGTTGGGTTAGCAAACACGCAATATCTCGCAAATTGAGCAGAAGCAGTGCGTTTTAACACTCAGTTTCAACATACCCTATTATTTAGTTATGAGTGATATATATAGAAGGGCAGTAAAATAGGATAGAAAATAAAAAAAGATATTAATATTTAATAATTTAATAGTACACAGAGAACATAGTGACTCCTCTCTCCTCTCCTACTTGTACTCGGTCTTATAACAAAACAAAACCATCCAATCGTTCACTTTAAGATGGGACTATGGCACAACGCGGCAAGCACAAACAGGACGCCCGCGGGCTGATTCGACAATCTCTGTTAACAATTGAAGTCCGAGCGAGTCCCCGTGGAGAAAATTCAATTTAGGGAACGTTTTGTACCCATATTGTTATTCTGTTATGTTAAAAAATAATACTTTTGAATAATATTTTTTTCATATTCATTGTTGAATTTTTTCATATTTATTCATTCACAAAATCGAATCGAATCGAATCTTAACAAGTCTACATTAATAAAAAATTGTTAAAAAAAATATTTGAAGCCACTCGTCAGACACAAGCAAGCGACGATAAATGCAACAGGTTGCGAGTTCGATTCCCATACGCGAAAATGAAATATTTAATACTTTCATTTCGCAATACTAACGAGGCAAGGCGCGGCTTTCCGTTTCGCCACATATATACTCGTAACATATATAAAACATAAATAATGACATTCTATAATACCTTTTGAACCTAACGTCCACTAAGCCGTAAAAGGGTCTGAATATCGACGCTATATCGTATGCATATAATTTAATTGAGTGTGAATGACATATGAGAGACGGTGGAAAGCGGCGAAGCTGAAAATTAGATCACACGAGATATTGGGGACCTTCTTTAGATCTTGGGTTATTGGATTGGTGTTAAGGAACCTGTGTTGATTGCTCCATACATTTAGGTTTAAACGGATTTGGGTTTATAGTTTATAGAAGTGGGGGGGATTCCAACAGGCGTGGAAAAATATGAAATTAAATTTTAAATTGACTTAATTTCGACACAGAAAAAAATGGTACTTTAAAGTAATAAAATCGCTTTAGCATAAATAAATACAATTTTAGTGATCCTTCATTCATGTAGAGTAAGCAAATATAATATATAGTACATACTTATGTATATACCAACCTACGCACGCGAACTTTATGGACTAAAATTATGGTGGAATTTATATTGAAAACAGTGGACGCTATGGTGAGAGAGTTCTTGTATTTCTTTGTTATAACGTTGCTTTACATGAGTTGTTGGCGAAGATAAACTTTTGTTCCTTATACATATAGACTAAGTAATGTAAAGGTAAATTTGGTAGGCAGTGGGAACCTAGTGTTACGATATTCCTTTCCCCATATTCTGGCGAATCAGAATACCAGAGCAAAGAAAATAAAATATTAATAAATCATAATTCATTGCCGCGAGTGGGGATCGAACTAACAACCATCAAGCACATTTGAATTTTAATTTTAATTAAGTCTTCTATAAATGACAAAGATAGGTTTAATTATAGTTAAATGTTTATTAAACCAACAAAAGCATATGAAATGTAACCGACTGGGTAATTGCCAAAACAGCGGGGACCGTTACATATTGAGGCATATCGCACCTGTGCTTCGAATATATAGATACAACTAGATACGTTTCTGGTTATATTTAGTTTTAATTTCAAGCTGTATCCCGCATATATCAGGGAAGTCAGGGGGAACCTAGTTCAAAACAGGAAAAAAAGCTAGCTCAAATATAAAATCGATAGTCTGGTAAGTATACATTTTGTATTGTATTTTAGTCATCACACAATTCAATTGCCAAGTGGTCCTTTGTTAAATTAAAATTAATTTTAAATTACAAAATTACAATCCTGTAATTAAAATTTCTGAACAATTAGCTGTTAAAACATTGTATAATTTTAATTTAAATCTTTCACAGTTTAATATAAGAATTTTCCTCATAATTATAATGACTGGAACGCTTCCAGCTATCTGGACCTCTGTTCCTGACCTAGTTGCGTGACGCTCGTTCGTCATACTAATGCAAATGGCTTTGGATCATAGTAATATACTTGTTGCGAATTGTTCCTTAGTACGATATAGGGAATTCGCTTTGGATATTGTAAATAGTGCTGACGGTGTCGGTTAGATTAGGTTAGAAAAATTCGTCTCGAAAAATTCAAGAAAATGGAGAACGGAGTGTCTTAACACTAGGTTCTCTCTGCCGACCTTGATGATGAAATATATAGATTTTTAGCGTTTTGTACACGTCTAATTGACGACTACGAAGCACAGTAGTAGTAAAAATACTATACTCGTACTTTTAAATGTATATTTACTTGCAATAACGCTTACCTGTAAGCGTAAGCACTTTTTGTTTCATAATCAATGGAAGCTATAATTTCCATGTCATTAAATCTTTAAGGTATCGTACACAAGAAACTTTACGAGCAAAACATGACGTATAGTTAAAGTTAATATAACGTTTATACAGCCCAATAAGTATCTACATATATGGTATAAGGTACTTTCGATAAGTACTCAGAACCTCCTAGATTTATTGCTCGTTTTTTTTTTGATAATATAGAATTTTTTTAGTTAACTAAATCTAATAGTTCTCGGTTCAAAACTTCCAATCCCATGGAATCGAAAGTTTATATATTTAAAAGAATACTAAATTAATAAATATAATATATTAAAAAAAATAGCCATAATAAACAATATGCAGCTTTAGGTTCCGCCAGCCAACTTGGTATATCTCTAAATGGGTATATAATACAGATTAGGGGTTTCTTATCATTAACATTTTTGCCTACGTCGAAAACTGCGAGAATTGGGTGAAGTTAATAAAAATAATCCAATTAAGTATATATTTTTTATGAAAACAAGTAGCGTGGTAAAACGTCGTAATGTGTTAATTACTTCAAGTACTACTTGCGAAGGCTTGAGCTTTTATGCGGACATTTCACTTTAACGACACGTTCAAATAAAATGGGGGGTCATAAAAGCATTAATGTTTTAATTTTTATAATATACTACGAAACCCTGAATTTTCAGAGACAAATATAGCGAGCAATCTCAAATTAAGCATTATTTTTTACTATAGTTTCACGCTATATCACGCATATAGAGGGAAGGCAGGGGGACCTAGTGTTACTGCACTCTGTTCCCCATATTTCAACCAATTTACAGGACATGTGTGTAAAAAAAAATAGTTCCCTCGATTGGGATTCGTGGGGGGAGGAGGAGGGAGTCTCGTTTAACGCCAGAAGCTGTAGCGCTGCGGCACGAGGACTTCGATCACAAATTACGTTCAGAATTATTAGCTTCACTCTTCATCATAAGCAACAATACAAGGATAAAAGACTAAAATCATTCATGTCCAAATAACGTGAAACAAACAAAAAAAGTTGATAAATGAAGGTATATATGAACACGTTGCGAGTAATAGCCGAGCCTCATGGTATGGCGGCATATGGCGTTGGGCTATTAATAATGGTCTGTTAATTAGAATTTACTTTCGCTGTATTGTATTTAACGTATAATAATCTTTTAGTATTTTTAGGGAAGGAATGTGAATGAAGAGTTAATAGCGAAGGAATATACCTTACACACAGAAAAAAAAGATAAAATAAACGAAAATAAAAGAAAATACACACACATATACAATCGCCCCACATAATCTAATGAGCAGCCTGTGTGTTACTCATGTATGACATAAATGTACATACATATATATGAAAATAGCTGGATATACGAGAAATCAACTGACCATATATTCACATAGCACATGCACATATCTACACATGTGTCAACACATTCATATATGTGACAGAACATTTACACATGTGTTGACTCTTCTACATATTGTCATTTTAACACAGGCACACACACACACACACACACACACACACACACACACGCATGTGATTTACATATACCCTATTACTTATCTTTCACATATATTTTTTTCCATAAGATTCGAACCCCCATTATTCGCATAACAATACTTTCGAGGCCATGGCAATATTAATATAGTTTTATTTACTATTTACATATAAATTCAATTAAGAATCGCCGTGGTAATATTATGTATATATGTAAGATTACTCGTCTTTAGCACTAATTGTACCAATTAACATTAATAATGGAACACATTATTAGAATAGAATACATTATTCTTGAACACAATTACGAGTGATGGAGATTTATTGGAGAAATTTATAAACAAAATTTTAGTTGAAATTAGTATCTCCAATGCATAATATATACAATCGTGTATCTCCCCCATTCCCTCTAGGAATTAATTATTATCGATTAATATTTACATTTCTTCGTTCTGGGACCAAGGCAAAGCCCTACTTTAAGTTCCGCCAATCAACACACAATGCCACGCAAAACGAAGTGTCTTAACTCTAGGTTCCCTCTGTCTATTCTACTATGTGCGAGATATAATGTGAATCTGGCAGGCATTTCGTGTTGAGTGACGAAACTTAACGCAAGGCTTTTTATCTTGCTGCCAGAGCAAAAAAAAATATATTAATAAGTAATAATTCATTCCCCCGAGTGGGAATTGAACCAGCAACCGTCGCGTTACATTCATCAAAATAGAAAAAAGATATACCTAAATCTAAAGTAAGTAAACAAGAAAACAAAACGGCATTGAAATATATAGAATTGAGATCGAATGACTATAATTGGGACTTAGTAATTACCATCTATGAATACAATACCAGCAGTCACGATGAATAGATGTAAATTGAATTTTCCTTTTATCTTTCAACGATTGGTTTGTTGAAAGATGCTTATTGTTATCCTTTACTTGGAAAATTTAAGATGCATATCGAATTTGCATTCGTGATATTATTTTGCAAATTTTCAAGAGTTTCTTTAGAATGACTCGAAGATGTTTCTATAAATTAATTTAACTACAGTTAGAAAATATTATTAAATAATTCTATATTTTTATAATAAAACTTTTTAGTTGCGCTACTCAATACACAATGCCTCGAAGAATTCGGCAGAAAGTGGGGGACGGAGTGTCTTACCATAAGGTTCCCTCTCACTATCCTGCTGTGAGAGGAATACAGCGTAAAGCTGATATTTTGTTACATCTTAGTTTTCGCAACATATAAAGAACTTACATTTATTTAAGCAAAGATATAAACTTAAGCAAAGAATACGTTTTGTAAGTTTATCAAATTATTAATTCTAAGTTAAAGTAGTAGTACTAATTACAAACTTTGATGGTTCAACCAGATTCTATTTGTATAAGGTTTTAAGCCTATTAAGTTATTTATGAAAGTCTTACATACATATACCTACTATGTATCTACAACGAAAAAGAGAAATTTTTTTCTTTGTTTTAATATATAAATTTTCTTATCTTAACTTAACTTTAACGTTTTTTAACTTTAAGTACGACGCTGTCTGGCGCATAGGCCCCAGCCTACCTATGTTCGAAATACAGTGTGAAATTTAAAAGAAAAATATTTTTTTGCTACTTTTAGTTCCTTTGTAAATATAATTACGGTCACGATATACTTTTACGAGCTTAAAGGTAATAGTAATAAATGATAATGTTATGACTCTATTTTTATGAAACTGGTTCACTGTAGATTACGGAAATAAAATTTCGTATAAAAATTGGGAAAATGATTTTTTTTTATATTAAAAAGTAAAAGGTTTCAACAAATACAATAAAAGTGTAGTATAACTATTTTGCAGGGTTGAGTTCCGCTGTTTAACATGCAATTAGACTTAATTTGAGAGAATAGCGGAGATCCTAGTGACTTAACATTAGGTTGTTTCGGAGAGATACAACAAAAATTCAAAGGGAATTCTCCGTCTCTACTGAAATGTTAACAAATAAATATCACTGTTAGTCGTACTTCACTTCCCTTATAAATATTTGTAATCATCATAAAGTGAAATTAGCCTTTGCAAAATTAACGAATGAATCCTTATTCTTGTAACACTGAAACTTGCCTCCCGTGGGACGAAGGCGGTACAACTTTGTTAGTTTAAAATCTTATTTTGTATAAATTACTTTAACGTAGAAGTAGTTTTCGGACTGTGTGCACCCACATTTAGTAAGTTCCTAGAGAAATAAATATATCTTACTTTTCTTTTAGAAAATCGTAAACATTTTGGAAACTCTTGGAGTCCATTGGTTTGCAAGAGAAGCGAATTATAATCCAGTTATTTTCAATTGTTTATACATTTACTAAAAAAAAATTTTCTTTCCTGAGTGTCAAATCTTTTATTTACCTAAAGTACGTAGTGTCAACACGATCTGCTCTCCACATTCACAGTTTTAGAGACATATATATTGTCCCAACACTCGTTAGATTATCTTTAATTCTAGCTTATATTAAATACTTAACTTAATATTACTAATGCCCCCTAATTAGAATCGTATTAACAACCGTCGCGTTTACAGTCACATACCTGTGCCTATTACTTAATAATCATAATATAAAAAAAACACAAAAAAGCAAAAAAAAAAAATTAATCTACTACAAACAAACCAAAGACCCAAATTCAATAGAAAACTTATCAAAAAAATAATGTCAACACGGTCTTCTGAAAGCGTATTGCCGTAAATCCGGAAACAAGGGCACTCCTGTCATGTGGGGGGATCGCCACTATTTTTCTTTCACTATAGGTGTATAGTAAAAATATGTTACTTGTAATGTTTGTTTAGGTATAACTGTGGATTTATATTGGAAAAAACAAACGAAACTGTATTTTTTATTCTGTACTTATTGCTACTAAATCTTTCATTTTATACTCACGACAAGGGTATTTTAAAAGAATATGATATCTGCCATTTTGAAGCAGCCGCCATCTTAGATAAGTAAGCCTATACAATCTATAGTATAGACTGCACTTATATATTATCGTATTTTCATCAAAACTAGAGGTATATAACAAATTTCAAGCCTATCACTAAACAAGAATGGGCTAAGATTTCATTTACTAGTTTTCACCTACGACTAAGTAAAGCTAAATAAAACCGGTAAACCGGATAAAAGTATATCAAAGTTTCTCACTTCAGAACACTACAGTTTAACATAAAAGAAACCTTATTTAGTTCTTTATAAAAAATATTATAAGATTCATTTTTCCATACATTTCAAATAAACTTCTCATGTACATACATTAAGTATTTCCTAAATCGTAAAATAAGCTTTTCCAATGTATAGCCACCATTAGTTTTTCCGTGAATAGGAGGAACATATACCCATATTCTGCAGGCTATAGATACTTGCCGCTATGGGATGTTTTATTAAGAGTTTTCTCCAGGATTTATTTGTACTAAGCCCCCGAGGATCTATTCTAATCCTTCTGGCTGACCTGGATTGCAAATCGTATAGAAATATTGCTTTAACAATAAACGGGAATTATTTATGTTTTAATTTTTTTTAGCTTCACGCTATATCCCGCATATAGCAGAGTAAAACTTATGTAAAGACACTCCCTTATAATTTTTTTCCAGACACTACCTATTGAGAGGCGGATATCAACGCCGCGTTAAGTCTTGTTATCAGATTTTTTTTAAAACTAAAACACAGTTTTTTAAATTTATCGTTAGGCTTATAAAAATATTACTTTTATTTCCCCTTTATTAACCACAAATTGTTTATTTATCGAATCCATCTTAATTTTCTATTGTATTAAAATTATATTAATGCCATTACTGGGAGTAGTGTCTCGGCCATATCTATTAACATGACATTGAATCATTAATAATGAAATCATTGTAATCGTTTGAAATGTTATTTAAAACATAATCGACGTCTCTGAGATCAACTATCACCACCAATTATTATACTATTATAATGGTTATAGAAAAAGAAAAGTGTAAAAACCTCACCTCGTTACATCAGACAAATAACTGAAAATAACTGAGTCGCGTGATTTTAATAATTAAATGTAAATCTATGAATAAATCTTCTTCACAAATATAAAAAGAATCTGGCCGAGGAAAGGCACAGTCAGACTCAGTTCTGGGAACAGTGTTCTTCGTGTTAAATAATACTAAAGGATTTCTTAAATGTTTTAACGTGAGTTAATAGTTTATAATTTATTGTTGTACGTGTACTGTGTAAAAAACTTAGAGTGGCAGAACTTAACGCCGTGCCTTATAATATATAAGAAAATAATTGACATATAATTTTTACCCTAAATGGTACCCCATAACCATTACTTTTACTGTTAGGGGCTGTCCCACTGTAGCACAACGAAGCTTCATTACACCTCCATATATAAATGTTATGTTCTACCCTTTTATAAATTCTAAATACGTTACCATCTTTATTGCTATGTATATTTTATCAGTAGAACATACGTGAAACAGAATGGAATAATTTGGAATATTTTTGGTTTGAATAAATAATGAAATGTAATTAACATTTCATTTTATATTCAAAATTCAAATACTATTTATAAAAATATACTATTGCAACTCACTCTTTTGAATGATTTAAATATTACTTAAAAATGAAAGGACTGACCTTTCATACTATTTTATAGCGTAGGAGAGCACAAGCGTGATATTGTAATCGCGGCAGGTAGTGGGTTCCTCGTTCTGGTAAAAAGGCAGAGCCCCGATGGGTTCCGTCACTTAACACGCAATGCCTTGCTAAATCTTCGGAAAGTGGGAAACGGAAGTGTGTTAATAAGAAACAGAGTATTAACACTAGGTTCCCAGGTTCCCTCTGCCTACCTTGCTTTGTGCGGGATATATAATGAAGATAAAAAAAGATACTATTAAAATATATATTTCTGTACTATAATATTATAAAACTGAAAAATTAGTTTGTTTAAACGAACTTATCTCAGGAAGTACTAGTTCCCATTAAAGATTTTTTGTGTTGGATAGTCCATTAATAAAAGAACCCACTATACATGTGGTAATAGTTACCTCGGGCACTCAGTACGTGTCATGTGTCACACACAACTCTTAGTAATTCCCATTCGAACAGGCGAAGCCGCATGTAAAATCAACTTGTTAAACATGTAAATGTGTGTAATATCTGTCAAATTTAAGTGAATAATTGACCTTCACATATATAGCAGCCCTAGCAAACTTTGTACTAAGAGTGACGCACTGCGGCTACAGTGGGTACTAAAATAATTAAAGCAATTCGTATGTAGTTTTAAAATTTTTGTTTAGGTATATCGCTGTATAAAAACACACTTAAAACGATCTTACATATTCTTAAATTTCTCCTAATTTAAGAAAATATCAAGGTATACTTATGCTTCTGGAATAAAAATAAATTATTTAAATTACAATGTTTTCTATTCTGTATAGATTTTTTTTTAAGATTCACGCTGTGCCCTGCGCATAGCAGACGAGTATATGGGACACAGAGGATACTTGGAAACTTAGTGTTAAGACACTCCATTTCCATTAAGACTTCCGTTCCCCTCTTTCGCCGAATTCTCTAAGACGTGTTCGTGTTGAGTAGCGGAGCTCAAGACCACGATTTACCTATTTACTATTATTCAAACAAGTTTTTCCACCACATCATATCAGTAATAACGTCTAAAGCTTTTCATATAAAATTTTCACGTTCTACAGGATATAAATATGATATACAAGATGCAACTCCTATTAGCTGCTGCTACCCTAGTAGCAAGCCTCGTAATAACTAAGGCTCAAGTAAACTCTGAGAGATTGGACAGTGTCAACATAGACGAGGTGTTAGCAAACAAGAGGTTACTTCAAGCCTATATAAAGTGCACTTTGGATAAGGGAAGATGTACACCGGAGGGAAGAGAGTTAAAAAGTGAGTATTTTGTAATATTTTAATAAGAAATTGACTTATTTAAAGATCGACGACATCGATTGTGGGTTTGATTCCCGTTCAAGACAATAAAATATTTGCATTTCTTTGCTCTTGTAATTAGATAGAACGGCGTTGAGTTTCATCTCTTCCGCCAGAATAAGCAATATCTCAAAAAATGGGTCGGAAAGCGGCAAATGAAGACACTGTCTTAACACTAGTGTTTCTCTGTGTATCCATCTACATGCGTGTTACAGCGTGAAGTTGTTGAAAAATAATAATGGATATTATAGTATGCACGCTATCATGGTACATTTGACGTTTTTACCTGACAGTACGCTATGATTGTTTATTGTGTTTATTTTCCATATAAGGAAAAATATTACAGTGTTATAAAATAAAAAAATAATATAATAAAAATAATTTCTTTAGCAATACTTGTCATAATTATTGCAATTTTATATTATTTTCCTTATTATTAGATGTAGATATTACAAATAATATTAAATAATGATTACTCTCATACTACGATATCGTTTAATTTTATATTACAACATATTAAGAATAGTCTATATAAGAGAGATTAATAACTATGGCAAAACGGAGAGTTCCAATTGTGGATAGATTTATTTTCATTTCTTCGTTCTGCTAACAAGACAGAGGAAAGAAAGGAAGAGAGGAATTGTCTCAAAAATTGGGTGAAGCTGTGTTAATTTTCATATAAAATATCAATAATTTCAGCCCACATAACCGAAGCGCTGCAACAGGGTTGCGACGGTTGCACAGACGGACAAAAGGAGAGTGTACGGAGAGTTATACGTCATTTAATAAGGAACGAACCGGACTACTGGAAGCAACTTGTGGACAAATACGACCCAGAATTAGTATTTTCTAAAAAATATGAAGACGAACTTAATTCTCTTTAGGTAGAAAAAAATGATTTTGGAAAAACATATAATAATTTATTTTAGGGCATTGAGTTTGGCCACTCAAAACGTCTCGGATGTCTCGAAAATTAGATTACAAACCAGTTGTAAGCGATTAATTCATGCTTTAGTATCACACTTTGAAAGTGTTAAGACTTTCTCTTATTCACTTTTTGAATTAGAGACACTGTTGAGTGGAAGAACTCAACGCCATACCCCGCCTACCAGGGCGGAAAAACTTAAAAAAAAAAATAGCCTTATAAAACATAGAGATAAATCAATAGAAAAAAAAATATTTTTAAATTAACTTAACTTTTCAATAAACAAGTATATATTTATTTTATACACTTATAAATATTATTACTTTTTCATAAAGCTGTGCTACATTTGTTTTATTAAATAAATATCCGTTCAAACTGAAGTGTAATTTTAAGCTGATACAATATTTATTACCGCCGATGTAAATAAATTCAACTCTATAGTAATTAAATATTTAAACAAATGTTATTTTTTTACTGAAATTGTGTATTATTTTCATAAAAGTTCTCTTTCTTTCTTTCATAAAAAGCTTCTAATAAGCCTTTGTGGTAGTGGCATAGATAGGTTGTGAGGTCGAAACTAATGAATTAATTATTTTTATTTTTTTCGGTAACAAGACAAAGAACGGTGTTTAGTTCCGCCAATAATTGGATGAAAAGTGGAAGTGGAAGTCTTAACACTAGCCTTTTCTCTGCCTATATTGTTTTATTGTACGCAGGGTTTTCGGAATTAATCTAGTATTAAGACACTCCTTCTACGCTTTCCGTCCAATTTGCTACAATGCGTTGAGAGGCGGAAATAAATGCTTTAATTTGTCTACCACAGAGGAAAAATAATATAAATATAATCATTATTCGAGTAGGAATCGAAGCCGTAGCCGTCGCATTTACAATCAGTCGCTGCCCACTGCGCCACGACGACGTATATCCTCAGAAGTCATCATCATCATCTCATGTCAGAGACATTCCTATCCCGCTTTCCATATTATTTATATTCTACTATATTACTACATTATATAGTAAAGCGTATGCGTGGATACAGCATATTAAAATACGCTTTCTAATAAATGATATTTATATTTGACGTGTTAGTATTTTTTTTAAAGTAACAAAACCCAACAGCCCTTTATGGCGTGACAAAAAAATCACTTCCAACGTGACACAATTTTAACCTAATTATAAAAAAAAAAAAACAAACGACGTAATTTCCATTGTTTCGTAAAACACGCAATGCCGTGACAGAAATACATGCTTGTGGTAAGAATTTTTCAAAATTAATTGTAGTATGACCTAAATGTACTTATATAATATAAAGTGATAGATTGTTTGGCTAGTTAAGTGTTTTAACTAACTTTTTTTTATCAAGTTTTTACTATTTTTTTTTTTATAGAAAAAATAAAAAATAAAAAAAAGGAAAAATCTTTACCAGAGGTTAGTCGTGGCGAAGCGACAGGTTTTGGGAGACTAGGTCAAAATGAATATTTAATAATTACATTCTTTTTCTGGTGTCGAGGCAAATGGCGGCGTTGAGCCAACCAACTCAACACGCAAACCCTTCACATAATCGGCTTACAATATAAATATAATCTATTAAATAAATTATAATATTAAATTCCCCCGAGTGAGGGTCGAACCTACAGCCACTACTACTTAACAGGTAGACGCTGTCCCACTGTTCCACGACGTCTTGAAAACAATCATTAATGAAACAAAGATACATGTGAAATAAATTCTATAAGGTAATATGAAAATGTTACATTAAACTCATAAAATAAGATTGCTGCTGATTATAGTTTGAAAACAGCTTGATCATCAAAATTAATTGTATATTTTTTGTTCTCATATTTCGCTTGCTTATATATTTTGTGCAATAAAAATGTATATGCATTTTCCAGAGCTAGCCCTCTCTAACTTTGTGATAGTACGTAGTAGGCTTCTCCTAACTTTTTTTATTTACAATTTGCAAAAACGTGGAATAAATTTGTTTTCCATTTTTCAAATCTTAGTGACCTATCTTAGTGAGCTATGTCACTATTTATTTTGTTATCACATTATTTATGATATTTTAAACAATTCTAATACTTTTGTCATTTTTTTCTCATTTGATGCCAGTGGTCACGCAGGAGCACAATCGTGCGACTGTAAATGGGACAGGTTGTCGGCTCAATTTCCATTCGAGGCAATTAAATATTTTACATTCACACATAGAAAACGGTAACATTTCAAATATTTAAAATGCCTTCAGAATTCAGCGTAAAGTGGGCTACGGAAGTGTTTTAATGGGAACAGAGTTTCTTAACTCTTACAGGAGGTTCCCAGGTTCGTAATACAGCGTGAAGCTGTAACTCCTTCATCTGCAATCATACAATTCCCTACTCGTACTTAAAAAGTGATTAACATGACATAACAAGGCTTTCGGTATCGCATAGGCTATTTCTGCTGACTGCGACAGCTATTAACTTCATAATAATACCGTAGGCTGTAAATCCGCGTTTTCCTGTACGAGTATATATTTTGGAGTATTTTAGACAAAATTCGGAAATTTTAAGACTCATTTTTGGAACAAAGGAATTAAATTTGGTATTTGGTTTTCGTGAATTGAGGTTTTACGGTTTGTCGTAAAGTTCAATTTAGTATATGCATATTAAATATGTATCTATGGTGCCGTCATGGCACAAGAGTGTGAATGTAACAACGACGGTAGTAGGTTCGATCCCCACTCGAGGAAGTGAAATATTTATTTATGTTTATATTTCCATTTCCTTCGCTCTGGTGTCGAGGCGAAGCGCGGCGTTGAGTTCTACCACTCAACACGCAATACCTCCAGAGTTTTGCAGAAAGTGAGGAACGGGTGTCTTTACATTAGGCTCTCTTTGCCTTTCCCCTGATATGTGTAGCTGCAACGTGAAGCTGAAATAAAAATTAATAAATGAAATAAAAATGTATGTATAGTAACAAAATATTTTAAACAAATGTTATTTTTTGTGTATGTACATATGTTCGTACTTGCTCAATACTTGTAAATTTTATTAATTCTGTAATCTTTATGTTACAAGAATGTAAAACAATTTAACTTTCAACGTATGCTTAATTATAATAAAAGCTGAGTTGAACTGAGCTTAACTCTGTAAAGCTTTCAATTTAAATTTATATGGAGAAATTTTGGTAGTTAATGAAACAACAATGTATTTGAAAATGGCATATTAAAAAAAGAATTATACGGAAGCATTATATTAGGTTCCTCTTATCTTTTTTTATTATTTTGTATCATATTATTTATTAACTAATTTATGAAACTTATAAATAAATTATAAGACTACATTTCCCTTTCAATTAGCCAAAGGAGCATAAAACTATAGTAAAAAAAAATAACTATATACGTCTTTTTTAATGTCTACCCTTAACCAATTAATTCTCATATATATAAGAACCTGTGGGTTCTGTGGGTTGTGTGGGTTCTAATCCTGCATTGTGTGCAGGATTAGAACCCACACAACTACTTCCAATGCCAAATGTTAACTAATAGTTCCTTTAAAACGAGCCATAACCAACAAAAATAACTCGCAACAATCCTTGGTCATCTAAAATGAATATGAGCGGCAGTACAAATAAGATTATAAGGTATTATATACTAAAACCAGTATTACCGGAACTTGCATAATTAAGGCAGGAACGGGGAACGCACTGGCAGGGGTGAAATTCTTTTGTGAAATGTAACGAAAATTATTAATTTAGCATTATATGAATACAATTGTTTTATGCTAAATTAAAAATGTACTGGGTTTTTTATAGAGTGATGCCGTTCTAGCAAACATCTATTAGAAGTTGTCGAGATTTTATTTTTAAAAGCTTTTATTTTACTAGTAAACAAAATAAATAAAATAAATAAAATAATGGACTGTCAAAAATGCAAGAAAGTTCTATCTAAAAAAAGATCACATTTCATGTGTCAGGGACCGTGCCAGGGTACTTTTCATAGGGGATGTGTCAAGGGATTAGCGGCCGATATTAAAAACGGCATCAATCAGCTTTATTGTAACAACTGTGAAGATGATGAATCAGTGGAAGACGAACAAGAGGAGGATTCACAAGGATACACTGAAATCCTTAAGGATATACAAAAAAAAGTGGCTGCCGTTCCTGGGTTAAAAAAACAACTTGACTTCATTACACAAAGCATGAGTCTGCTTTCCGATAAATACGACGCATTAATTGCGGAGCACGAGCAATCCAAACTTAAAATACAAAAACTCGAGAAAATAATTGCAAATGTGAATAACAAATGCGTGTACTTGGAAAAACAGAACATCGCCGTTGAACAAAAAATACATGAGACCGAGCAGGTAGCTCGTAAACATAATATTGAGGTGGTAGGTGTTGAGCAGCTTCCAGGTGAAAATGTCCTACACATTGTTACTAAAATAGGTAGTGTTATGAATGTCAGTAGTGCCGATATAGAATGGGCTAGACGTACTAGACCGATACAGGTAGGCAGGAAACCTGCATCTATCATTGTTGGCTTCAAGGTGGCTGGGGCGGATTCCAGGGACAGATGGCTCGCCCAGCGACGCAAATTGTCGGATTTGAATAGTAATTGTTTTACAAATGGAGCGGCTACAAACAAAATATATATTAATGAAGACCTGACTAAGTCTACGCGAGCCTTACTATGGAATACTAAAAAACAGCTGAACACGAATTTTAAATATATATGGGTTTCAAACGGGAGAATTCTAGTTAAAAAATGTGATGGTGAAAAAGCGTTGTGGATTCGTGCTGAGAGCGACTTATGTGACTTAATAAAAAATACACAATAAAAAATATATATAATAGGTTTAATAGTTAATATTAAAATTCGATAATGTAAATTTTATAGATACCTCCTTTATTGATTCTGTTAATTATATAAGTGTTGATAGTTTGAAAACATGGTTACAACATATAGATTATAGTACTAACGACTTATGTGTATTGCACGTTAATATACGTTCATTAAAAAAACATTTAAGTGAATTTTTAGTTACTCTCGGTAGTAACCTAAGTCAATTAGATGTGATAATTATAACGGAACCTAATATTAATTATTCTATGTTATCTTTTTATAAAATAGCTGGATATCATATAAATGTTTATGCTCGACAAGGACGTAGCGGGGGAGGGGTGTTGGTATACTCGCGAGAGGGGCTGGCCGTAAGCGTGAACGAGACGCCTGCGCTTGCAACTGCTAGTGTTATGTCCTCGGCGGAATGTGTTTCCATTACGCTCAACATTAATTATGAAAAAATTTATTTAATAGCAATGTAAAGACCACCAAAATTTTGCAATCAAGATAGGATCAGGGACTTTTTTGTGGAATTCCGTAATTTATTAGGCAGCTTACCTGCGCACTCAAAAGTTATTTTTTGTGGCGACATTAATATCGATCTGTTAAAGCACCGTGATAATCGTGTTATATTATATGAAAATATAATGGCTGAATATGGTTTAACCAAATGCATATGTGATGTAACCCGAAGGGAAGTTGTTAAGGGCAATGTGGTGGAATCGTGTTTGGACCATATTTATATTAGGGCACCATCAGCTTTAATTAATTCGGCTGTTTTGAAACATAAAGTATCAGATCATTATTATGTTTCGGCGGCTATACAATGGAAACGCGCTCCGTCAGACCACTGCGTCGTCCAAGGTAGTAGCGAGGCGCTTCAACGGCCTGCTACCCGATACGTTTTAGATAATCGATTAGTGAGAGAAAAATTTAGTGAGTTAGTTAACTTTACTGATTTATTGAATATTCAGTGCCCTATTGAATTATATAAAAAATTCTGTAACATATTTACTAATATCTACAACGAGTGTTATAAAATACAAATTGTTAAAACAAATAAAAGTAATAAATGTAAGATTAAATATGATAAACAGTGTATTAAGGATTGTATTTCTGTCAACTGTTAATTGAACAGTTGACAGAAAATACTTCTTAGTTTAATTTTGATCTAATATTAATGTAATTTTAATTTAGATCATATGTATAGAGACTCGAGATCCTGCAGTCAAACTCGCAAAGAGTTTTGCAGGACACAGTTTAAGTTTTTGTATGCATTGTTAAATGGTAGTAATAAAATAAAAAAAAATAAAAAAAAAAAAATAGCGCAGTAGGAGAGCGACTATAAAGGTAATAATCATGGGTTCAATTTCGAGCGCACTCGAAATTAGTAACTAAAATTTAGATAGAGGATTAGAATTATTAGGAAATTATTATTAAATATAATAGTTATTAATTCAACGAATGTTCCCGAGTGCGTGCGACGAAGCGCGGCGTTGAGTTCCACAAATCAACACGCAAAATCTAAATATGCGGAAAATGAGCAACGGAATCTCATGACCCTTATAAATTTTTAAACCATTTTATAACAAATGTAAATTTATACGATTAATTTGGGCTATAAAAAATAATAATTACTTCATATAAGAAAATCTCCTATCAACATAAAAATATGGCAGATTTCGTAACATAGTTTCTGATAGAGGGATTAATTAGACTTAGTCGGGAAAAGGCCGACACGTCATGCGGTCAAGGAAGCCACTGGCATTACATCCTCTATCTGATGAAAATCTTACTGTATACTAAGGTCGACGAGTACTGGCTGCCCTGATTTTAAGTTTTTTGAACTTTTGCGCATTGTTTACTCGGGAAGAAAATAATCATATAATAATAATTTCAGGGCGGCCACAAGTCAAGTTGTAATGCCACAACTCATAATACCAATTTCATAAAATTTTGCATACATAATTATAATACACTAGCGGCCCGCCCGCAGCTTCGCCTGCGTGAACTACGTTATTATTAATTTCTGTCTCCATGAGTACCTACGTCCTATAAGTGACGTCCATGCAAAATTTGAGACTCCTAGCATTTGTAGTAACGAAGTTTCATACAAATTTTCAACCCTAAAACAATCCCTTAGAAGTCGAATATTGCAAATGTCCGTCATAGCGAGCACCTACGTCCTATAAGTAACTCCTATGCAAAATTTGAAAATCCTAGCGCATGTAGTTTCTGAGATTTCGTGATGAGTGAGTGACCTTTCGATTTTATGTTATATATAGATTATATACATATATATATATATATATATATATATATGTATAGATTATATAACGATACTAAAATTAAAATTAAATCAACTTCACGCTGTATCTCGCACACAGCAGGATAGGCAGAGGGAACTATTGCACACGCCGCGCATCGTCACGACACTAGAGCGGGAAATGGAAACATAAATTTAAATAAATATTTCCTTTCCTCGAGTAGGGATAGAACCCACAACCAGTCGCGTTTACAGTCACATTCAGTGACTACTGCCTTTTCAGAAAATACCACTGACCTAGTGTAAAGACACTCTATTCTCCGTTTTTCGCCTGAATTCGAGATAGCGCGTTGAGCGGGTAAACTTAACACCACAACTTGTTTAACGGGACCGTGATTTTTTTTAATAGCACAAATAAAAACTTTAAAACTCGCAATTACTCGCCACTCACACATTTTATTTTCCACACTAAAAATCGGTGCCAAATGTTTTCACATTATAACTCTAAAATGCTGAAATGAGTTTTATCGAACATTGAAAATTGCTTCGAGTGTTGCAGAATGCAGAATGGGTAACTTTTGTATACGAGTATACATCGTTTAAAATTTTACCGCAAAAGTAGAATTGGAGTTTGAAAACTATGTATATTTCACTATGTGTACCTACTAATAGTGGGTAGTGTTGGGTAAGAAGGTCATCTAGTATCTAGTAGTCGTCTAGAAGGTTATCTCATTTACTCTGTTCTAATAAGTTGGACGCGTGCTTGTATCTGTGAAACTGTTTATCTGGCTGTGGCGTTGAGTTGAAATTATATTAAAAAGTTAAAATTTGATGAAAAATGGGAACGGAGATGGAGATTTAAAGAAATGCAATTGAACAGCATGATTTAACGAACGTCAAAAGCACTCCTCACTCCGGAACAGATGTTCTAAAGGAAGTTTTTAACTTCAAAAGGAGGTCGCTAACAGGATATCCTTATGTCTTGCCAACTTCGATGGAACTTTAACGATCTCAAGTCACCGCTTAAGGTACAGAGTCCATCTGCAAAGAGAATTAACAAAATAATATATTTACATGCTTCTTTAATACCAATTTTTTTTAGTTACACGCCTTATGTAAAAGTATGTAGCAGAGTAGGCAGAAGGAACCCAGTGTTAATACCCGCTTTCCGCCCAATTTTCAAGCTATTGCGTGTTCAGTTACGAAGCCCATCGCCGAGTTTTGTCTTGTTTGTCAGATTTTATACCTGCGAGTGGGAATCGAACCCACATCTGTCGCGTGTACAGCCAGACGCCCTTGCGCCACGATGGCCTGAGAAATGATCCCATGATGATGATGATGTTGGTTGCCTCTCATGGCCATGGCTAGCCGTAGACGGTTAAATTTACGTATCGTCCTAGACTCCTAGAGGATACATCAATGTATAGGTTTCATTGAGGTATTCTAGACATAATCTAGACGGATAAGAAAAAAAAAAGAAATTTGGTAACTTTATAAAAAAAATACCAAATTTCTTATCAAATTATTATTTTTCTTTCAAAAACTCTAATAACATAATCGCTGAACGAATGAATACATCGCAAACTTCAGCGTAACTGAAAATTTATCGGCAACTTTGTCTTTGTCCGCCGGATTTGTTACAAGGTAGCTTTTATTAGTATTTCTAGACTTAGCGCGAAGAAATATAAAAGAAAATAACTTTTCTATTTCGTTGTAAGATTTATTTGCCTTTTTTCTTTAAATTTGTAGCCAAGGTTACAAAAGTTGTGCATTTAGCAACATTTAGCAGGGTAGACAGATTAAGCCTAATGTTAAGACACTCTGTTCCCCACTTTTTATTTTACTTATTTTATTTACTTTCGATTTTAGAACGCATTCTTAAGTGATGGAGTTGAACGCCGCGCTTTGCCTCGACAACAGTTCGAAGAAATTAAAATATAAATTTAAATATACATTTCATTTTCTCGAGTGGGGATCGAACCCACGACCAGACGCGTTTAACTAGCCTCTAAAATATGCTCGACAAATAAGCCATAATAATATAGCCATAACACAGTAAAACCAACCAAGAATATTTGAAAACAAAATTTAACTAATATCAAAGAGCATTCATCATGTATGTGCATCGGAGACCACACAATGATTGATTGAGCCATATCAATTCAAGGATCAACAGCCTGGACCCTGGAGTATCGACACCGATGATGGCTCCAACGATTTAGAAGATGGTATTGGGAGATGAAACTAATTGCTTCTTAATGGCTTGACGTAATTGAATACTTCGTCGATGGTTTTCCTTCCTGGGTGGAATTTAAAAGTCTTATGAGAGTTTATTTATTAATTTATGTATTTAATTTTAAATTTGTTATGAACGATTGAGTTTTACACTCCCGTCCACTTTTTCCACTTTCTGCAAACATTGCGTGTTTAATCTCGGAACCCTATGCCCAGCTGTGTGCGGGATACAGCGTGAAGCTAAAAAAAATACAGTATGACCTGACGTTGTATTTTGAAAAGAAAACATTTCAATGTGCATTAAAAATAACATTTGCTAAGTAATGAAAGTCAGTTTGGATGGAAATCAAATACAAATAAAGGTATGTTTATATTGATTATATATAAATCGTACAAAGACAGGTACCTAGGTATATGTAGGTCAGCGATGTGGAGGTGATAGCGATAGGCGTTTAATGATTGCGACGATTTTAATATATTTTTATATAAAATTATTACTTACACTTTTACTTATTAAAAAAGTGTATTTCGCAGTAAAAAAGTATATTAGCTTTATCTTGTTATAAGAACGAAGAAAAGTAAGTAAATCGTGCGCTAGTGGGAATCGAACAGACGCTGCGTAACGACTGTCTCAAATCACTTATTTTTATATTTTCGAAATATTAATATATTGAAGTAGATATAATTTATGATTAAACAAAATCTACGTTTTGTGGTATCTTAGGATACGTCAATCTGTTGGGTAAGGCTAAATACGGCGTTGAGTTCCGCCACACCAAGCAATGTCTCCAGAACTCGGCGGAACGTAAGAAACGAAAGTGTCTTTACACTGGCTTCCCAGGTTCCCAAAGCCTATCCTATTATGTGCGTTATACAGCGGAATATATGTATATGTATTAATTAAAACTCGCAACCACCTTTATTAATCAAGCTCATCTCAACTGTACAATGAAGCAACAGGTATATACCTATGCAGTCGAAAGAAATGTAGCGATGAACCACTTCGCTTTTAACCCTTCGCTTCGCTTTAAACCCCAACAAAAGAAAACATAAGTATTGTATACAAAAAAAAATCCTTTACAAAATATCTTAACTTACAATCAATAAAGATTTCTTTTAAATATTAATTAAAATATAAATAATTCGTGCGTCACTTTTAATGGCCAGCTATTTCGTATGTGAAACATGAAATGAAAATAAATTGGTAGTATTGTCATTCTACTAAAATTTCACTTATTTCGGAATTGGGTTTCGACAGCTGTTATTAATCTATTTGCCACGAATGGATTATCTGTATTTTTTTTGGGAATTTTATTGTTTATTGATTTCTTTATATATTTATGCAATGAAAAATGATTATGGGATTTTTTTTTCGATGTTGGAATAGTAGAAAACGTCTTACATTTTAACGTTTACGTTTAGACGGGATTTGAATCCGCACCTATTGGAAACTGTTTTCTACAAACGTGGGTCACATGTCACATTTCATACTTTTTCGTGTTGTTTTCATACGTTTTCGTGTTGTTTAGATTCTCATGTAATGGCTGCCGTTGCACCCAAATGCATCGAGATAAATGTCATTATTTCTTTTTCCCGACTCCTAACGGAACGGAAATATGGACCAAGGGTGACTAATTAATCATTTTAATGTAAAAGAAAAAAAATATTACATTCGGCAGTATTTTTAGAAATTACATTTTATATATATTTAATGTTTTGTAAATATTTAAGTATATATTAATGACAAATATCACAATTGCTATGTTCAAAGTAAGGGGCGAGTAGTAAATCTACTTTTAACTTTTATATTTTATATATATCTATAATAAAAACTGAGTATTAAAAAGTAAAATAAAAGCCAAAACTATGGGTAAATAATGGATATTCATATAAACAGTACAAATAACAGTAAATCTCTCGTTAAGTGCAAACACTATTTAGACGACACTCATCTCTCACTATAAATTCTACAAAGCGACTACTTGTTCGTGACATTCATTGCTCATACAACGAAATAGCGAATTGTTTCTATAATTTATTTATATACTCATAAAAGATTAAAAAGATATGATGGAAAAGTGAAACCTTGGTTGACCTTCGAAAACACAATATCAAAGATACTGGAGGAAAGTCACGTAAAAAGCCTGAGAATCCCCCGCAGGGCATATATAGTTTGTTGACAGTGGACGACGCGAAAGAGGTATGTTGAGACCGTAGAGTTTAGCGCTCCGTTCTCACTGACTATCCCGTTAGGGATAAAGCGTGAAGTTAAGTTACTCATTTTATGTTTTTTTCATGAATAGATGCCTATTCTTCAACCAATTAAATCTTAGGAAGAAATCCTGTAAAATACAAACTTTACTATAAGATATGACAAATGTAAGTGAGCAAGCAGAGCGAAGTAAAAATAATCCATACAAACCAAGTAACTCTTGTGGTTTGAATTGATTCCCCTTGCGATTTGTCGACGTAACGAATACAATTTTACAAAGTAAATACTACTATCTATTATAAAGAAAATTAAAATGTATTAAATATTTTTGTACCTACTAGTATTTTTTTAGGTTCACGCTGTACCAGACAGAGGTAGACAGAGACTACATGAGAACCTAATGTAAGTGCAAAACACTTTGTTCCCATTAAGTCACTACCGTTCCCGAGTTTCCACTTAATTATATTGATTAATTTTTATTCACTCTGTTGCATAATTATCCCAAACCGCCACACACCGACGGCTTCAACTGATATTAATAGTAAAAAACATACATTTAAAGAAAAATAAAAGTCTAAAAAAACTATAAATATATGTTATTTAATTAAATAAGGTTTTACTTGTATACATCATTTCCTATATCACTTAAAATGAATGTACTTCGTTATTTCAATTTCTAAATAATTAATCTTCATAATAGTTAACTCAAGCGAAGCTAAAATAATATTCCAAATACATTGCAAGCACGATTAAATCGTTCGTTTCGTTTCCAATACCTGTATGTATGTATACTCGTATGTACCTATAACCCAAACACGACCAATACCGAACTAGCCGCTGGGGACTCAATCGAATTATTTAGATACGTAAGTTCCACCATCTGCGCCTGGCTATTTATTACAGGTGGCTTAGAAGAACTTTATTAGTTAATATCGTCCTATCATGAAACCAGTAGTGGCGCGACTGTAAACGCGACTGGTTCTGGGTTCGATCCCCATTTGAGCAAATAAAATATTTATATTAAAGTTTATACGGGAAATATAAATTTTAATTTCTTCGCTCTGGTTCAAACTGGTCAAGCTAAATATATTTGAAAAATTCGATTATAATCATATAAAACAATAGATTTCTCTATTCACAAAATAATAATGGGTTAAAAAAATTATTATACCTCGCAACCAAAACAATCTCAAAATACCAGCAAAGTTTGTCCGAAAACAAAAGGACCCATTGCATTTGAATTTCATATTCAAGAAATAAACTTCAGTCCTGAAGGCTTACGGGGTGGCTTAAAAACTTTTTATCTTGCTTGTTTCCTTTTGCCCGAGGGTGTACTTAGTTTAGTAAACCTTGGCGTATTCAAATATTTAACTAATAGTAGTATAAGACTAGGTCATCAAATTTGTCTTCGCCTTTTTTTCAATCAAAAAAATATTTATTTTTATATAAAAAATAATTTAGTATACTTATTTAATTTGAAAATATATATTTATAAACAGGACTAATATCGTTAGCTTAAAGAAATGCATGTGCAAAATTATGAAATATCATTCGCACTCCGGAGACGACTCAAAAATATTATTAAGCAAAGTTACTACTCAATCCAATACTAATATATTACTAATATAATTATACTAATTATAATAATGTGTGGATTTAAACGCTTTTGATGTTCAAAATAACGATAATGTCGAAGGTAAGTTCCACCACTCAACACGAAATCAAACCAGAGTTGGTCGGAAAGCTTTCCAAGTTCCCGACAGACATGTAAATACTAAGTTCAATTTATTAAAAAAAACAAATGCTTAAAACTGTAAAACTAAATATAACAGCCACGTCTCTTCTAATAGAGGATATAATTTCGATATATCTTTTTTTTATTGTTCTCATCTAAATTTTCATAATAAATGATAACCCCGCATACGGCAATGCAGTACTATTAGCATCTACTTAATATAAACAAATTATAATGAAGTTTAAAATTAACTTCGTATCTCTTGTATTAAATGTAGACGAATTTATAAATGTAATCAGAATTTTAATACAATATGTTATTTTTCTTACAAAAATGTGAGAGAGATACAAGCGTGTGAGTGTAGACGCGATTATTGTAGGTTCGATTCTCAGTCGGGGGAATGAGTTATTATTTATTAACTTTTTTTTTATTTCTTCGCTCTGGCAACAAAGCAAAGAGCAGCGTTGAATTCCACTACTCAACACTTAAAAATACGGCGGAGAGTGGGGTTCTTCTTAATAAACTGGGTTCCGGTGACTCTATCACCGGAACCCAGTATTAACCCATTGATCCAAAAACTCAAGGAAGGCGTTCCGCATAAGCCGGCCTAAGTCTACGATTCCACACTTAAACATGTATAAAATAATTATATATAAAACAGTTATATATGTAATAGAAACTAACACAACTAAGTAATTAGGTAAATAATAAGAATAGAAACTAACATAAACCAAATCATTAAGGAAAAAAAAAATTGTCGGTGGGGGTCTCACCAAACCGCTCTAGTATAAGCTCTAGATATAAGTACAGTTTAAATTGTCCCAAAATGAAGTACGCCACACTAAAAGAACTTTCTTGAAATAAAAAAAGGCACGGGCAACTATGCGCCTGTGGATGTACCTTTACTAAAAAAAAAAATACTGGGTTCCTTCTGGTCACAATGTGGGATATAGCGTAAAACTAAGAAAAAGAAAATAATTTAAATTTATTTTTTAGTCAAAGCCTTTTACAAGCCTTCATTCTATTTGCCGTGTTAGTGTAGGTTACTTTTTTCAAGGTAAGGCCACACTTCTCAGTGTTCTATCGAATTTAGAATTTTAATATATACGAGTATATAGGTCCGATGACAATGAATTAAATAAAAAAAAACATTAAACAAAACAAAGAACAATATTAGAATACCCAGAACAAATTAACACATTAAAAATCTAATATAGCCGCCGAGGTTGGTGCCGTCTTATGGCATAAATAAAAAAAGATAAAAGCTTATTAATAAATATAATATTTGAATAAATCTATTCAATCTAAAAGTTTCCTAAAAGAATATTAATTATATTAGAACAGATAAAAAAACATGTTTGTCAAACTGGTGTTTTTAAAGCTGTCTTATTTAAATTCCTATTCAAAATATATATACAGAATGTACTCTTTAAAAATAAATATAAAATCCTATATTAATTTATTATATTATTTAACGGGTAAAACGTTCCAATACATGATATACCTCGTTTCAGTCCCATAGCGGCGTTTCAAACAGTTTATTCATGTATTTTAATATAAAGTCCAAATAGGGCATTTCCATTATATCTGTTTTGGCCTGAGGATGAATTTCAAAGGTTAACAAATATCAGTGTCGTTCCTCTTTACAATTTATATACATACTATATTATAACGATATCGCTGTAACTGACAGTTTATAATACTGAAAACTTCTGAAAATTAATACAGGAAGCCGACGTAATATAACGAAGTTAATTATAAACGTTTTTATATTTCCAATACAAGGTATTGTAAAAATACAAGGACAAAGGTAGAAGTAAGATATATTGTTTTTTTTTACTTTCTTTTTTTTTCGTTAACAAATATGACATATCGAATAGAGAATATCGTCACTAAGATCTAGAAATTTAAAAAAATATCTCAAATCGTTTTTAAGTAAGCTTCACGCTGTATCCCCCATTACCTAATGTTAATATACAGTGCTCCCCTTCCAATTTTCTGGACATTCATCCAAAGCCAGATAATTATAGTAATTCATTCCTCCAAGTAGGAATCGAACACACACCTATCGCGACTACTGTGCCGCTGCGTCACGATACCCTCTTTTCAACTAAGCTCCAACAAAAACAATAAAGTCTTCTTAAAGGTAACCAGAATATTGTAATTAAAATTCTCATAGAAAATAAACCGATTCCATTCTGACAGCCATTCTAAGGAATCAGATGATTCAAATTCACAAGACCCAACTTAGCTAATATTCTATTGTTACAAGTTTTACAGTCTTAAGACAATAACTCGGCTGTAACTCGGATGCTGGGGTTCCAGATTGGATTCTTTTGTTTGTAATAAAATGTTACTTTAGAAATGTATATGGCCTAATAAAATTGGAACCTAGGGAAGTATTAAAAGTCTAAACTAGATACGTAAAAATACTTCGTACTTATAGTGGCTATACTTACGTGTAGGTTGTGATTTCAAAAAGGATGATATGATACTTATATTGATGTAATATATATATAAAAAAATTGCTTCACGCATCCCGCTTACATCACGAAATGCAGAGAAAAACTAGTGTTAAGACACTCTATTTCTCCTTTTCCGCCTAATTTTCGAGACAGCGTGTTGAGTGGAACAATTCTAGTTTCATAAAAAAATATTCGACATTAAAACATAGGTATCTACGTATTTCTGAAGGAGGCATATATTTGATATCGTTAGGAAACTAAATCAAATATAGTGCCCGGCGTTGAGGTCCACCACTCAACACGCAATACCTCGAAAAATTCGGCGGAAGGTGGGAAACTATCTTAAGACTAGGTTCCCTGGTTACCCTTCTATGTGCAGGTTACAGCGTGGAGCTGATTGATTGATCTTTTTAAAAAATGTAACTACATTATACGATCTCTTTATAAATTTATCTTGTTGGCCGAATTGTAAATAATTTATGAACCAACAAGTTCATGGATGGATGAATACTTCTGAACCGGTATTAATTTTGTTGGGAAATATTCTCATGAGGTCTACACGCAGTATTATATAGTACATGTTATAAAGATATTGGGCGGATGTTTTTTTTTATATATTACTGATATAAATTTATCTATTTATTTTATTGGTTACACACTGTATCCCGCATATAGTAAGATAAGAAGCAATCTAGAACCTAGAATTAAGACACTACGTTCCCACTTTCCGCCTAATTACTGAGACCTGAGGTGTTGATTGACAAAGCTCAAGTTTGTTATTAGAGTAAAGAAATAAATAAATACTCCCTCGAGTGAAAATTGAACCTTCTACCGTTGCGTTTACAATACACTGTACACCGCGACGGCCGTGTAATAATAAATGTCGTATCTAAAAAGCAATTTAAAATACAACTTACTGTACATTTCACGTAATGCGCCAGTCGCTTAATGAAAACAAAGCTGCGTTCACCTCTGTTGCTGACTCATATATTATTTAGTGGGTCTAACGAGCTTATAAAATTATAATGTGGAAAATGCTGCTCTTCAAAGTCAAAGGAAAATCGTTTTTTTTTGCTGTATTTATTATACAGGCCCAGGTTTAGATTAGTGATGATGTGCTATTGGAGAGGCTATGTCCAGCAATGGGAGACAACAGGCTGATGATGATAATTTCTAGTATATAAGCTTTTGGTTATAGAAGATTTTTTAATAATGGAGTAATTTAAAATTAAAACAAAACCGTATCTTTTCGATTCAATATGGATTATTTTTTCATTTATACTGATTACATGGAAATTAATAATAATATAATAATAATAATAATATTCTGTAAATTGTTCTTGTTCTATACTATTTATTTTAGCTTCATTTAAATATTTATTTCGATATCTATTGGTGGAACTAAAATATAGGCATTTCCCCGCTCTTAAAAGATTGCGCAGCGTTGATTTTTACTATTTATTTCATACGTAGTGTCTTATAATTCGTGCGGAAAGTGAAGAACATACTAGTGTCAAGATTCTCCGCCCAAAGGGAGCTTTAGGTATTGAAGCCAACTCAACTTTGGAACTTAATATACGGAATAAAAATGGAAAAAACTAAAAACTATCATAAAATATATTTAAATTCACAATCAAATACAACCCCCAAAACTATCTAGCAATTATTAACTTAGTTAAGACTAAATTATACAAAACATTCAGCTAACTAAGCGACAGGTGTCTCTTCAACATTATGCTAAAATATTCCGCAGTTCATCACCACAGTTCACTCAACAGGTGCAGGGCGATATTAAAAAAGTAATACAACTCCCGCCCTAATAGAGAACTGTTTAATTTAAAAGCACTATTATTATGGGAAAGCTTGTAATACTGTGATAAAATGTAACTAGAGTACATGGTTTATTACGTAATTGTTGTAGAGTTAATTTTTAGGGTTCCGTACCTCTAAAGGTAGAAACGGAACCCTTGTAGGA
The DNA here is from genome assembly GCA_013403645.1 of Heliconius nattereri. Classification (NCBI taxonomy): domain Eukaryota; kingdom Metazoa; phylum Arthropoda; class Insecta; order Lepidoptera; family Nymphalidae; genus Heliconius; species Heliconius nattereri. The sequence goes on along the minus strand of JAAIXI010000219.1, from coordinate 168,662 downwards.
TCCCTCCGTCTGTCACGGCGATGTATCTCGATATTGCATAAAAGTATTTCATCGAAAAAAATCATCACACACTTATATTTATAGTTAACTAGTGGGCCCGGACGCGGCTACGCCCGCTTGAACTATACGATTTTTATTAAATATATTTATGAAATTCTTTTCGGTTTTCAATAGAATTTGTAAGAAAATATAAGCCTAAATAATTAAAATAAGTTAAAAAATATAGAATATATACTTAATATTAGAAAAAGTACCTAAAGTTTGCCGTGCGGGCGTACTAAACATTTTTCTATATTAAATCATTAATAATTTTTGCGAACAATCCTATATCTTATAAAACAAAGTCGCTTTTCGTGTCTGTCTGAACTTTCTAACTCTTCTTCTTCTAAACCACCCAGCGGATTTTGATGCGGTTTTCACCATTAGGTCGAGTATTTCTCAGGGAAGGTTTATATATAGTTTATTATTTGTACATTCTTATGTAAATTAACATAAATACGATAAATGTGTATAAAGTCCTACCCCTTGATACAAATTCGCGCATGCGCTGCTTTAATGGTAAGTACTACATGAAAATAATGTACTGGAGTATTATTTCTCTTAATAAGATCTACAAAAAAGTCCGCGACAGCATATTCGTATCTTTTAAGGATAACGTGTAGTGATCATATTTCTGTCTAAAAAATAATAATTTCAATATATTTTTTAATGTGAGGGATATTTTTCCATAATGGTATTAATCTTTATCCTTTAAAATACTTTATTATTTTTTAACGTTAAACGAAGATACAATTTGCTTTTTACACTATTTCGAAGCTGCGAATAGTTTTAGAGAAATGCTCTCAGCATATAAATAAGTATATTAGTTACGTTGGCCATTTAATGTAGATCAAAACTGTCTTTTACTGTTTTTCATTTTAATAAGTACTTTAGAAGTTGTTACAATATCAAAAAATCCTTGCTGCGAAACGGCTCGCCACTCGCCATTCGTCCCTCCGCCCCCCGCGACGTTTTGCGTCCGCCGCGCCCGCCTACCTTACACGCATCGGTGGTTCAGTGGTAAAATGCTCGGCCGCCACACGGCCGGCCCAGGTTCGATTTCCGGCCGATGCATTCTATTTAATTTTCCTCACAGGCAGCCACATAGTGCTTGCTTTTCATCAGGGACAGAGTACCCTCTTCCCTACCCAACCGGTGTCGCTGTAAAAGCCGATAGTCAGAGAACCAAGGCCCTGATGTCGTTCGGAGCTACTACTGGAAAAGTAAATTTAGAAGTGGTTGCACGTACTTTGGAGTTATCCAATAATTATAATGTATTTCCACGCGACATAGTTGGTTACATCTTTAATCAATAATTATCTATTAACAACCTAGTAACAAATCACATCGACTACAACACGTGTAACCTCACGAATGTGAGGGCCAAATATGTCTTCCCGCTTAAATTAGTAACTTTTAATTGTTGTTGTTCTTTAATTATGGCGATCCGAGCGTGCCAGTTCAGCACTAATCACTTCGCCAATGTCACGTTGAATGGGAAACACACAAAGGAGAGTGTACGGTAAAGAGACAATATTACGCAATAGTAGATGCACGTTAAAAAGAGATCCAGCTAAGATACTGCCTTCACCTATAAGATAAACAAAAATTATACACAATATATACATAATAAAGGGTTAGTAATAGGTAATATTTTACAAAATTGTTAGCTTATACTNAAACTTTGCAAATCGTTGCTTAGCAACGGCGGTTGTTATAAACATGGCGGAATAAATTGCATGTCAAATTAATAAGTATTTTAATATATTGGTATATATCGAAAATATTACAAATATGAGAAAAAAAAGTATCCTATGTTCATCCCGAGACCCTCAAGTATCTCTATATGAGTATTTTATCACAGTTAAATTAGCGGTTTGGCCCTGACTGCGTAAAAGACAGACAGACAGACAGAGTTACTTTCGAATTTATAATATAAGTATGGATTATGTAAAATAAATGCATTTTATTTGACCTAAAATCCTACACATTCCTTTAATTTACACAAACGAAAAAATCTACTGTACAAATATGAAAGGGAACCTAATTAAGATATCATTAAAAATATAAACACCACCAATATCGCATCGCTAATAATTGCGTAAACGAAGTTCTATTAATAGGAAGTGTAAGGGTGGACCCTAATTGGACGTTGGCCTACAAACACAAATGGTGTGATAGGCGAGTTACATCTATTACTGATAAATAATTATTACTACACTATCTTCATTGATTTATAATGTTTTCTTTTGTTTCGTATATAGCAGGGTCCGCACAGGGAACCTGGGACCCGGAACCAAGTGTTTTATCACTAGGTTCCCTCTGAATACCCTGCTATTTTTAAAAATAAATATTGATCGCAGAGCGGACCATTTAGCAGAAAGATTAAAAGCGTTATTCAAGTTAAGTTCCAATCTCGGTCTACAATACTAGAAATAACACATAGATATCTTTATATTTACAACTTAGCTTCAGCGAGAGTATAAGAATCAATTTTTATAGTCACTGTCTTTAAGAATAGTTTTTAGGTTTTATCTATCTATCAAATAAGATATTTCCACCAATACCACTACCACTACCACGTAAACTGTACCAACGTAAAATGTACCACGTGGTATGAATACCTATATATTTTCTATTGAATTTAATTAAATAAAAAAAATATTATATATAGAAATAGATAACTATATTTAATATACTTTGAAACTAGATATATTAAAAAAGTTCAAACACTGAAAGGAACACTGAATTGAGTTAGCGAACCGACTTTAATTTGACTGTACCTAAGTTCTATTAAACTTTTAAATTTAAAGTTTGGGAACCTGGTGAGTGCTTACGGAGTATAAGATAACTTTAAGAGATGGCTGAGTTATGCAAAGAGCATAACAGTTCGCAGTTGGTACTCTAGACTTGGTAATACATACAAACTAAGTATAATATGTACATATATTATATAATTATAAGTCATCTCTGTTTGTACATGGAAGATACATCAGACTATTATTTGGGGCATTTACTAAAGCAACATAGCTCTAAATAATTATTTTTTTTGTCATTGCATTTGTGCACGCTTATCTCAGAAACAGTTTCAATTGCAGTTTTTACTAATGTATTTTTCCGAATTTTCTTTGATAGTGATAAAAAAATCTGCTTCACGCTGTATCCCGCACACAGCAGAATAGGCAGAAGAAATCTAGTGTTAACCCGTTCCCCATTTTCCATTGAATTCTAAAGGCATTGTGTATTAAGTGGCAGAGTTCACGCTTTACCTTGACACCAGAGCGAAGAAATGAGAATATTAATTTAAATTAATATTTTATTATTCTACAGTTGGTAGTAATGATTATAATAAGATACAGTCAAATGTATAGTTGCTTGAATATAAGTCCTCTTTAAGATTTTATATTATAAACTAAATTAGAAAATATTTAGAGATGAAATATTCAGTACAAATGCAGCTTTCAATTTTCTCGTCTCCACATTTACTTAAAATTCTGAAAGACTAAACGATCAACTTCAGCTAACGACCAAAACATTTTCTGAGAAAACTCAACGCCTAACAAGCCATTTTATTTAGTTGAGAAAACTTACGTTAGAATCTGTCGAACCCTGTTAAAAGTTGTCCCAGAGACAAAAGCACTTATCATCCATTAACTTTTAAAGATTTTTTTTTAATTTGTGGAAGTTGAAATGTCAATTTATAGTTTAAGACGTTAAAAGAAATCGTTGATTCTTGCAGCGATGAGATCCGCAACTCAACATTCAATGTTTCTAGAATTTAGCGGAAAATCGATAATGGAAATCTTAAAACTGGGTTAATAAATAATTAATTAAAATTAATTTAAATTATTTTTATCTAAAAATAGTACATACATGAATTGCAAAAGCTATATTTTTAACACTATAACTAAATGTATAGTGCCATTCATTTCTAACCTATTATAGTTAAATTTCCACCGGCTGCCGTAAGTTACTCGCTTCCTGTTGCCTCGACCTTTTACGCCGGTAGCCTTGACATACTCGTACATAATGTAATTAAACTCCTGCAAAATTCAAAAGAACTTACCAAATAACATTTTTTTTTATCCACATATAACAGGGTATGGAGAGGAATCCTGGGAAAATAGTGTTAAGATCCTCTGTTTCCATTAAGACACTTCCGTTCTTTCTTAAGACACTTCCATTGAGACGAAATAAAAATATTAAATATCATTAAATTAAATAAAAAAATAATCTTATATTATATCTTAATAATATTATAAAAGTAAAAGTTTTTAGAATGGATGTTTGTCTCTCTTTCATGCAAAAACGAATGACCGGATTTAGATGAAACTTGACAGTAAATATATCTTATACATGAGAATAACATATAGGCTACAATTTATATAAAGATTTTGTATAATTTAGACAATTAGACGGACGAAAGATAATTTTAGACGGACGAAACCGCGGGCTAGTACCTGTACAAAACCATCTCCAATCAATATCCATAGAATATTCCTACGACACTCACTAATTGATTTAGAAGAACCGACCGAACCTTAAGCATTTAGACTAAATGCTGGGGCAGCTTCGATTAATTGAGGTTATTTAGAAGCTTAATTCCCTCCTCGACCAACGAAACCTCGTCCCCGGATGGTTCGAACATGTTCTACATTACGTGACCCTTTATAAAGGTCAGTAAGCAGCTTCGTTATATTTAGTCGTCTGTTAAAATTATATGGATATTTTAAACTAAGCTTTTATCACTTTTGAAGTAAACTACTACTCTATAAATAACTACTCGCTACGCGTGGGATTGTGATCACGACGGTTGTCGGAAAGAAAACATAATATAGCTCTGTCAGCTGTCAAAATAAAAGAGAACAAAGGGTCTCTAAGAATTGTACGTTTCCTTAAGAGTCCAATGGAGTATGAAATAGGAAAATGCAACAGCATTTTTCTAAGAGGTTTACATTTATAAAGATCGACGTTTTTTTCTGATGTTGTATGGAAATCATTTAATATTTATATTAGAAATGTTGTACTTGCTTGTACACGATAAGGTTGCAAGTTTAAGCTCATTAACCGACTTCTCTAAAAGGAGGTTATCAATTGGACTGTATTTTGTTACGTTTTTTTTAAAAAAATTTTAGCTATAAGCTTTATCCTGCAAATGCAAATAATTGAGGGAATATTTATATTAACATACTTTAATTTTCTTCGTCTTCATATACTCAATTTGTCGTTAGATTGTTCCACTCAATATGAAAAAATAAAAGAGTAGTCAGTTTTGCTGAGTTTTAACTGCTGGTGATAACAAAAAAAATATAAAAATATTTTGCAGATTTTAAAAAATCTCACGTAACAAATAAAAACGAATGTTCATCCGCACTAGGGTTAGTTTTTTAGGAGTCCAGTTTAAAACTGGAGCTAGTACGTGCCAAGATTAAAATTCTCCACACGTCCGCGGCCAATCAACAGATTGTCTATAACTCGATTTCTAATCGCATACAAATTTATAATCTTTTCGTTTTGTATAGTTAAAAGCTATAAAAAAAGGAAAAAATAATATTTCGTATTTTTACTAATTATTTAAAGATCAATAATCCTTCAGGCATTCCTTATATTTATAACAGTTACGAATGTATGTAAATATGTCTACGTATATTAAAAAAAAATGACATTACTTTTTATTCATTTATTTATTGATTATTCATAAGTTTATTGAAATAATTAAAAAAAATCGCAAATATAAATTGAATTTTTCATTTTAGAATGTTTCCTCTGATTTGAAATGTTTTTAAAAAGCTGTAACCAGCTTAGCCGAGAGCTTTTTTATTTTTATTGTCACTTCATAGATATTTTTTGCAGGTTCACGCTTTACCTTACAGGGTAGGCTGGGGAAGCCTAGTGTTACAACTCTCCGCTCGCCATCTTCCGCCGAATTTTGGAGGCATTGTGTGTTGAATGGTGGAACTCAGCACCAATCAATATGCAATTCATCGTTACCAGAGCGAGCAAGCGAGAGATAAAAATATTAAATATTTCATTTGATCGAGAGGGAATTGAACCCAAAACCTGTCGCGTTTAGAGTGACACACTTGTGCCCCTGCGCCAAGACTGGCTTCACTCATAGATATACAAATATTGGCTGAGTCAAGTCATAAAAATCGGGGTTCTCGTTGAGTGGTGTTACATGGGGGGTTAAATTACACAATGCTGGCGCATCGCCAATTGGGGCTGCGACGAACAGCACCTAATGTGCTTGCTTGTTATGTACACCGCATACGGAAAAATGACCTAGCTCAAAAATTTCCTACTTATCATTCCTTTTCAAAGTTAAAACGGAGAGCAGAGAACGGATCTTTGCTAACGTAACCCAATCTATTCCTAGTGCCTAATGAAACGAAAATAATTCTAATGGAAATTATAACCTCCTTATTGCAAATGGTAACACCTTACTGTTACCATACGATGATTCTACTAAATTAAAATTATCATTGATTAGATAAGGCGCGGCGCAGAGTTGCATCATCCAACTTATAATACCTGTAAAATGACAGGAAATGAAGATTCAGGTCATGTTTTTATAATTTCACTATATTATAATTCTATATAATTCTATATGGTGCAGTGGGCAAAAGCGTTGGTTGTGAGTTCGAATCCCACTCGAGGGCGTCATAATCGTCGTCTAGCTGTACATTATTCGCTTTCTTTTAGTTGCACCAGTTAATTTTACATTATATTTTTGGTTATATATTTGAGGGCGTTGCGTATTACATGGCGGAACTAAACGCCGCGCTTTGCCTAGTTACTGGGAAATAACAATAGTAAATATTTAATTTCAGTAAGCTCCGTAACTTAGGTTATTTTATAAATATGTAATGTACCCAACGTAAATAATACACGTAATAAGTAGTAACAAGAAAATACCGACTTGGTAATAGGTTATTTCCTTTCTATATGACAAATTTACTGGAATAAGTATTTAAGTGGATATTCAAGGAAATAACGTCATAGTGTGACACGAAAATGTTTTTGTTTAATTAATAACTCAATAGGAGACCATTGTTGCGCAGTGGTACAAGAGTGTGAGTGTAAACACGACGGTCGTGGGTTTGATACCCACTAGAATAGAATAGAGTACGATATTTAATAAATAAAGCTATAAATAAACAAAAATAATTCTAAAAGTTACAAAGCCTAACCTCATTCCTTTGCTATTCATTAAATTTTGGTATTATAAATAAAAGTTTACAAAAAAAAAACATAATTATATCACCACTAGACCTCCTAATTAATATCGTAAGTATCTCATTAGTGGAACTAAAGAACTGGTCTGACCTCTTAAGCGGAATGTCTAAAATAATGAAGAGATGACAGTCAATTGTATTGTTAAACATTAATTAAAACTTATACTGAAGATTTTTAGAAATTAATATTTTTTCCTTTTCGTTTTGGTAAACTTTTTAAATCAATAGCGGGTTAGTGGGAGAGAACAGAGGGATCTCTGCATACCTTATCCACTGTCATCAACTTACCAATCCCCCTTCTGGGATCTTCATGCTTTTTACGTGACCTTCCTCCAATATCTTTAATACTCACTTTAATTTGATACCCGCTAATTAACTTAATGTTAGCTGTTGACATCGGAGACGTGTTTATACCCTAACAGAGAAGTTTCTCCTTGTTTGACCTACGTATGATAAGCCACAGTCACATATCACATGCGATAATTAGATTTTTGCGGCGTTAAGTTCTGCCACTCAACACGCAATGCCTCCAGAATTCGGCAGAAAGTGGGGAACGGAGTGTCTTAACGCTAGGTTGCCTCTGCCTACTCACTGTGTGCGGGATACAGCGTGAAGCTGGTTTTATAATTAGATTTTTTTATTGTAACTCATATAGTTTTGATTTTATTAGGCTTGTCGTGGCACGGGCACCCAAGCGTGTGACCTGTAAACGCGGCAGGTTGAAAGTTCGATTTGCACTCGAGGAATGAAATATTGAATACTTATTTTAATTTATCTTGTCTCTAGTGTCGAGACAAATCGCAGCGTTGAGTTCCGCCACTCAATAAGTAATGCCTCCAGAATTCGGTGAAGAGTGGGCATCGGAGTGTCTTAACGCTATGCTGTCTGCCTACCCCGCTACAGGATACAGCGTGAAGAAAAAAAATTACGCTTTGTTTTTTAAAATGGCACAATCTTGCGTCACATGTACATGTTTCTGCATGTTTATCCTGTTATCTTTAAGTACCTTTTTCGATATCTTTATAAATATAGGCAAGCGACGATAAAATAATAAAATATTTATAAACTCATAATGGACTACTATATCATGTCATCAATTATTAATGTGAAATTTTAATTAAATAAATGTTTTATTATATGTTATTGAACATGTATCATATATAGGATAGGGATTTGTGTTTTTAGACCGAAAGGACCCCAGGATCTGCCCCTCCGAATGTTCTAGGTTCTTATGTCACTCCAAGGAATTTAAAATTTATAATAATTATTTATATTATATTTAGTAGGTATAAAAAAACTAGAAATGACATATTGTGGCACAATTGCAATTGAGTAACCGTAATAAAGAAATAAGTAGTGATGTATTATGTTTTATCTTTCTCTATCATTATTGCAAATAATCATTATTAATGATATAACTATAAATAATAAACAAACATTTATTATATTTTTATTATACAAATTTAGTTCGATAGATAAAAGTGCATGTACCTATAGCATTGACTAATATTTATTATACAATGCTTGGAACTCTACAAAGCACAAATCACCTTACAATTATGAAAAAAAAAACAAAAATATGAGTCAATATAAAAAAAAATTGAATAATCGCAATGCATTGTTCAAGTACATACAACTATAAGCATAATAACAAAACGTCACCAGCGTAACTAACCTTAAAAACTCCAGTCATTGGCAAAGCGTCGAACTTGGCGGACGTCTTTTACTTCTCCAAGTAAAAAATAATATATAAAATGTGGTTGCTAATATTTTTGTTTGTTTTACCTTTGCACGCGCAAGAAGCGCCAAGAGTGACAATCGACCAGGGTGTCATTATAGGATCTAGAGCCTTAGATGGTGATTACATGACATTCTATGGCATACACTACGGCGCCTCTACCGCCGGTGCGAACAGATTCAAGGTAAAACGTTGTTTATCTTTATTATTATGTAACGATTCTTATACGATTCTTAGTAGGCGCTTGCATCAATTTTGTTTTAAAATTATTTTAAGAAGTAAAATAGACTTTTGGTGTTGATTTATTATTTTTGATATTATATTATCGTCATATGGAAGAGCGAGAAGGAGAATCATAATATTCAAAAATAGTTTTTCTAATATAACATTTAAGATACAATTGGAAATGGCGCGACGTTAATATTTATTAAACAATGTAGAAACAAAGTAATTTATCGCAAGTATTCCAACAAAAATGCATGAACATGAAAAAGTATCTTAATTTAGATAAGCGATTAACATACATAGATAAAAAAATGTTAATATAGATAAATTTTGTGTACACAACTAATAGTGCTATATTATTATTTTTTATTTTAATTTCGTTTTTGTAATTAGAGCAACGAACATACGGTAAATTACAAAAAAATTACATTCGTGACCTTTAATTTAATAATGTTAACAAGGTGTAGTTTCTGGGGAATTAAAACAATCAAGAGGTTACCTCTGCTAGCATTGGCTAGCAAATAACATGACACGTCTATTGAGCTGTGTCATGCCATTTTGTTTTCCTCTATATTATTAATTATAATGAATCATTATCAATTAGGGCAAGTGGTTTTCACATATTAGTCAATTTACTTAAAGTAAATAAATAATATGTCGATTCACAATATTTAAATAAGTACCTATTTAAATAGAAAAACATTTTAAAAAATATATTTTTTAAAGTAATTACAAATTATATTATTTAATTATTTGTATATTATACCAATTATATTATTATTATTATACCAATGACGTAACTGTTTCAAAGAATCCTTCTTTGTACCTTTCTTTGCAACTTGTTTCAAATATCACTCTTCAAATAAATATCATCTTTAAGTGAACTACATTAAGGTCGAAATCAAATATATAAGAATATTTCCATAGGAATTAACTGCAAATCTGATTGAGCGTTTTTTATGGTACCTAAAATTAGTGTTGAGATAAAGATATATACTGGTTTTTAAAAATTGATGCAATGGATTCTTATAAATTTATTGCTTTGTTATAATTTTATCTATCAATTATTAGTTCATTATGATATTTTAAATTATATTATATATTAATAAATTAGTTAGGTCTTAAAGAAAAAACTACACAAAAAGAAAATGTTCAGGATGTGGACGAATTCCACTTCAGATTTCTAAACTGTTAACAAATGTATGATTCAAAACAAATTATATTATTAGATAATATTCTAGTAATCTAAAGACACATCATAACGTCATGAATGATAATTATCATATTTAAATTAGCAAGAAAAATGAAAAAACAAAAAACAGGTTCACGTTGTATCCCGCATACAGCAGGGCAGAGGGAACCTAGTGTTAATACATTCCGTTCCCCATTTTCCGGCGAATTTTGCAGGCATTGCGTATTGAGTGGTGGAACTCAACGCAGCAACAATGATAAGGAGATTGAAGAGAGATTACTCAATTATATATATTTTGGGGTTAAATATATGAACTAATATAATAAGACTAACACAATGCAATTGTAAAAACAATTTAAGAAAATATATGATAAAGAAAATGAGAGCTGAAGTTAAATCAAGTGTTTTCTTTATGTATATAAGCATATTAACTTATTTTTTATCATTTTCAGCCTCCAACAGAACCACCTGTATATCCAGGAGACTACCATGCAATCAACAGCGAAGTTATTTGCGCCCAGCCTTCTCCAAGGGGAATAATCGGCACAGAAGACTGCCTAGTACTTGATGTCTTTACGAAAGACGTAGCATCTCCTAAGCCTGTGTTTGTTTGGATCGAAGGGGAAGAATATGAAACTACGAACAATGTTTTATACAACTTCAAGCATTTAGTTGAAGAAGGAATAGTCGTTGTGTCCATTAAATACCGTTTATCTATTTTCGGTTTCCTTTGTCTAGGAGTTCCAGAAGCTCCCGGTAACGCCGGTCTAAAAGATGTAATCAAAGGTCTAGAATGGATCAAGAAAAATATAGCACCATTCGGCGGTGATCCCAATAATATAATGCTTGCCGGTCACGGTTCGGGAGCAGCCATGGTGGATTTGATCACTTTGTCACCCATGTCTAAAGATTTGATTCACAAAGCTTTTGCTGTCAGCGGTTCTTCTTTAGCTCCGTGGGCAGTAGCATATAATCCTAAAGGTTATGCCCAAATGGTTGGTGATAAATTAGGTTATACTAACAAAAGTCCAGCTGAATTAGCCAACTTGTTATCAACCACTGATATTACCGTTCTTAACGGCGTTTTAAAAGACTTTGATTTTTACAACAATACACCGCTATTTGCTCCTTGTGTCGAAAATGTAAAGTTAAATGGCACATTTCTTTATGATGCTCCAATCAATATATTGAAATCTGGAAATTATACCGACGTGCCTTATGTAGCTGGATTCACGGATAGAGAAGGAACCATGAGAGCTGAACAAGTGGTATCCAGAAATTGGTTACAACAAATGAACGAAAACTTTGCAAATTTCTTGCCTGTAGATTTAAAATTTGAAAATAATAGTGTGAAGTCAAACGTAAGCCAAACTGTTAAAAACTTTTATTTTGCGGAGCAAGCAGTTAGTATGGAAACTATAGAAGATTTTCTCGACTACGAAGGTGATATTTTAGTACTTGTGCCGGTAATAAGAGGAGCGAAAGAACGAGGACTGACTTCCAAATCAGATGTCAGGCTATTCGAGTTTGCATTTAGAGGCTCCGCGAAATCGGATGACTGGATATATCCACAAATTCCCGTAACGGGAGTGCGACATGGTGGTTTTCTTAACTATTTGTTTAATTCAAACGTAGACGTCGGTGGTAGCAGCGCCGTAACTTCTATAAAACAACGTGTAATTTCATTTGCGCGGACAGGGTATGATTATTTTATATATTAAAATTGGTTTTATAGGTATATTTATTGACACTCTTTGAATAACAATATCGACTATCGTCACTAATTTGGGTATTAAAAAATTCTTGCTCGTTTTGTATATGATTAGACATTATTTAGTTTCTTTGTACAAGTATGTATCCCATATATAGCAGGATAGAAAGCAGGAACGTGTGAATTTTGTGATAAGTGTTACTAAACACTCCGTTTCTTTTAAGACACTTCTGTTCCCCACTTTTTGGCGAATTCTGGAGGCATTGCGTGTTGAATATTCGGATTATGATATGACGATATCAATATTAAGCCATACTTCTAAATTTCTATAATACATTTGGATTTTATGTAAAAAACGATAATAATTAAAAAAAGAAATATTTTAGGTCACCTGCACCCGTGAACATGACAGAATGGAAGCCAGTTATGAAACCATTGATGAACGTGCTCTACCTCAGTGGTGGAGAAGTAGCGCCCAATATCACAATTTACAAAGAAGAAGCTTTGGGTAATAGAAATGTGGAAAGAACTGACTTCTGGGATAAAATCCATGAAAAAAGATACTTGCCACCCAGAACCGTCTCTTCTGCTGGGAGCCTAGTCAGCTTTGGACTTGTGATTTTATTTACGCAAATGATAGTTAAGGTTTTTTAGAATACTTTTAAATACAAATCTATTAAGTAATAAATAATAAGTTTTTCTTTTTAATGTAAGATTTTTAATTTTGTTTGTTATACATGGCCGTCCTCGATTTTACTGTAGATTTGTCAAAAATTAAGTATTATTTTATAATTAATAAAATGTACGTAAAACAAAGTTTAAAATTACAATGTAAGAAAAAAACATTTTGAAGCTAATTTTATAATAGATTGTGTTGCATTTATTAAATTTTAGCTTTTAAGAAATAACGTTTCCGAACAGAATTTTAAACAATTTATTTATTTTTTACCTACTTAGGTATATGATATACGTTAAGACAAACTGAAGTTCTTATCAAGCACTAAATTATATATAATATATAATATTGCTAATTTGGTGCAACAATGACATAATTGCACTTAAAAAATTAAAAATACATTACACAACTGCATCTCTTACAATATCAAAAAAAATGCAAATACGTCATGATTGCAATAAATGAGCACATAGCACATATATATGTCTTTTGAATTTATAATAGTTTTCGTTTATTTATTTTACGCTGCATCAAGCAGAGGGAACCTGGAGACCTTGTGTTAAGACACTCCGTTCCCATAAAAACACTTCCGTTTACCACTTTCCGCCGAATTTATAATAGTTGGCAAACGAAATAACAATCTATATTATTATACTGTATTAAAATGAATTATTTTTATATATAGGTAAAATCATGTGATAGTAATTGTTTACAAATATTAAATAAAATAATTATTAAATTTGTTATTTTTTCTTTCATTTTGTTTCACCTATATTGTATATCAAATTAAATCGCCTGTTGGTGTAATAATAGTTAACGATTCTTAAAAGTTAAGTGTTCGTCGTGGGTTTTATATACATCAGTATTTTAATTATTTTTTAAATTAAAGTGTTGTTACACAATTTTAAAAAAATCCCACCAAGGAAACGTATAAAATTGTAACACGCGGGATTTGAACCCGCGCCTCTTGGACTTTGCCAACTAAGCCATACGTTTTCATCACTCTACATCGGAATTCTTATACGCTTATAACAATTTATTTATGTATCGCTGTGAGAGAGGCAATTTCAAGACACACGGGGTTAAGTCCCGCAAAGTTCAAAGGTTTATACGTTTTCTTAATAAGCATTTTAATTTTTTTTATTTTATTTCTATTTCTTCGCTGTGATGTCGAGGCAAAGCCATTGAGCTTGGCCACTCAACACGCAAAGCTCCAAATTCGGCAGAAAGTGGGGAACGGAGTGTCTTAACACTAGGTTCCCGCAGTGTGCAGGATACAGCGTGAAGCTGATTTAATTTTTTTATTACAACATATATCTAGGTATTAAGTATATACCTTTATTAGTCTTCTAACATAGTATGCCTTTATGTTTAACCTAAGCCTTGAAGATATAGACACATTACGCTAGTTGTCCATAGATATCGTTGATCAATAGAATAAGGGACTATTGTGCAGTACATTTGCAACGGAAAGGGCACTCTTATCGGAAATTTTACGGTATCAGCTTTGGGTTAATTATAGTAGTTTACTAATTATTAGCTTCACGCTGTATCCCGCAGGGTAGGCAGAGATATTGTAATATTAAGACATTCCGCCCCGGCGCATCGCACAATTTTTAAGACATAACGTATAGAGTTGTGGAAATTAACACCGAGTTTAGTCTTGTTACCAGAGAATATTATTCCATACTAAGGTATAGAAAAAAATATTTTTCTTAACAATTTTCAATTGACGCGAGTGAGTTACATAGTGTTTTAAATGTTAATATTTTAATTACACATATAGCAGGATAGGTAGAAAGAAGACCACTTAGTGTTACGAAACTTGTCGTTGCTCTCCGCACTCTGATTCAAGACAAGAAAAAAAATTAAAATAAGCTTCACGCTGCATCCCATACACAGAGGGTAGGCAGAGGGAACCTAGTGTTAAGACACTCTATTCCTCAATCTCTGACGAATTAAAATATAACTTGTTCATACATTATATAGTATACAACTTAATCCTCCAAATCAAGCCAACAATAACTTTCCCACGAACAAATTAGAACCGACAACCACCGATCTGACATCTAAGATCTGAAATCTGACATCTGGCGCTAAGTCACGACGGCGTCAACCAATTATAAAATAACTATATACATTAGCATAGTCCTTGACATTCTACGATAATCTTTGTGCAGATACAGATGCTAATTTCCAGTATATAGCTATTTCTATTCAAGCAAAAAGGCATTACCGTTATATAATCTACTGTGGCGTTTTCACGCTTTTAATGTTTATCAACTAGTACTTACAGTTTTAATAAATATTCAACAGGCACTTAAACTACGTTCCTTGAAATATCTTATCAAATATGAACGAAATTTAGCAAAAAATATGATGAATTAATGAATAAATATATTGATTTAGCTTCACGCTGTATCCCGCTCGCAGGGTAGGCAGAGGGAACCTGTAAATTTACCCCGTTTCCCATTTTCTGCTGGATTCTAGAAATATTGCGCGCTGAGTGGCGAAACTCAACGACACGCTTGACCTTGTTACCAGAGCGAGGACTTAAAATATTAAATAATTCATTTCCTCGAATGGGAATCGTACCCACACCTTGTTGTTTTCACAGTCACAAGCTTGTGCCACTGCACCACGTCTGTCTTCAGTCAAGTAAATATATAGTTGCAATATTATAGTAGCTCTAAGTAAAGTAGTTGTATAATATTGCAGTTGATATTGAAAGCGTGACTAACACTGATTGGTGAATTTCATAATATTTCATAATATATGTACCTAATATATCGCCTAACACGTACCGTGAAAAAATCTAAGATATAGTCAATAGATAAGTCTTCAAAGAATCTATTGATCGTCCATATTTGTTTAAAATCCCCATAAAATTATATAGTAAAAATTATGTGCATAAATCTGAAAATTATAAACGTGTTCATTTCAAATCGATTATATTACAGTAATTCTAGCGTACACTTCTCGTTACCTTGATTTTTTAGTATTTTTTCGACAACCACGTAGTAACTTACCTGCAACAAAAATAATAAAGATTAGTATTTCAATTAAATCATATTAGTGAAATAATAAAAAAAAATGTAAAATTTAAAGTAAAAAATCAACAAAACCAATCTATGATTTCAGCTTCAGCTGTATCCCGCACACGGCAGGACGAGCAGAGGGAACCTAGTGTTAAGACACTCCGTTAACCATTTTCAGCCAAATTCTGGAGGCGACTTTGAATTCTGCCGCTCAACACGCAATGCCTCCGGAATTCGGTGGTAAATGGGGAACGGAGTGTCTTAACACTAGGTTCCCTCTGCTTACCCTTCTGTGTGCGAGATACAGCGTATAGGATAAAAAAGGAACCTTGGAATGTCACTAGGACTAAGTTCTCCCTATGTCTGTTTTTCATAACAGCATTTTCTTTTGAATAATTTCCACGTCGACAACATATCGCAAAAAAAAACAATTTAAAATTGATCGTATAAAAATTCACAATAGCACATTTTGTTTAATAACTATTAATAAAATATCATGTTATACTCGTATTGTCATCAGAAAAAATAATGGAATTTCCAAACTATTCCCAAACAAATTGGCCAAAATCTACGACTAGCAATGGTATTAATTCACAATATATGGTTCTGGAAATGAAAAAACTTGTTCCATAAACGTTGTTTATGTTCCAAACATCTGGAACTATTTCGCATAGAACAAGAAAATATTGAAATTGTGTGAAGTAATGTGTGTTTTATTTCTTATCTTATAGGAAAAAACACCATATATCCGTAATGCAATGTGCCTTGATTTAAATATTCATTATATATTTTTTTTTAGTTTCATACTGCATTCCGTACATAGCAGGTTATGCAGAGGAAGCCTAGGAACCTAGTGTCAAGATTCTCCGTTCCCGATTAAGACACTTCTGTGCTATCCTACTTTCCGCAGAATTTGTTCAATGAAATCCCAATAATTTTTACTTTTCAGTTTTTTCTCTCTACTTTTATTCTTATTCTTCTATTGTAAGTTCTCACCTCATGTCAGACTTCATATCTGTAGGCCAACTTTTTGAGATACGGAACCCTAAAAAAGGCGATGGGCTCCACGTTCGTAATGCAAAAAAATGTGGGCGAATATGCCATCTCTACCTAAAAGTGTCATAGAGACAATTAATATTTAATAATGAATTACGATTTAATAATTAATATGCTCTAATAATTAATTATGATTTCATAATTAATTATGATTTGGTAATAAATTATTACTTAATAATTAATTATTATTTTAGAGGCCGTCGCAGTGCTGCAGTATAGTGACTTAAGCGACGAGAGTCTGGGGAATGAAGTTTTATCAATAATTGAGTATTCAATTGCCATTTAATTCAAAATGTCCCTAATATTGGGGAATCGGAAAGTGAGGATCAGAGTGTCTTGACACTACGCTGGAAATACAGCGTGAATCTAAAAAAGATTTTTACACGAATTTCATAAAACGTTGCGCCAACTTTCACAAATTTCACAAAATATTTCCACTAAAATAACGGAACGCTAATATTTATAATTTAGCATTAAAGTGCATAGAACGAGATGAATGTCTTGACTTAACGCCGTGCACAAAGGTTATTACGGAATATCTCGCTCTTCCTACCTTCATAGGTATTTTCTTTTGTAATTTGTTTTGTTATTCGCTTGTGTCTCCTGAGATTTAATAGAAATTTACGCGAACGTTCTTATGCATTATATCAATATTTTGTTTTCCGTATGAAATATCACTGAAATTAAACAATTTATAATGTCATAAATGATAAAAATAAGAATTTAAAATTATGGTTCAAAGGCATGAACGCCCGTCCGTAGACGCGACAAGTTGGATGTTCGATTCCCATTCGAAGTAAGAAAATATTTAATATTGTCATTTCCTCGCCACGGATTTGTGCCTCGTTTGAGGCAAAGCGCGGAGTTGAGTTCCGCCACTCAACGCGGAATAAATTTCAGATGTCGGCGGAAAGTGACTAGATTCCTTTGGGAGTTTGATCAACGTTCCAAATGCATCATTTCTATTTGGATTTCGATACAATTCATAAATACGCTAAAATAATATTACTAGATTGAAATACGAAACTAAAATACAGAACAATGGATGCCAAAGTAAATAGACATCCTAATGTTTGAAGAGCATTATCATAATAAGCTTCGCAAATCTTATATGGAATCTGATCTTGATTTTGGGCGTGACTCACGCCTCTCGAATTCTAAACGGCATCTTAACGCAGCTTTTGCAAGAAACATGGAGGGAATTGTGTTTGCAGGCATGGGTAATATAAAAATAATCGCTATGTTCTTTTTAGCTTCATGCTATATCCCTCCCATACAGCTGGTTAGACAGAGGGAAAATAGTGTTAAAACACTCTGTTCCTCACTTTCCGCTTAATTTTCGACGCTGTCTGATTTAAATGGGTAAAAACATACGGAGATTTAACATACACCTATATTTTATAACTTACATATACACTTAAAGCTATGGATATTCTCAATTATGTACGTAAGTAAGAAAAAATAATGACATTTAAATAAATTATTAAATTTTGTCATATTATTCATAAAATTTTCAAAATTGGACTCTTTGTAGATCAAAAATCTATAATTTTTTCTGAATCCTCTTTATGCAAGAAGTTACTAGTATTTGGAGCAATTTATGACTGTTGGCTTTAATTTATACATGAACCGCAATCCCGTGAAGCCAAGGATTTAGCTATACACCCGTAAAACGTGGTGGAGGATTATCAGAGGATTGTGGTCATTGGAAATGATCATGGAATGACTTATTGGTACATCACTATATATTAGGAACTGAAAATACAATTACATTAGTGGTTTTGCCAATTGTATAAATAGAAAATTTTATATATTTTATATAGTAAGATGGAATCAGATCTCTAGAGATATATATATATCCATTTCTTCGCTCTGGTGTGAAGGCAAGAGCGCGGCGTTGGGTTCTGCCACTCCAGAATTCGGCGGAAA
Organism: Heliconius nattereri; assembly: GCA_013403645.1. Lineage (NCBI taxonomy): Eukaryota > Metazoa > Arthropoda > Insecta > Lepidoptera > Nymphalidae > Heliconius > Heliconius nattereri. The sequence goes on along the minus strand of JAAIXI010000219.1, from coordinate 149,823 downwards.
GTATTAAACGGAGTGTCTTAACACTATGTTCCCTCTGCCTACCCTGGTGTGTTCGGGATACAGCACGAAAGCATCAGATAATTTATGATAAAGAATATGTACTCGTAACATCGTGTGAGGTTTTAAAAGCTAGAAATAAAATTTAATTTCCTTGCAGAAAACAGCTTTTTAAAGACCTGACGTTCAAATGAGCTACATATTACATTGAATTGCAGCATTTCCATTCCCATCTTGTATCGATTTTAAATCTAACTGTACCGACAGAAATACAAGACGTTTGTTTTTTAATTGTAATAAAAATATATATTTATACGTCAAAAATAATATTGGTGTATAAGATATCTCTGAATTTTTTTGTTACTTATTTATATTGTTTTATACAATGTCGATGGATTTGCACCTAGTATCATATCATTCCGTAAAATTCGGCCTGATTTTGCTGTCTCTTTTGCATACATTTAGTCAGTTACTTATATATGCATAAAAATATACTCAGAACTTATTAATTCCTCTTAAAATTTAAAGAATAAAAGAAAAAGTTTTAAGAAAATAATTTTGCTATCGCTACTTTATTTAATCGTCTTCGTCTTCGCGTTCATAGCAGGGCAATCTCAGAATAATTACATACTACTTACCATCTCTATCAGTTGAAATTTTCTTTTACGCTACTAACTGGGATTGTTCCTAATTGATACCAGGATATACCTAGCTAGTCCTAGTATAAAATGTCAAATATGTTTAAATATGTCTCGCCTTTATTCGAGGCAGTCGTGGTAACGCGACGGTTGTGGGTGATCCCCACTCGAGGAAGTTAAATATTTCCATTTCTTTGCTCTGGTGTCGAGGCAAACATACATATTTCCAATGTCTCGATTTTGGGAAAAGAATAGGAAGCTAAAATCTAGCAACGCTGGACGCGCTACACATTATGCCTGAGGACTGACTGACCGCTAAGCGCTGGCATTGGGGGTAAGGTGCGTCGTTTCATTCGATTTGTTATGTAATTAATATATTATGGGTTTTCGCCATAAACTGTGTAAATATTCAAAACAAAATGTCTCCTAACACGAATCAAGTAGTGAGATTAGCGTTTCCAACCTTACAATGCCTTCAGCTTTGTGATATTAATATAGGCAGACTTGCACCATTAGTTAACCTTCCCATGATATATTCTATTTTAAAACAACACGTTCGAACTATATAAAAAAGGCACTCATATCAAATAAATATTTACTTGCGAGTGTAACTTCTGGAAATACACCGGCCTCGTACTTGTATTTTGTTAGCATATTTTTCCTTGGTACAAATGAAATATGTCTGATGATAAATTCTAAATAATGTGTATATTTTACCTCTCCTGACTCTGATTCAGGATAAATTAAATAACTAATGGAATCAATAGCATCAGTTGCATCACATCCGTTATTCAGGGCCGACAGAGAGAATCTAGTGTAGACACTCTATTTCTTTCCACCCAACCTTAGAGACATTGTTGTGAGACAGTGTTGAGAAGCGGAACCCCATGCCACCAGAGTTATAGAAGAGTATGTATAAGAATGACACAAAACAGCTAAGTTCTATTTAAATTTGATTTATAAAACACATTTTTGACTAAAATAAAACAATTATCGCTTCGCACTGCATGTCGTAGGTACTTATACAGTTGGGTGGGCAAAAAGAACCTATTAACCTAACCAAAATTAGAGACTTTGCTGGCTTTGTCTTGAAAAAAAACGATTAAAGAAACGAGCCCACAAAAATCGCATTCAAAGCCGATATTGTTTTATTTTTATTTTATTTTATAATATTCTACAATTCCAATAATCCTTCTCTATTACAGCCACCTCTTGTAGCTTGTACAGTTTTGCATTTTGCAATAAATGTATGCCCTTTATAACTTTTACTGCCGTATCGGCACCTATAAAATACTCCGACATGTTTTCCGCTGAAGTACTATCGTTGATATAAAAATATTATTGTATGAGAGTGTAATCCTAACCGGCGTCATAAATATAAGAAATTTCTTCCTGACGGCAAATATTACAGTGAAAAGTATTAAGACTTCGTATTAATAAAACGTATTTCATTAATTTCTCCATATTTTCTCAGAGTAGACTTAACTATTTCAGAAATAGAATTTGAATTCACAATCACTTACGTGCCATTTGTCTAATTCTGATAGTAAAGCAGAATTTTAAATGTTCGTTTTTAACAGAGCAAACAAATGAGGAGCTAGCAAGTAGTCACCATAACAAAAGAGAATCTCATTTAAGATACCTGAACGATCCTTATTCAAATACAAATATAAACCAAATGGACAGAATAGAATTAAATCCAGTACACTATCTATTTGATCTTAAAACGAGTTCTAGAATAGTGATTGGCTTATATCTTACAGTATTCGATTAAATGAATTATACACATCTTTTATTTTTAGAAATAAAAGTTAAAATTTAAAAATAAACGGTTTGATTTATCCCACAAGGGAGATAAGTCCAAGAGGACGTAGTGTCAAGACACTCCTTTCTTTCCGTCCGAAAGGATTAAAACAACGAATATAAAGATTTCGGTCGTTACTTCCGCAGATAAATGACGAACAGGTCCATAAATTCACCATCTTATTCTTACTAAACACAAAGTAAAGACGTTTATATTAAAATATACTGTAAATCTACACGAACGATCAAAGTGAAGAAAATTTATGGTTTATAAGAACAGTCTGATCACTCAACAACATGCTCGCCTAATTTCCTTCAGAGAAAACCTGAACTAATTAAGAATTCCACCTGTTGAATTTCCTTTCTTGCCTCCGTTTCTACTCCGAACCTTTAAAAGCTGTGGCAGTAAATTGTTTATCGTAATTTCATTAATATTCGCTTGGTGATCGTCATGTATGGAGTCAATATTAAATTTGTGTTCATATGTTTTGTTTTTAAGGTTCCGTTCCTCAAAAGATAAAAACGGTATCCTTTACTTGTTGTCCTTCTGTCATGTAGTCTCCTTATCTCAAGTTTGCATGGATTTATTGGGTGTTATTAATATTAAACATCCCATTTATACGTTTTTGCATTTTTTTGCTGCATTTTGTACGAAATTCGCTGTGTAATGAAAACCTATAGAGTACATCTCCTTTGTGTAAACAAGTCCACAAAAACACTTATGTACGTGAAAATTAATTACGTTGCAACTATATGATAAGAAAATGGCCTAGAGTTAAGCTACTCCGTTCCCATTGAGACAATTATTTTCTCCATTTTTGGCTGAATTCTAGAGGTATTGCGGGTTGATTGGCGGAACACAACGACACGCTTTGCCTCGACGCCAGAACGAAGAAAAGAAAATATTAAATATTTCGTTCCGTCGAGTAGGAATCGAACACACAACCTGTCGCGTTTACAGTGACGCTTTTGCGCCACGAGTGCCCATAATATTTCTCCAAATTCAAAATAACAAAGGCCCAATAATAATCCATTATTAAAAATCAAAGCAAGCTGAAGCAAAATATATATCAATTATAAAGCTTTAACAAAAGGAAATTGTTTGATAGCCATTCACTTGTGTTCCTTAATTGAGGCTATACAACTTTTAATCGAATCTATTCTCTCAACTAGAGACAATTTGCTTAATAATTTTGACTGCCCTAACAAACATCCCTAACTTGTTCAATTAAAAATTGGGAACTCTCAAAACTATCAAATATAAGAGGATGGTATGGGCGTTATTACTTTTTTAAAAAAAATTTTTTAAAAAGCTAGGTCAAGACTGTCCTACAAAAATAGCCAGATATTAGTCATATATGAATCTAATAATAATTAGAATGCATGAAGTGGCTGTCTGAATTATCGATTTAGTAGTGGGTTCTAGTCCAAATCTAACACAACCGCGTATTGCAACTGATTTTTTATAGATATAGATAATATGTAAAAATATTAAGAACAAGGAAAATAATTATAAGCATAAAAATAGATAGTTAATACAATCCTACAAAGGTAACGAGTTCGAAAAATGGAATCAATTTGACTGAAGTCATAAAATTGGCTATAAAATACAACGCGTTCAAGGCGATTTTTAACTTACAAATATAAAGATTTCTAGAGTTAATCTCGTATAAAAATGCTTCATATTTTTATAGCAGTGGCAAATTTCGTTCGCTTTTATTTTTGCATAAAATTAGCTTCGACAAGTTTATTATTTGGATTGGGGTTATCTATATTTTTTAATACCGAAGGCGAAAGATTACGCGGTCGTTCACCGTCACGTTGGACCGACTGGGTAATGGAATCGTCATCTTTCAAGTATAGCTTTACGCTGTATCTCGCACACAACAGTGTAGGCAGAGGGAACCTAGTGTTGCAACACTCCGTTTTCCACTTTCCGCCGAATTCTGGAGGCTTTGTGTGCTGAGTGGCGGAACTCAACCCCGCGCTTTGCCTCGACAAATGAAGGTTTAGGTACTAAATATTTATACGCTATTTTGATTTACAATAGGTACACTTAAGTATCTAATCTACATCTGACGTCAAGGCCTACAGAAAATTTAAGGCTAATACAAAATCGAGGGTTCTTTATAATAAATAGCATTGCAATTGTATTTTGATAGCCATGTTATAAAATCAGATAGAAGTTGCATCTATGTTTATTAAAGATATTAAGAAATATTTTTTGGCACAACAAATTATAATGAAAACATTCATTTCAAATAAAATTAAATATCGATAATATGAATTAAAACTATATATACTCTAAACTAATACAAGCTAGGCAACAAAATGATGAATAGCATATTTATTTTGTTCGCTGTCACGCTATTTCTTTGTAATAGATATGGAAATAAAAGATTTGAACATTTTTCAAATAAACTATTGTTAATAATTTGTAATAGATATCAAACGTGCTAATGAAAGGATCAAGAAAGTTTCCATCATTGTCATAGTTTAAAATTTCTACATTTCCTCGAGTTGGGAACCTACAACCATCACGTTTACAATCCGCTGTCCGTCAAGCCACTGGCTTACCTACCGGGCTAAGACGGCTTTATCATTTGTATTGTCCATTAATTATAATTACTCTATTTAGGGAACCCTATCTGGTACAAGAGCGGTCTCAATACGGCTTTCAGATGATTATATAGTACTAGCGGCCCGCCCGCGGCTTCGCCTGCGTGAACTACGTTATTATTAATTTCTGTCTTCATGAGTACCTACGTCCTATAAGTGACGTCCATGCAAAATTTGAGATTCCTAGCATTTGCAGTAACAAAGTTCATACAAACTTTCAATCCCAAAAACAACCCCTTAGAAGTCGAATATTGCAAATTCCCGTCTTAGCGAGCACCTACGTCCTATAAATAAATGCTATGCAAAATTAGAGATTCTTAGCACATGTAGTTTCTGAGATTTCGTGATGAGTGAGTGACCTTTCGATTTTATATATATAGATTAAGACAAATGACAATAAACAGGTGGATATGTATGTCTGTTTGTGACGTCCGTGACGGTCTGTTTGTTTCTGCGTTATCAGCTACTGAAGTGTTTAATTAAATATCTCAGTAAATATGTATGGATTTGTTAGAGGCCTCGGTTGCGTATGCGCATGTATTTTTTTAAGATAGTTGACACAATTTTGTATATACTTTTAATTTGATATACTTTAATTAAAAACATGTGGCTGCCCGCTACTTTAAGATAAAAAATGGAAAACCTCATTTTTCTGTTCTCGTAGAAATTTCGATAAAATCTTTTTAGTAATACCAAACACTCCATAGCCTGCCTACATGCCAAGTTAAGTTTTTACTATTGAAGTGCAGGTGTTTCGTCTGTCTGTTATTTATCTGTCACTGAGTAGTCTGAGTAGTAAGACTTTTTAAGTTTTTATAAATGCTAATAAATCTTGTTTCAGAACTAATACATTCACGTCGAATTGAGAATCTCCATCGGTGTTTTCGCGAAAGACAAAATTTTTAAATTCAAACCTCAGGATAACTTGCGATAGCGAATTATAAAGTAGCGGTGTAGGCAGAGGGAACCTGGAATTGTAATGTAAAGACACTCTTTTTCATTAAGACACTTTCGTTCTCCACAAAATTTGTTAAATTAATTTATAATTCATAATAGCTATTACGTGTTAAAATACTTACCTTTTTATTAATGACGTTAACAATTTTCTGCGTATACGCCGAAGTGAAAAGCAAGGTGTGGACTGGAGCTTCCGTAGGTATTCCAAGTGAGGTCATTTTGAATTACAAAAACTTAAAACTTTACTGTCCAAATCTAGTATTGTAGCATATAGTCATTTCAGTTGTCTCCATTTTTGGAATCCAACTATTATAAAAATCAATAATACATATTTTAATATTAAAAAACTTGTAACAGAGATAAAACTACGAGTAAATAACCTATAACAAGGTTGTATTAACGTAACTCATCGTATGAACGGAGAAAAAGTAATGATAAATCAGTAGATAACTGTTATTTAACATTATTGTTTATTATTAACTGTTATTTATTATTATTACTTAGGTAAATTATATTAAGAAAGCTAAATATTTTGTAAATGACAATGAAAATTACATGGTCGAAAAATATAATATAATTTCGTAGTTGATATATTTTTCTTTTTAAAAATAAAAAGTAATTTTTGACATTAATCTTACGTAAAAAAATATTTTAGAAATATACCCAAAAGAAAAATACATAAAATACTTTAAATATTACAAGAAAATATAAGAATAATATTTCGTCACTAGGCAACACTACACTAAAAGGTATCACTGAGAAATTTTCCACGCACTAAAGTAGAATAGAAATTGTAACTAAGAGCAGCGCTCACATACTGTCATAGTGATTTTATTCAATAAACACTTAGACGTCGACGCTCTAACTTTGTAGTGGAGTAATTAGTTGAAATTACACCATACAAGGGATGCGAGACGCTGTGATAGTTATCTAGATGAGTTAAAAAAGTGAAAAATACCAGAAAAAGCAGAATTTTTTTAAAAAATAATTATATTTTCTAAAAAGTTTTAAAATGTTAGTTAAAAAATGAACACAAAACTCAAACTGAAATAATCAAAACTGTATCAAAAATCTACTTCAAATATTAGTCTACAATTTATATTTTGTACCTCATATTATACACTAATTAGTGACAGACAGAGAAAATAATGAAATTAGTCTTCTTTAAAAAATAATAGTTTGGTTTGAGACTTAACTAGGTTAATTCTTGTTGTAAAAATTTTGTTATCTTTCTTTTATCTTTTTAGTTATTTTTCGCTCGGAAATAAGCAAATTTTTTATTGTACAAAAAAAAGTCTTAAAGAAATAAAACAAAAAACAATTTTAAAATTCGATTAAGGTCAAGGTTCATGTTATTAGCATATTATATTAATTTCAATCTAACAACTATATAAATAGAGAAAATAAACATAAATGTGATAATCTTAAATACCATAACGAGCAAAATAGAAGGTTGTTGAACGAAGATTAATGATGACCAGATAGCGGCGTAGTGAGCACATCAGTAGGAGTTTAAAAACCCTCCAAACAATATAGCACAATAGAATTACTTTAGGAGGGTGTGCCGAAATATACGCATTGTCGTAAAACCTCCGGAATCCCTCTACAGGGCTCGTCTATTTAATTATGTTTCCTCTTATAAGATTTTAATTGTTATTAAATATTCTGCCAGACGTGACGCAGCAGCCCAGTGACATAGTATCTGAATGAATTAGTTTAAATTAATTAGCGTCACGCTGTTTCCTTCACTAAGTAAGGGAGAAAACATACTTTTTTCCCATTTTTATGGATAATGGTTAGGAATCCTTTGTACGAGAGTCCAACACGCACTTGGCCAGATTTGTTTTATTATTTAATTCATCCCCAAATATAATTATAGTGATTTGCCTCGAAAAATGTGGATTTATTATTAATTTGTCTTAATAAAAATGTATAAAACGGACGCCAGTACAAAGTCACGTCCGCGCCTCACGCTTGATAAGTTAAGTTCTGTGTAAATTAGAGCTCTACAATCAAGCAATTTGTTTAATCAAGCAACCACAGTACGGCTTTGTTTACTTCGGTAAGACCTCAACAGAAGAACGGTTAGACCTAGTAAATATATGTATGTAGATACTACAATGGGTATTGCGGGTTGTAATCCTGGAAGGTATATTAATATATTTTTTTGTTTTTATTTCACATCTTTCTAGTGTATAAAGTATGAAAAAATTTGAATAAATTATAAACAGCTTTAAGTTAGTACTTTGTAGTAAGTATTGATGATAATTGAAGTGTCTATCTTCTGCACATAGTATTTAGTAACAAAATCGCTTACTATCAATGTACATTGGAATCTTCCAAATTGCGCAACAAACTTTAATGTGGTTTTCACTAAATGACAGAGCAATTGAAAACTGAGGTTTCTATGTATAATACGCTTAAGTTAAGCAAGCTATACTAAGGTATAGTCAAGAATATCAAAGATTCGTAATATGAGTTCGAAAAAAATATATAAACGAAATATCTACAATAGTGAAGCCCACGCGAGCGAAACCGCGATCATAATACTAGTATAATAATAATGATATTGTATTATTTTCCTCTTTCATATTAAAAGTAAGTATATGTTATATATTTTATAGAAATGAAAACTATCGAAGAATTTAAAGAAAATTTATCGGCTTTTACCAGCTATATCTACTGTAATTTTGTGCCGTCATCTTCAGAGCTGTTTGTGATGGCTGTAATTTAATTATCTTTTAATTATACCTTTTAACATTTGTGCTTTTAAATGAATAAATCAACTGAAAATTTACATGTAATTTTTTACTTGAACACCTTTTTAATTGTAGGTACTTGTTATTGAATTAATTTACCAGTAATATAATTTATCGAAAGTCTTTGTATATCTATTAGAAAAATATATATAAATACCTATTTAAACGAAATTCATTAAACATATTTTTAATGAAAATAAAGTTTGGCAACATGAAGTTACGGAGGTATGAAAATAAAGGTTTTGTTTCCCATAGACGCAGACAAAGGATATCCTGTCAGGAATGTTCTTTAGACAGGAAGTGCGAATTATAAGAAGAGAATAGTTGAACATAATATTTAATTTATACAGTAATGGTCTTTTCTTACAAATTATTAAATTATATTTATTTTATAGTAAGTAATGGCTTCAACTCTCAATTTAATGCTCATTTTGTATATTCCGATTATAACGCTTTATTAAGTCATCAGGAACTATCCTTCTAATATTATAAATGTCAAAGTTTGTGAAAATGAATGTTTGTTCCACTTCAAACTCTAAAATAAAAATATTTTAATATCTGAATTCGCACTTATCAAATACATTTAGACATACATTTGAGTACTCTAGCGTTACGAGCTTTTGTACGTATTTTTTGAACAGAACAAGTGAATGCATAAAATATACTGAACAAAGTGTATTGCTTGTGTTATTTCACTATCCCACAAGGGGTTGTATGCATTGCTGCGATAAATTTCACAAAGTATTCTAACTTTAGTACTAACTGTACATACCTACTAATGTACCTACAGCTTTGGGCGTCACCAATAATTTAGAAGTAGATAAAAGTTTAAGCCTGTAGCTACCATCTGTTATAAAACGACTAATAGAAAAATTAATCTTAACAAAATAAATGATTTAATAAATTTTCATTTCTTTATACGTGGAGTTGTATTCCGCCATTCTACACACAATGTCTCGAATTAGGCAAAAAAATGCAACGGAGGGTGACGATTAAAAAAACATAAAATATGGGTTGAAATTAAGAATCATTCCCAATAAAATATATGAAATATGTGAAAATAAATATTATTGTAATATATATATTTTTAAAACAAGCTACATTCAACATAAAAATTATATTCTCATAAATCATCAGTAGCAAAAGATGATGATGATGATGAGAATGATAAATTGTCTCTTAAAAATGATTTAAAACTAAAAATTGATACAATATACTACTCGTGGGGAACGGAAATGTCTTAATGGGAACAGAATGTGTTAATCCACATAAGCTTAAGACAGTTTCCCAGGTTCCCTCTGCCCACCCTGTGTAAAATATAGCGTGAAGCTAAGAAATGGCTATAAACTCTTAATTATTGTTTTAAACTTTGACTTTTATACAAGTTTTGCTATTCAGTAATTTTGTGTTAGACTACAGTTTGAACTTTGAACGACCCATTCGGGACGAAGTGATTGGATTTAGTGATTTATCACTTTGTTAAAAGAGTCTGTTGGCTTTTTATTTTAATTTTTAAAACAATCCGCTTTACGATATTCTCGCCCACAGCAGGGTAGGCAGAGGGAACCTATTGTTAAGACACTCCGTTCCCCATTTTCCAACGAATTCTAAAGGCATTGCATTGTAAGTGGCGGAAGTAGTAGTTTTACACTTTACCAGTTAAATGTAATTTAAATACTTGTTTACTCTTACAAAAATGAAACTAAAGAACTTATTAAAACTGTAAACGAGAGTCGTGGGTTCGATATATAAATATTACTTTAAAATCTTTATCTTCATCTCTTCCCTTTGGTCTTTGGCTTAAGACTTAAGTTCCAGAAAATGGGAAACGGAGTGTCATAAGACTAGGTTCCCTCTGTTTACTCTGCTGTCTGCGGGATACAGTATAAAGCTATAAAAATAGAAATACGATAGAGATTCAACAAATATGTTTTAACAATTTGTGGCAAATGCATAAATTAATCTACTAATATATAATTTTACAGAAGAAATATTTCTTTTAATTATTTTTTTCTATATTTCCAATTTCAACAGATAGATTAAAATAAAATATAAATACATTTAATCTATATTTAATCAATGCAGTAGTAATAATTAGTCTTCATAAATTAACTAACACGCAGCTGTACAGATGCCGTCTCAACTGAAAATATATTTCAGTATGTTTATTTGAAAGTAAACAGCCTATAAATAAACTTGGAAAAGCAAGCATACGAAATGAAATCTTATTTTTTCAAGGTTATAAATACATGTATCTTTTAGAAAGTCATATACAAGAAATTTTATATTGAAATGTAAATACAGAAGTATCGTTTACGTGGTTGAGAGCCAAAATTGAATGATTTACCGAATTTTGGATTGACTTCTGTGTTATATCTTTTTATCTTTCTGTTTTCCACATATTTATAGCACGGTAGATAAAAAGAATGTAGTGCCAAGAACTTCGTTTCTACTGTCCTTTCAAATTCGAGACATTACGTGTTGATTGGCGGAACTCAACGTCATTTTATTTTCATTGCCCCGAGTGGTAATCGAACCCACTAACTACCGTTGCGTTTGCAGTCGGAAGCATGTGCTTCTACGCCACCAAGACCTCATAACTGTATAATTTACCAAAATAATGATAAATATAGCGTTGTCCACTTTCAGCTAATTGAAAATATTATCAACAGCGTTAATTGCGATAGTGTTTAAAGAAACTAATTAGGACACTTCGTTCTCCTCTTTCCACTCGAAGTTGTATATTTAGTGGAGGAACTCAACGCCGAAATTTCTTATAGTAGAACAAAGAAATGAAATCAATAAGTTATATACAATCATCCTAGTTGATTACGAACCCGCAATCACATTATATATAGACAGACGCTGTCCCATATCACACGGTGTGATATCCAATTACAGATATATCTAGATCAAATATTATATCTAGATAATTAAATGACATATTAGGCTATGTAAGTCATTAATCTATACTGATAAGGATATAGTATGACATAATTATGCTTTTCCACGTATAAGCGGAGACCAATCGTGGCGAAGGGGTAAAGGCAAAAAGTGTGACTGTAAACGCGACTAGTTGTCGATTCAATCCCCACTCGAGGAAATTAAATATTTAATTTAATTTATATTCCATTTCTTTACTCTTCTGTTGAAGTAAAGCACAGCGAGTGTCGCCTCTCAACGCGCAATGCTATCATTCGGTGAACAGTGAGGAACGGAGTGTTTTAACACTACGTTCTCTCTGCCTACACTGTTGTGTGCGGGATACAACGTGAAGATGGCTTTTATTATTTTATGTTCATAATAAACATGGAGTCGATTACCTTTTATAGATATGCTTCGCGCGACATACTTATGTTTCTCATGCGGTAAGGAGATACTGTTGCTATACGAAATGAATTATTATGCCATTAAACGAGCGTTTTACACTGAAATAATTCAAGAAGCGAGCGTTATGTTATCTTTTGAAAACACTCTTGGGATTACACGCGATGTTTGTAACATTGTTAGGTTTTAAGCTGCACTCAGAGACGTTATTTAGTGTTTAATTAATATTAACGAAGAGAGTGAATTTAAATGAAACATATATGTACGTTATGAGGAAAATCGAAGATGAGATGGGCAAATATCATTAAGGGACACATGAACGCCTGCAACATTTCCGCTCATAATATGCACTGGAGAGAGACAAAGAGAGATATGTAGGTTATATAGATTATGTAGGAAATATATATTTAAATAAATAATTCATTTCCACGAGTGGGGATCGAACCCACACCAGTCGTTTTTACAATCACACTTTGTACTTCTGCGTCACAACTAGCTTCAATTTATACAGGAAGAATTACTTAATACAATCGCTAGCCACATGGCCGCACAAACAGCGTCAAATAAATACACGTGTAGAAAATTTACATCATAATGCTTTGGATTACCTCAGATTAATTTTCTTAATTAAATTCGTGTGCGAAATTCAATCGGACCAATGTTTACGTCAATTCTCATTTTCCGTTACTATCTATATCTATCTATATTCAGTACTATAGATAAAAGACAATATACGTAACTAAAAAAGTTATTTAAAAAAATATATCTTTAAAAAATTATTTATAATTTTAATTTATAGAAAATGATCCCATAGTACAGTTTTTTCCCTATTACATTCTACTTTTATTGACTCAACATTGTCGAAAACTATTTCTTAAATAACTAAATAACTGAATGATATTAATTTTCGGGCTTTCAAGGGTTACCAACTTAACAGTTTTTAATTGTTATTATTTCCAAATTATATAAGACGATTAACGACTATACTAGGGCGACTCTGGTATATATGATATATCAAAAAATAATGAATAGATTTAATATAATTACACAAAAATCTACTAAATAAAATTCCGTTATCACATACGTATTTGAGGCCTTACTGTGGCCAGTCCTTGCACAGGGGCACAAGCGTGTGAATGCGACAGGCAATGGGTTTGATTTCCACTCGATGAAATCAAACATTTAATATTTTAATTTTTCTTTGGGAACGTAAATTGATACGTATGTAAGTATATAATACAGCGTTAATCTCCATTTAATGGAAGCAATCATTGTTCACACATGTTCTATATTCAACTAATCTCCGCTAACGTGACCTAAAAAGTGGATTGCAGTTTTATTATATAAAAAATCGATGATAAAATCGTTTTCAGATAAAAATAATAGTATGAGTCACACACGATACCCGTGTTTGCAATCTACTGTATAATATACGCTATTTTTTCATTTTCACGCTGTATCCCGCATATAGAGGGCTAGATAGAGATAACCTAGTGTCAAGACACTCCGTTGTCCTATTCCGATTCGAATTCGTGACAATACGAAAATAATATTCTCTTACACTAAAAAAATATTAACTTTGTTAAATATTTCTATTATAATAAGATTTGTGAAAATATCACTACAACTAATATTTATTTATCATTCACTCATTCAGTGTTCTCAACAACTGTTTATTGAGGTCATATGTAACGCGGCGATTGTGGATTCGTACCCCACTCGGGGTAACGAATCATTATTTCATTAATTCTCCTCCTCTGCCTATCCTCTGCCTATCCTGCTACATAGTTGATATGTGCGTAGAATGCTTACACGCAAAAGCTTTTGAGTTTCAATTTCCAGTCAAGTTGTGTGGAAGGCTGTTAGTACTCGATGCTACTTTACATAATAAAGGACCAGAAGAAATCGAGTTTAGAAGAAAAATTCTCAGTAACCTTTCCAATATACTTGAGTAAAATGAATTTATATAGACTATCGGTTACTATAGCTTTCTTTGCATATATTAAATTTTATTATTATTTTCTGATAATGAAAATTAAAATTTATATAAAATTGTTTATCCTATCGTTTGTCTAAAAAAAGGTTTATTAGGCATTGAATACTTTTGTAAACAAGCATCCTTGCATAAAACATATTAATATTTTAGAACTATGTACACGTAAAATTATAAAATAACTATTGTAGATTAAAAGATACCAGTTAAACGCCATTACGAGAAAAAGACTAACTGAGCGATGGAAAGACCACGTTGTCCGCACAGGACGAGATTGGACGTCGACTCTAAAAAAAATTGCAAGAGTGAAGGAAATTGAAAGAAGTCTGCATCCAATTAATATTGGATACAGACTACATACAGTACGGTCAACCAGTCGTGGCCGCCCTGAAATTACCTATAGACATCTGCGCAGATTTAATTTTAGGATTTTTCTTACTTTTATAATGAAAACCTAACTTCACGTGGCCACGATATGTTCACCGTACTGTATTTAACACCCATTTATTATGCACATGTAAACTAAATTTACATTGGCGTGCAAGGTTGGCTTAAGAGGAAGAGAATCTTATTTATTTTATCTATGAATGAATGTTTATTGAAACTAATTTTTATATGCAAGTGTTCTTGTTATTTACTATATAGGTACATGACTATTTAGAAGCTGGGTGTTAAGTGACGGAACTCCATACCTGCTTTGTTTAACTGGACTAAATAAATACCTAAGGATTTAATATCCATCCATACCTATATTATAAATTCGAAAGTAACTCTGTCTGTCTGTCTGTCTGTCTTTTACGCAAGCAAGGCCAAACTGCTAATTTAATTGTAATAAGATACTCATATAGAGATACTTGAGGGTCTCGGGATGAACATAGGATACTTTTTTTTCTCATATTTGTAATATTTTCGATATATACCAATATTAAAATACTTATTAATTTGACATGCAATTTATTCCGCCATGTTTATAACAACCGCCGTTGCTAAGCAACGATTAGCAAAGTTTGTTGTTAGAAAACGTCAGCCAAAATTGATTGATCAAAAAAGTCCGCGTTGATATATACTATAGATATAGATTTGTATACATTAACAAAAATTATATGATTTCTATAATTTCATATTCATTCTTATGAAAATAAATATAATAGTCACTTTTAGCATTTCATCTAGATGGAAATTATACGTAAGATGGTTTACTGTATAATAATTTAATAAATAATTAAGGAGATGTCAGAGATTCGGAATGACCTAGCCTACGAGTGGTAGGTACAGCATGACTTTGATGGTTTTGTAAATTTTTATCGAATTACTATTAATTTTCATTTAATTATTTGCTGCTTATTACTACTACTACTTATTAATTTATCTCAGTTCGGTTATCTATACCGATGTTATACACATAAAATATCGTAATTTTAATCATTTGGGACTTTATTTAATATTGTTCGCAAAAATGATTAATTATTTAATATAGAAAAGTGTTAGTACGCGTGCGCGGCAAACTTTAGGTACTTTTTCTAATATTAAAAATTTCCTTTAGTTACTTTTACTTCTTTTGTTTGTTCATTTCGGTAACTATAGATATTTTATCTTATAATAAATCTTCACTTGTTATTCTTTTTTAACTTATTTTAATTATTTAGGCTTATAGTTTTTTACAAATTCTATTGAAAACCGAAAATAATTTCATAAATATATTTAATACATAGTCGTATAGTTCAAGCGGGCGTAGCCGCGTCCGGGCCCACTAGTAGTTAAATAAATACGTGACATATTGTATCAGGTAAGACGATCAAAATAATAATTAAGGTAGGAAATGACACAAATTAAATGACATTTAGAAAATAATCCTAACTGAAAAGTAAAAAAAAAAGTAAATGTCCTGATACTATGAATATAAATATTGAAATACCTAGTAGTCAAATTGTGGCTAAAATAGAGGTTTTATATACAATTTTAGTAACAATAATTAGATATGTTCCACACAGAGATCCAGCCTGGAAGCCTGGAGCTGACAAAAACACGTCCAACATGCGAGTGTATGTACATCAACAATTGCCAATGAAATGCAGATAAATCAAATAACACCAAATTCCATATAATGAAATTCAACATTCGTCATACAAAGGATGATAATAAACATGCCCTTCAAGTTTCAACACAGTTCAACAATTAAGAGCTATAATATTTCAATAGTTCTACTTAGAAAAAGCTGGTGTTTTTATAAATTTATCTAAAACTATAGATAAAAGTAAAAGACTAAGCAACACTATCTATTCTTTTTCTACTCTTAATATCAATCTGTACAATCAATACTTACGAGTACTTTACATATATTTTAATGGCAAAAAATTGCTGATCATATAAGGCAAAACGTTTTAAATACTACGCTATATATACATTATGAAATTGCCTTTTACTATCTTAGATGTAACAGACATACATACACATACATTGGATCGTCAGTTCAAAACAAATGACTTTTACAATGATAACATGCCTCACACACTACTGACTTTATGTTTAGGATCGATCGTCATAGAGAGACTCAGCATCGCCAGACCGACTTTTTTGAGACCACTCTGCACCCCCTGCTGAAAAATGCACATAAATACATATAAATAGCAACAATTAGTTCTATAGTTAGAAGTTAGAACTATACTGAAACAGAAAATAAATATTTGTGTAATAATAATAAAATTAATAGCTATTGACTACTTTTATTAATACTATAAATATTTTTAAGATTAATTATATCTAGTCTTTAAATATTACACATGCTAAAAAGAACTAGTGAAAATAATTCAATTAGAGAAAAAGACTTTCAATAAATATATTATTAGGTTAGGTACGCTATTAGTCTAATAACATTCAGCAGAGATAGAGTGTTTTAACACTAGGTTCCCCAGTTCCCTCTGCCCACCATATTATATGTGGGATACAGTTAAAAAAAATGGCAGATCAAATATATATAGTTAGAATTAAATATCTAAGTTTGTGCACCTTTGCATTAATTGCCTTTGCTTAAAAATTAGTCACATCTACAAATTTAAAAACAAATTATTTTCTAAATATATTAAGCTTATACTTAACTATTTAACAGTGTAGTATAGAAGAATATAATAATAACACAAAATATACCTCTGGTAGTACTAGAGACTGAGTGCTGACTGACCTGCTTTGCATACCGATAGCTTTGTGATATACTCGTAGATACAAATACTCGCTTTCATCCTTCCATATGAATGTTATTGGGTGAGGCGTCTGGTTTCTAATCTACGACGATAGGGTGCAATGGGGCAATGGGAAGTGATTTATTACTAGATTATTTTGATTTAATGGTTAAATTTCAACAGAGTTTAATAATAATCATCAGCTTAATATTATTGCAAATGGATATTATTATCAGTATGGGAAAGTAGGGTAGAACCGGGACGCTAAGGCATATAAAACTAATATTTTACAATATAATAAGTTTTTTTTTTTCGTAAAATAAATGATTAATGATTATTTTTTCAGGCAGGGTGAACCTAGTGTTAAGACACTCCATTCCTAATATGATAATTGAAACTAAATAAATAATTTTGGTACTTCACTGCAATGCAGATACTCGTATATCTGCTACCGCGAGAAGTTCGATTGTAACGTCCTCACATTGGTGCTTGCTTCGAGTAACTTTGTTCAACAATTGAACAGCGTGATGATGATTTATTTGACTTTTTTATATTTTAATTATTATTTTAAGATGCTTACACAAATTAACATTAGATAAGATAAGATCTTATTTAAGGTTGGGCTTTTGTTTAAGAAAATTATAAGAAGCGTTAAACTATTAAATTAAAACTTCTTCTCTATTATTCATCATCTTTCTTTCGAGGATTTATTGTGTCTGATAATAATTACGGTATAGTACACTTGAGATCGATATAATGCTGTGCTGTATTGTAGTTAAATGAAGTATAATATTAAAATGAACAAATTTATTCTCAAGGAACGCCAAATTGGTAAAAATTTTGCGTTTTATAAATATAAAATGAGAATTTTCAACATGTAATTGTAAAATTCAAAATTTGAACAAGAAAAAAAATATTTAAAAAAATTTTTTGAGATCGTGTTGATTGCATCTGAATATACATACACGTCACCGTTGTAGGTTCAATTCTCATTCAAAGAAATGATTTTTTTTTCGGAGTAGAAAGTCTCCTTGCACTAGATTCCCTCTAACCTACATATATAATCTATATAATAATTATATTTTTTAAAAATAATAATATAATTATTACCCAAAAAAATATTTACGAGAAATAATAAACCACTGTATCCATACAATTACATTTTATAAATACAATTTCGACGGAACTAGCAAAAGCAATTCCTTTATCTGTATTATCTAGAACCGGAAACAGCAAGTCAATATAGGTAGTATCATCGGATATCGGATATTGAACTGGAATACATCATGGTGCTTAAGCGTCTGGTTAATATCCATATCTTTCATATTTAAATTTATTTAAAGTTGAAATGGAATTTAT
This sequence comes from Heliconius nattereri, assembly GCA_013403645.1. Lineage (NCBI taxonomy): Eukaryota > Metazoa > Arthropoda > Insecta > Lepidoptera > Nymphalidae > Heliconius > Heliconius nattereri. Next base: position 131,195 of record JAAIXI010000219.1, on the reverse strand, counting down.
TATACCTGTATATAGTAAATGTATTTTTTTTATTTTCCATTACTATTTGCAGTTTTTAATTAATTAGCTTAACGTTATATTCCGCACATCGCAGAGTAGGCAAATGAAAGCAGTGTTATGACACTCCGTTTTCCATTTACCACCGAATTCTTGGCGTGTTGAGTGGCAGAACTCGTGCGTGACATCGAATCCAGAGCAAAGAAATATAAATAATAAATATTTAATTTCCTCGAGTGAGAATCGAACCTATAACCTGTCGCGTTTACAATTACACTTTGTGCCCCACCGCAGTTGTAAATGTTTCAAATCTGAATAGTTTGGTTGAATGCACTAATCTCAGTGCATTAATATTATAAAGGTTATTTGAAGAGATTTCGAAAGGTTTTTTAAAGTATATCTCAAGCGCTTAAAATATGTCATTAGTGTCTTAGTTATTTAAATAAGAATGCGCGAGCTAAGCATCTCAATCAATAACACTTCTTATAAGTAAATAAAAAATATCTTCTGTGAATTTACAATATAAACATAATTTGTATCCTTTTACTTTTGATCTTTATTTCTCACATAGACCATAATCAATTTAGAAAGACCACCCACCGGATTGTTTACAGCTAGCTTCAAGCTAAATAATAAACAAAGATAACGGCGCGTGCGCCGGCCAGGTGCTCATGCTGCAGGTTCTTATATAAATAGTGTTGACATTTAGATATACTGTGAAAGGTTAATGAACAATTAAGGCCTGTGGTAGGTAGTCTACTGGTTTTTTTTTTAATATTGCATATTTCATCGAATGGGAATCGAACCCACGACCAGTCCCGTATACAGTCTTCAAAATGGTCGATAGCCCAATGAAAAAATCACAGTTGTTATCAAGATGGCATGGCATAATGCGAATCACTTATGTTATCTAAATAAAGTTTAAAAAAAATTAAAGGTTTTGTAAAACTCCGTAGTTATTAACAAATCATGTGTTAAATCCCTTACGTTACATTTTTTTTTTACATACGAATACATATAAGCCCTTACTTCAACCAGTTTCCAACATTAAGGGTAGGATTTACGCTTTCACTAGTTTATTTATTCAAGGTTTATATGAACAGCTGTCACACACCGGTGATCGGTGCCTCACTATGTTCCCTTGGTATAATTTACGTTTCTGTATGCAAATATGATATTGACCAACGTATTAGGAATACATAATTCATTGTAGATTCACATACTGAAATAAATGTTGAGGTGCGACAGGTTTTGGTTTCGATTCCAACTAGAGGAAATGAAATTATTGAATATTTCATAATATTATTATTTAATTGCTTTGTTACCAAAGCAAAGTGCGTCGTTGATTCCCCGATCAACACGCAATATGCCTGTCATAATAATGTCTGTGAACTTAGCAGAGCATTGTCCAGTAAATCAAAAAAAAATGAAGTTCTCTTCGCAAGCACCTGAGTTCTATAGTTCTTGATAGGTTTTATAAATAGTTCTGTCGTTTTTACCCCTGAAAAAGGTATGTAAAAAAATGATCTGCTAACTTCCCTTGGCAGATCATTTTTTTGCAAATAAAAATCGGGGCGAGATCTGCACTCATAGGGATAAAAAAAATAGTTCCTGATAATTTTTAACAATAGTTCCGTTAATTTCACGAAGAAAAAAATTTTAAAAAGAAAAAAAGAACGTTCGTTTCGAAAATAGTTCGAAAGGTAAAGTAATTTTTAAAATTAATAAAATGATACTCAGACGCGAGAACTAATTATTTTACAATGTAATATAAGTAGTTCTACGATATTTAGCCTGAAAGAAAACCAGAACTCTGAAAAAACTGCCAGCAGAGCGTAGTTGAATGTATGAAATATTGAAAAATGTCCATTTCAACTCTTCATATGTAAAAGTACTAAATAATTTTCTATTTTAATATGCTCAGACACGAGAACTCTTGGATTTCTAACAGAACATGAGTTGTTCTATTATATAAAGCCAATTACAAAACTAGAACTCCTGTAAAAATGCCAGCAGAGCATAGTTGAAAATTCGATTTGTTGAAAAATATCACAAATTAACTTGTTGCGACGAAAAATATTTTTTAAAAATATTAATATCATTCTCAGAAGCGAGAACTCTTCATTTTTCAATAGAATATAAGTAGTTCTACGATATTTTGCCTGAAAGAAAACCAGAACTCTGAAAAAACTGCCAGCAGAGCATAGTTGAACATATGAAATGTAGAAAAATGACAATTTTAACTCTACATATGTAAAAGTACTACATATTTTTTTTTGAAAGTGTTCAGACACGGGAACTCTTGGATTTCTAACAGAATATGAGTTGTTCTATTATATAAAGCCAATTACAAAACTAGAACTCCTGTAAAAATGCCAGCAGAGCATAGTTGAATGTATGAAATATTGAAAAATGTCTATTTTAACTCTTCATATGTAAAAGTACTAAATAATTTATTTCTGAATGTGCTCAGACACGGGAACTCTTGGATTTCTAATAGAATGTGAGTTGTTCTATTATACAAAGCCAATTACATAACTAGAACTCCTGTAAAAATGCCAGCAGAGCATAGTTGAACGTATGAAATATTGAAAAATGTCTATTTTAACTCTTCATATGTAAAAGTACTAAATATTATAATTTATTTCTGAATGTGCTCAGACACGGGAAGTCTTGGATTTCTAATAGAATGTGAGTTGTTCTATTATACAAAGCCAATTACAAAACTAGAACTTCTGTAAAAATGCCAGCAGAGCATAGTTGAATGTATGAAATATTGAAAAATGTTTATTTTAACTCTTCATATGTAAAAGTTGTTTAAAGTAGTTTTCCATTTTTTTTTAATTTTGTATTCGTTATCATTTCAAAATCTTCTGCGTTACGTGATAATCAATTTTTCTAATACTTCATAACGTTTTTGAATCTGTGAAGGACGAATAAAAGAAAGAATCAACAGAAAATGTCGAGGTACGATAAAAATACAATAGAGGGATTCTGCAGCGAATGTCAGGCAAGATTTAAAAGTAAGTTGTTAAAAGAGCCAACAGAGAGAGTCGATGTGATATTGAAAGCATTAGGTTAGATTCATATTCAGGGCAAAAAAGAAGACAATTGAGAGGCGCTCGTCGCACTGAAGTCGCAGACTATCTTATCGATGGCGGCAAAGATGCATTAACATGGCGGCGGAAAGAAGCTGGGCTTATTAAGAAATTTGGAGGAAAAAATCCGCCGATCTTACCGAGTAATGAAAGGCCAAGGAACAAAGATTGCTTAGTAAGTATGATTTCAAGTTCGGAAATCCTGCATTAAATTTACTGAATAGCGCTGAATATGGCAAGTTCGTTAGCTGCATACAATCTATTGGGTTATATCGATTCAATTGTATGTATTGGCTACCCGAACAGCTTCAAATATATGTCTCCCGTTGTCGCAGTGATCCTAATGCAACATTAGCAATCGATGCTACGGGTGGCATTATAAAGCGCGATAAGGTACAGAAGCCACATATTTTTTTATATCAATGTGTGCTTGTAACGAAAGACGGTAGTGTGCCAACTTTTCAAATGGTTTCAGCCGATCAAAAGTCTATTATTGTGGCTGGATTTTTTAGCCACATCCTTGCTGCAAACGCTCCTATTCCACCAATTGTCGTGACTGATTTTGGATAGTCTCTTTTACATGCGGTAGCGCGAATTTTTGGCCAGTGCGCAAATTTTAACGACTACTTCAAAAAGTGTTACGATGCTGTTGTAAATAAGTCGTCCTCACTGCCATCAACATTTATGAGATTAGACGTCTGTTATCTGTTCTCAATGATAACGTGATGGCCCAGCTTAAAAGGAAACGACAAGTCTTTGGTGCGGCGATTTCATAATCGGTGCCTTGGGAAAGCTGCCAAATCTCAAATCTCGAAGATTTATCGTATTTCATTGAATTAATTTTGATAATTGCGCTTAGCAATTGTATTGGCTCTGGGCCTGACAATGAGCTTTTACCATCAGTCAAACGATTACATTTTCTTAACAATAATATTAAAGGTTTTGAAGCGATTACCGATTACAATGATGACCAGGATGACGAAGTTAAGGATGAATCTAATGGAGAAGCTGGTGACATTATTGATGAAGAATTTCCTTTAAATGAAAATAAATTTATAACCAATAAAGAACATAATATGATTGAACAATTAAAATACACACAAAGTTGGAAATTATGGGGTGATAAATTGTATGATTCTGCTGTTAAATCCGCTGAAAAGTCATCGGAAGGAGATACAATTAACGCATGCTATAATGTCGATTTTGCAAGAAGGTTAAAAAGATACCTCCTTCTCTATGTTCCTTTGTGGACCGCAATAATGGTGCCCATTTTTGGAAGAGGTACTGTAACTTTTTCATCTGCCTCAGTTGAATCGGAATTTGCAGATTTGAAACATCGTGAATTTAGAGGTGAACTTGCAATGCGTGTAGATAGATTTGTTATGCAACATACTGAGCGTATCAACGAAAAAATCAAGGAGAGCTGCAAAGAGTCAGATGGTCCACAACAAAATCGAGACGAACTTGAGTGTAAAACTATTAACTCTGACGAAATCACGTTTAATGTAAGTGCACATAATATGTGTAGTACTCCAAGCCACGATGAAAACAAAACTTTATCTTACCTACCCAGTCCATGGATTACAAAGTAGCGCAATCTTCCCGGAACCAAAACACTCCAGCTCTGAACGATTGGAACATTAGTGAGGATTGGAGAGGATTGAGCAACGACGCAAAACGTAAAGGTCAAAACGATAATTTGCAAGTTAAAAAACGAGTGAAGCCAACTTGTTTAGACAACTGTCCTGAATGGGATTTTATAAAAAATGCAAGAACTGCTCGTGCACCGATTGTTTTAAACGAAAACATCGCAGGATCTGTGCGTTTAAATAATCAAAATTTGAATGTAACTTCAACATGTGCTTTCGATTCGATTTTCCAGGCCGTTTTATGTGGGTTATTGGCCAGTCAAACAAACTTTGAAAATTTAAAATTATCTGAGTGTCCTATTATCAATTTAGCACAGAACGTCAAAGAAAGTAAAAAAAAATCAGATTCAAAGAGCTAAAATATTAACGGGGATTTCTCTTTTTAAAAATACAACCGCGATATATGCAAAAAAGACAATTCGCTTGGACGCAGCATGCGATGCAGCTCATTTAGCACAATATCTCTTTGAGAAAGAACCGAGTTACTCGTATACCTCCACCGTTGATTGTTCCTGTGGGTACAAAAACCAGCATAAATATACTGTCTCCATCTGATCGAGATAGCCATAGCAGATTGCATGACAGTAAAAAGATCTTGTTACAACTGTAAACAAATAGGATCTAGCGTAGATAAATACGGACCCCACTTGATCATTGATACTTCAATTATAAGTGATCCTGGCTATTCCAAAAAAGAGAATATAATTGTTTTTAGGCTAGAATCATTAAAAATATATATTGAGGTTAGTGGAGAAACTTATATGATAGCTGCTGCTATTGATTTCAGTCCCGACAAAAAACAAACTAAGTAAAAGTTAACATATCCCCGTCTAAATTTCTTAATTTTATTTTATAATTTTTATCGTTTCTTAAATCATGTTCAAATTAAAAATATATCTTAAATTACTAAAAATATAATCTGTTAAAGAGTCTCTCTCTATTGTGTGCGTAAAACAGCGAAAAACGAAAAAAAATCTAAATTAAAAAAAATGTATATATCCAATATCCATACATATTATCTACATTATATAATATAGACTATAACATTTGTTATCTAATTAGTTTTTTATTTTTATCTGGCTGTGCTTAACTCATTATAAATAAGAGTTGTGAGTTCCTACAAAATATTTTACCCATCTAGTGACGGAAAGTGCGGCGTTAAGTTTCGCCAGAGAGTTTCTACCCCGCATAGTTTCGGATTTTATTGTACGTCAGTCATGCTCACACACCAACGGAAGAGTTTTACAATTATGTACGCATAGATTGGGACCCGTTACCTCTTCGATAGGTCTTCTATACACTCTACAATACATAATTATTAAAAACATTTTCACATGCGAAAATAAAACCTGATATAGTTAGAACTAATATGTACATAGAAATTGACGGCCTTGAAAAAGTTGTAATTTTTTCAATGTTAACACGCAAGTTTGCAACTTTATGTCCAAATGTATAACAGAAAAATGTGAAAGACAAGTAAAAATAAACAAGCAAAATTTTGGGTACCATAAATTATAAATATTTTTTATTTTAACCCTTAATGGAATTCAACAGAAAATCAACAGTTTAGTTAGTTTTTAAATGGCGACAGACAGTCGCAAATTAGGTATTGCAATAACTAATATTTATTTTAATTATTTGAGTGTCTCAATTCAATATAAAACTGACATCCCTGGACTGGACCCGCTACCATCGCGGACCGACAAACGCTGTACCACTACGCCACAATGGTCAATTCATTCTACGTTCACATTATATTCCATAGAGAACTGACATTGCGTGTTAGTGCGCACGCGATGGAAAGATCAAAGATAAGTTTCGCTGTAATTTTTTTTAATATATTATTCGTTTTAAAAGGGAAAATTACTACAAGTAAAATTGCTTTAAATCGTTCAATGTCGTGTCATTGCTATATATAATAATAAGGCACTTATTTATTATAGCATTGTTATCTAAATTGTTTTTATTACTTCAGTAAGCGTTGAAGTATGAAGAATTTCAGTAAAAAAGCAATACAATCATATTCAAAATAATCAATTAGAAGTCAGTGCAGCTGTCCCACGCTTATCCCGATATACCTTCTATATTTTCATTTCGGTGGCGTCGAAAAAAAAACGCGGCGTTGAGCTCCGCCACTCAACACGCAATTCCTCCAAAATTCGGCAAGAAAGGAGAGTCTGAAACACTCCCTGAGGGCAGTCTTCCCTCAGTATGCGGGATACAGCGTGAAACTAACGTATATAAATAAAATAAATAATATTTAATTAGAAATTTCTAAGAAACACTACATGAGAGGCTTCTGTATCTAGCGCTCAGGTTAGTCATAAAACGTCGCCGGTGATAATGAGAAACGTGCTGGAACGTAAAACACGGGTACCCTTTAGTTTAACTTACGGATAGTATGACTAGTTGTTGGTTCAGTAGTTACGTTGTTTGGCTAGAGACAATGAGGGTGTGGGTTCAAATGCCGTATTAAATAACAAGTTTCTAATAAAATCAAAGTTTTGAACATATAAAGACCTACTATATCTATTTCTCTGTTCTAGTTTTTAGCATCACGCTGCATCTCTACCAGGGCAGCCAGAGAACGGAACGCCAGACACTACGGTCTCTATCTAACTCTTACCGCCTCCTCCACAGTCACCGTCTCTGGAGGGCGCATGTTTATACATGACCATCCTCCAGTATCATCATATCGATGATGATGATGATGATGATGATGATGTGATCTCTAAACTCAAAGTCTTCCTTAACTCTGCTACATCTCTTTTTATGCTAAGTTGAGGTACTCTTCAAGTCTTCTCTCTTCGGTCAATGTCCGAAATATCCCTTAATTCCAGGGAAAACAAACCGATACATTAATTTTATATGAATGACATAAATATTAATAAGCAATATAGGGGAAACAACTTCCAACATCTGTTTCAGGCAGTATTTCATGTGAATCCATTAAAAGCTTAGTGACTTTTGAGACTAAGTGAGTTTCGGTAGACAGGTAAAATTATATTTAAAAAAATAATGTAGGCCAGTCGTCGCGCAGGGCCACAAAGTGTGACTGTAAACCGACTGGTTTCGGGTTCGATCCCCACTTGAAGAAAGAAAATATTTATTTAAATTTACTTATATTTTCATTTCTTTCATCGCTCTGGTGTCGGGACAAAGCGCGGCGTTGAGTTCCGCCACTCAATACGTAATGCCTTCAGAATTCGGTTCCATTTACTCTCCTGCGTACGGGATAAGGCGTGAAGCTGATTTAATTTAGATTTTTAATTTAAATTATTATGAACTTACATACTAAATAACATACTTTTGTTTTGACTAGCTCTATATGTTTTCATAGGATATTATCATGAGGCTCTACGTATAATGTCAATATAGGTTTAGCAAATATGTTATTATAACAAAATTTACATTGTTATTTTGTAATAACTAGACCTAATATAAATAAACATATATTACTCTTTGTAAATGCTATCTTGCCTCAGTGGGTACAATGAGTTCTTAGATTAAGCAAAAACCACCACCTATACCTATACCACTAAAAATTCCAGATAAATCAACTGAACATATAGGTATTTGCAAATTTTTCTCAGCATCACGCTGTATCCCGCACATACGTCAACCTGGACATCTAGGGTTAAGACATTCCGTTCTCATTAAGACACTTTCAAAGTCAAAGTCAAAGGCAAAATATCTTTATTCCATAAAAATACTTAACATTTACTTGGACATATCCAAAAAGTTAAAAACAAAAAAACCAAAAAAATGTACATTTTTGACTTGAAAAAAGCCCGTTCAAATAGTTGAGCTCATGAGAAGATCCAGGCAAAGAAACTCATGGCCACTCTTTTCGTCTCCACTTCCCGCCCAATTCTAGACGCTTTGCGTGTTGAATGGCGGAACTCAACACCGCGCTTTGCCTCGCTACCAGAGTGAAGAAATGAAAATCTTAAATATATTAATCACACTACTCGCATCCTAGAGTCGTACTAATTACAATTAACTTGCAACATTAATGTATAAAGAAAGATTAAAGCTCTTTAAAGTGTCATTAAGTTTCAACTACACTGATGACCAATTAACAGTCGAGTATTGAAGTCTTGTAGTACTCTAGTAGGAATTTAATGATTCAAAAGTATGGAATATCAGTTATCGTGAAAATTATCATATCTTTGTTAGTAGACACATAAGTAGGTACTTAAAATACTTTGTACGATTTTAAAAAATCTATACATATGCAAATATTACATTAAAATAACTGTTAACTTTGGTTGAACGCCCCAATCTTAGGAACTCGTTCAAATTGAAATATTAAATAAAATTTTATTAAAATCGTTTCAGCTATTTAATTTAGGAAGAGCACAAAACAATTATATAGCTACGTAAGAATTATAGTAATGCACGATTTCAAACGACTGAACACGCAATGCCTTAACGTACATGACAATTACGTGATTTATCTATAGAAATTCTCTTTTATTATTTAAACAGTGCCGTAATATAATAAACATATTATATTTGTAATATTCTATTTTTTAGCGTCACATTATATGCCGCACTCAGCAGGATAGGCAGAGAGAACCTAATGTTAATACATTCCGTACCCCATTCTCCACCGGATTCTGGAGACATTTCGTGTTGAGTTGCGGAACTCAACGCCGAGCATTGGCCTCGACAACAGAGCGAAGAAAATGAAATATTAAATATTTTATTTCTTCCAGTTGGAATTGAACCCTCAACCTGTCGCGTTTACAGACACTTTGAATCCCTGCGCCACGACTGGCTTCAATATAGATAATTATCCTTCTTTTAAAGTACTAAGTCTAGTGTTGAAAACCACATTAAAATTCAGTGTGCCCATTCCTTCAGAGATTGAGCGGTATGACTTTCTTTTATGCTACGTAAAGAAGATGCTTATTTCAATTATGTTAAGTTATATATTACATTTTACAATTCAAGGATCCACTTTGGTCACAGTAATTTCCTAAGAGAATCTTGGCAAATACTTCTCTCTATTGCAACTAAGCCTTTTGGCAAAGAAACTCAAATGTCCGTAAATTCAATTTCCTTTTAGTCTTCAAATTAATTCATTGGCACCTAAAGAGATATCTACTGACGACCGAAACATCATTTAAGAAATACCTTTCATAACTTAAATGCTTTTCCTAATTATAAATGAGACCTATTTGACACTCTTTCACCTATTAATGTTATAAATGTAAAAGTTTATGAGGATGGATGTTGGTTCCACTTTCTCGTAAAAACTTCTGGACGAATTTACATAAAACTTCACAATAATATAACTTATACATCAAATGTAAAGATTTTTTATAATTTGAATAAATTAAAAATAACAAATAAAAGCTGGAGGGAGAAGCCGCATTTGGGTCGATAGTCTGTAAATGTACTAAGAATGTCTTTTTACTTAGTTTTGAGAATTCATATTTCATATTAATTAGAGGGTATCTCAATATACCTAATCACTGCCCCGTCAGTCTAGAGTCTAGTTCAGTTAGCCCGTCAGTGCTCAAATAATATATTATTTAAATCGGTCCTGCTGTTGACTTATAACACTGTAGCCTGCAACAGATTGCGTTGACCTTCAAGAATAGAAAATGGCAAATCTCAAATCATTTAGTGGTCCCTTACACTCCTACTCATCAAATTTCATTACTGTAAGTACAGTAGAGGCCGTTTTTGATCAGAGGCACTAGAGTGTGTTTTTAACACGACGGCTGTGAGTGCAATGCCCACTCGAGGAAATCTATAATTTAGTAGAATTCGCCTTTTGTTGTCTGTCAGTCAAATAGTAACGGAAGAGTTTTAAGTAATATAGATAAGACAGTCGACAAGGTGTGGATCGATATTGTACTATTAAAGAAACATCGCTAAGTATCCGTATCTAATTTAGAGATAGTAAAACTGTGCTTGATGATAGATATTACATGATATTAAAGCAATATATAAATTCAATTTGCATATTAATAATATTCCTATATTATTTCATACTATTAATATAATATTAATATCACAGTATAAAGTAATAATATTACTTGGATCTAGGAGGGAGAAAATAAAAAACAATTGAATATCTATAGGTAGGGTTTCCTCGTGATCGTAGAACATTGACCCATAACCTCCGTTTTGCCGCTGCTGCTGACGGGTGTCATGGCAACCATCTTACTTGGGACTTTCCTAAATTTAGATCAAAAGAATAACATGTCAGTGCGTAGAAGGATATATGATGAGGAAGGGTTTCTCCGCCGTGAGACTAGTTAAAAATACCGGAAAATTGGGCGGTGTGTGGGAAACTTTAACTAACCAGGCAGAGAGTACCCAGTGTTAAGACACTCCGCTATATGCGAGAAACAGCAAAAAGCTACTAATTACTTCAAATATAAGCAAAACAGTTGCACTGCGGAGTCAACTATAATAACATATTTGCCGCAAAGGCAACGTTATAAAGAAACTGGAGATTTACCTGAGGTAAAGAAAAAATCCTAACTCCTTATGAAGTATATTTTCTATCTTTCTTTATTATCAAGATATTATCAATAGAAGTCGGCTGAAAATGGGGAATGTCTTAATACTAGATTCTGCCAACCCTGCCGCGTGAGTGCAGTGTGAAGCTGATTTTATTTATATTTAACTAGCGACCCTCTTGCGGCTTCGCCCGCTTTTAGTACTGGATTATTCATATAATGTATGTTTGCAAAGCACTTAAGATAATGTGAAAATTAATTAAACCCTAATGCAACCACCGCACCGCATTTTCGTAGTTTCAATTAGTAAGGTATAAGGTTTTAAACCATATATCGCGCTGAAATAATACATTCAACTCCAATTATCCAATACGTGCAAAAGCGTCTAAATCTTCGTTGCTATAGAGGCAGGCGGTTTTTTTTTTTTCGAGCTTGTTGTTAATGCTGAAGAGGGTATTCTGTCCCAGATGCAAGCACTACGTGGCTGCCTGTGAGGAAAATTAAATAGAATACATCGGCCGGGAATTGCACCCGGGCCGCCCGCGTGGCAGGCGAGCATTGTACCACTGAACCACCGATGCGTGTATGGCAGGCGGGCGCGGCGGACGCGCTTGTATAAGCAAAAGGTCGCGGGGCGCGGAGGGACACATGGCGAGTGGCGAGCCGTTTCGCAGCAAGGATTTTTTGATATTGTAACAACTTCTAAAGTACTTATTAAAATGAAAAACAGTAAAAGACAGTTTTTATCTACATTAAATGGCCAACGGAACTAATATACTTATTTAAATGCTGAGAGTAAGGGATAAGTAAAACTTGAGTCGATACAGCTGAAGTGTCAACGGCGTGATGTGTCTGTTGACACGGTTAAATGCGGTTTTCTCTAAAACTATTCGCAATTTCGAAATAGTGTAAAAAGAAAATTTTATCTTCGTTTAACGTAGAAAATTAATAAAGTATTTTAAAGGATAAGGATTAATACCATTATCGAAAACTATCCCTCACAATAAAAAATATATTGAAATTATTATTTTTAGACAGAAAAATGATCACTACACGTTATTCTTAAAAGATACCAATATGCCGTCGGGAACTTTTTTGCAGATCTTATTAAGAGGAATAATACTCCAGCACATTATTTTCATGTAGTACTTACCATTAAAGCAGCGCATGCGCGAAAGTGTCTTAATGGGTAGGACTTTATACACATTTATCTTTTTTATGTTAACTTACATAAGAATTTACAAATAATAAACTATATATAAACCTTCCCTGAGAAATACTCGACCTAATGGTGAAAACCGCATCAAAATCCGTTGGGTGGTTTAGAAGAAGAAGAGTTAGAAAGTTCAGACAGACACGAAAAGCGACTTGTTTTTATAAGATATAGGATAGGATAGGAAGTATTTTGAACAATATAAATAGGTATATTGAAAAAAAAACAGCTTCACGCTGTATCCCGCACATAACAGGGTAGGCAGAGGGAACCCAGTGTTAAGACACTCCGTTTCCCACTTTCCGCTAAATTTTGGATGCATTGCGGATTGGCTGGCGGAACACAGCGCCGCTCTTTGCGCAGAAACGAAAATATAAATATACAATAAGAACCACACTATTTATGAAATAAAATATTTAAAAACAACGGTTACTCACAATTTCAAAAACACATTAGAAGCACAAACAAACTTAAAAGGAAAATATATTTAATCCCAAAAAGCTTTAGTGCTACAGAAAATTCAAACTCGCTTTATGGATAAGCTTGAGGGGGGAGAACAAAGTGATAAATCACTTTGGTTTTAAGCCAAGTGCGAGACAACGCTGAATATGGTATCCACATTTATCATGACAATAATCCCTGAGATATGTGCAATGCCTATTCTACCACGAGTATGACGACCACGACTCCGGTAACACCAGAGGAACTACAGCTGGAGGACTACAGGAGATAGACGCGCCTTTTTAAGGTACCTATGTCATATCGACCTGGAAACACTGCCGCGGACAGGCCACTCCACAGTTCCGTAGCGCATGGAAGTAAGTTTTTACTATAACCTATTATTTAATTAAACAATTTAATATTTAATTTGTTCACATTATCCTTCAGAGTCGGCGTGGGTTAAATTTGAATGCAATACTTATTTAATATATACTAAAGGCACACGCGAAGTTGATAGCAACCAATATAAAATATTACAATAAGATAAAAGAGAAAAGAGTCGTCAAAAAATTAAAATAGTAATTATTATACAATTTTTATCCCGTGTTGGTATATAATATTCTAATATCTATAAAAAAAATTGTACTTTTAAACTAATAAATATGGATTTGTTGTCAGTTTTCTGATTTTACTATAAGTTTGGCGATTACTTTTAGGCATTAAACATTAACAGCAAAACATTATTTACAAGGAGCATGTGGAAGTTGGAATTAAATTATATAGGCAGAGACAGAGATTATTATAATATATAATTAGTAAAAAAAACATAAAATACATACTTAAAATATTATTATAAAAATATTATTTACTTACAAATGTCAATGTAATCATAACTTACATAAATTGATGCTATAAAAAACTCAACTTCTCTGCTTCACGTTGTATCCCGCATTAACAAAGGTAGGCAGAGCGAATTTAGTGTTAAAGCACTGCGTCCTCCACTTTCAGTCTGAATTCGAGACGTTACGAGCTGGATGGCGAACTTAATGAATGATTTGTGGACTGAGAAGAAATGGATCCTACAACCAAAGTGCCAGCCAGAAAAAATACCATTGCGGCACAAAGACTTCTCAACGTATTAAAAAATAACAATAATAATATTATCCGTAGAATTAATTTCGTCTAACGTTCGTATAGAAACAGAAAGTTAGTATAAAACAGTTAGCTAAGCTAATTACCATCAAATCTGTATCGAGGTCAACACATTATCCATAGTCAACCATGAAAATTTGATAACGCATAGCCTTGTGGGAAAAACTTATATATTTTCTTGATATCAATCTTATTGCCGTTGACGTTTTACTTGTTGATTTTTGTATAATCTATCTATATATATAAAATCGAAAGGTCACTCACTCATCACGAAATCTCAAAAACTACAAGTGCTAGGAATCCCAAATTTTGCATAGGAGTTATTTATAGGACGTAGGTGCTCGCTAAGACGGGAATTTGCAATATTCAATTTCTAAGGTGTTGTTTTTGGGGTCGAAAGATTGTATGAAACTTCTACAAATACTAGAAGTCTCAAATTTTGCATAGACGTCACTAGGACGTAGTCATGGAGACAGAAATTAATAATAACATAGTTCACGCAGGCGAAGCCGCGGGCGGGCCGCTAGTATACTTATACAGTAACTGGAATTAGGTGAAAAATTAGTTAAAATTATCTATAGGTAGTACACCTTTGTTAATATTATAAATTTGAAGATTTCGTTTGGCTGAACATCCTAATCTTAGAAACTACTGGTTGGAATTGTTTGGAAGAAGGTTCAATTCCCACTTGGGGGGAATAAATATTTAATATTTTCACTTTGGAGTGTCTCAACACTAGGTTCCCTCCGCCTTACATGCTGTATACAGGATATGGATATGGAAATGCAAATATAAACGTAAATAAATATTTCACTTCCTCGACTGGGATCGAACCCACAACGGAAAAAATTACATTAAAAAAAAGAAAAAATATTAAACACCCACCCCAAAGACATCAAAAATCATTAACACTTACCTAAGTAACTCCAATACAATTTACGACGCGTAAAACAAACGACGCTATAAACATTTCGTCAATTGTCTATGGCTGCCAATGGAAAATTTTTACTCTACGTCAGTCAGTATGGTTGTAAAATATTGATGAATCTATGTATTATAATTATTATTAATATTATATTATGTAACATATTATGTACATTGACACAAAGAAATAAGTTAGTTTTCTTAAGTGTTTTATTAAAGAATTTAAATTATTTCCATTTCAGACAACTCAATGTCACGAGAAATGAGCGGAAAACGGAGTTCCTTAAAGTTAATTTTTCTCAGCCTACCCTGAAACGTGGGTCGATCCACCGGTCGATCTTGTGATGATATTTTCATTCATAAATTATAATCTATACATTAAAACGGCGTCTTGAGGTAGGGCTCAAGTTCGATCTCAGAGTTGAGAGCGGTTTATAAGTACGGGTAAGTAAGTAAGTGTTTTACGTCCTATAAGTACGAAAATCGAACTTAAATATTAATATGAAGACAGTAAAAATCGATTACTTCTATTTAAATATAGGTTATGTAAATATACTCAATGTATGTATATTTTATCGTCACGCGTTAGTGATGTGTGTTCTACAATAGTAAAAAAAATATTATTAATTGAAAAAATATATATTAGTGTAGTAATGAAAATAGAAAACTGTTTAAAGTAATTACAGAGTGCATAAAATTATTAAGTTTTTAATAAGAAAGTTAGTTAAAAAAATATCTATACTTCACACTTATTTTTCTGTCCGATTATTTTACTATCACGATACATTACTGAATATATTTTTATTAAATTAGTGAATAAATTTAACATTTTTAAATGTAAATTATAAAAAATACATTCAAAAATATAAAAAACCACTCTTCCGAGGGCGGGACAAGGGTTCAAGCCATCGGTGGCTAGGGCTCCAGAGAGAGGAACCCCCGCACAATACGCGCCGTCTCAAGTAAAACTTCAGCCTTCTGTATCCGGTTCTTGATCCAACAGCTAAGCGATAGCCTCTTTAGATGTTGGTAGAGGCTTTTTGCTATTAAACCGTTAACCGAAACCTCATCGGCACAATGATAGTCGCACTGACATCCCAAATGCGGGAATCTCATGGGCTAGGTCCTAATATTTAGATAGTTTTTCTTTTTCGGCCTTCACGAGGTATTATTAGGTAATATCATATAATATATAAGATTGACTAAAAGCGTTAATTTTATATTAAAATATATAGAATATACCAACTACTTTAACACAAAAGAATGCTCTAAATAATACATATTTTCAAAGAAACCGCAAATAAGCTCTAATTTTGTAGAAAACAATATATCTACTTTAAACTTCTGAAAATCCAACAAAGTTTCAATTTCCGATAATTAAGTCCACGATATAGATTTTTGATGGTAAATTATTAAACTGAGGCCGGTCGTGACGCAGGCGCTGGCTAACAAGCGTATGACCGAAAAGACAGCCAGTTGTGGGTTCTATTCCTACTTAAGGAAATGAAATATTTAATTAAATAATATATTTTATCGAGCTAAAGCGCGGAGTTGAGTTCTGCCGCTCAACACGCAGTGCCTCCAGAATTCAGCCGAAAGTGGGAAACGGGAAGTCTTAATGGGAACGGAGAGTCTTACACTAGGTTCCCAGATTCCCTCGGCCTAGGAAAGCTTAAACAAAAATAGAAAATGTTACCGCAAAATAATAAAAGCCGGCCATAATTTGAGTTTTGATAAATCACCCAGCGTATTATAACATCCTTTAGGCAACTCATGCTCTCTTTATGCTAAAAAGCCAATTTTCACGACAAGTGCTCCACCAAAAGAGTAATTTCCCAAAAAGTCGACAGCGCGGCAAGCAAGCGGAGCCAAGTATATGAATAACCTAATCTATCAACCGCAAAATATCCTATACAGACGTCACTTCAGAGAAAATAATAAGAATATCTAGAAAAGACATCCTTAAAAAAGTTCATTTTAAAGGTTATTTTGCATTAACACCTTTATGTCGTATTCTGCATGAATTAAACATGATATCGCGGCTCTTATTTCTCTTTGTATTTATATAGGAAAAATAGGTCATTAATAATATAATGTATATAAATATAGTTGTGCATAAAAGTTTACCTTTGAACTTTGATATTTAAGCAATTCTTGGATACATTAATGGTTTTAGTTTGTTCGTCCTTTAGTCTATATTTAGCTAGTATATATTTTATATTCGGCAATGGTTGGACTTAAATTCGAAAGTAGAAAATGTCAACTGTATGTATTTTACTGACTAGGAAATATTAATTAATTATTTAAAAAATAATTTATTGATCCCTTTTATTTCAACAACATAATAAAATTAGTTAGCTTCCTTCACGTACGGTGCAATTTCGCTATCAATTCATTTTCGGGTACTAAGGCATATCGAGATGTTGTTTTTTTAAAGTCAAATATGTCAAGTTTCGTCAAAATCGGTTCAGTATTTTTTTAAATATAAGGGTCTCATATGTATAAGTTAAATGAGCAGGTCTTTAGCCTATATTTATAAGCCGAAAACCGAAACTCGCATCTCAAGATCAATCTCAGACTTGAGAACGAATTATAAATACGGGCCTAAGTGATATAACGTGACATTGGGAAAGTGATTTGTGCTATACTGGCACGCTCAAAACGCACTTAACTACGAATATAGAACTAAACTATTTAATTATATATGTAATGTTACTAGGATCCCTCTACCTGACGAAAATTATGCGTAGAGGAACTTTTTTTGTTCAAAAATCATTAACATCGAATTCAAGGATATTAGTACAAATTCAAAATGAACATTTCAGTTAAATAACTTTTAAGATATTTCATCCCTTATAAATGTGTTAAAAAAAAATATAATGCCTACATGAATATTCACATTTCCAATTCTAAGTTACCTACATAAAATTATTTACGTCAATGTTTCTTTGAGAGTATTACATCAAAATTAATATTTGATAATAGTTTATTTATATTAAAATTCACGAGTTTATATCAATAATAGTTTAGTTAGATTAAAATTCACGGGTCTTAATTTGCCAATTATTGTTAATTCCTTAAAAATAATTCTTTTGAAAAAAAAATTACGAATAAAAATATACAATCAATTCTAACATTGCCATTATTTAAATTTTAAAGTAAATGAAATTTTATTAGAGGTTATTTGGTTTTTTCACATAAAAAAAAGAGGTCAAAGTACGAAAAATTATCACGCAATTTCAATTATCACAAATAGTTCATTAAATTAATATACTTATATTAGTTATTTTATTTAAAATTTATGTAACTTGAGTTCTGCCACTCAACACGCAACGCCTCCGAAATTCGGCAGAAAGTGGGGAACGGAGTGTCTTAACACTAGGTTCCCTCTGCCTACCCTGATGTGTGCGGGATACAGGAAGCTGCTCTTGCAACTTACTGTTACATAAAGTTAAATATTATTGTAAGCAGCGTAATGTTTATATATTTTCTATTATCCTGCAGTGTTTGAAGTAATATTATGGCCATTCATGTGACGAACAATGGCCTAACGGGAGTGTCTCTTTGTTAGGAACTTGCGAGTTGTCTCTACACATCGAAACGGCCATTGTTAAAACATACGTTTAAATATAAAAAATAATGTTAAATTATATAATTATTTCTTTCAATAATATATAACAGATATAGGCATTTCTTAAAATATCCTTATTAAATACACCTCTTAAATTTAGTTTTAGCCAAAGTAACAGGTAAACTTTTAATATTAATCAGACAATTTAAGTTATAAATAAAATAAATATCGAAATTAATATTATTATTCTTAAATCTTAAATCGCATCGAAGTGTATTTGTTATTATTTATTTTTATAAAACGAATGTCAATGTCATTTTCATTTACAGCTGCCAGACGTATCGAAATGGGGTTAAATCTTAAGGAATTTTGCATATAAAATTAGTTTTAAATAGTAAAACTATTTTTGATTTAATTATAATAACACTATAAGTAATTTTAATAATTTTAAACTTTAATTAAGGCAGACTTCAAAGAACGACTCATAATATTCATAGGAACATAATGTTAATCATTTGGTGGGCGTAATAAGTGCTTCATGAAACAAAGTTTTATAAAACCCATTGCAATATATGGAATAGGAATATAATATTAGAAAATTGTCATTAAAAATACATTAGACGTTAGAAATAAATACATATGACAAATAATACAATTCAAAATAAATTACATCGTCATAAAACTTCTTCACGTTTAATGATTAACTGGGTTTATTTTTAACCTTAAACGTCAAAAAGATAACCTATAACTTAACTGTTTCCGCTAAACGCGTTTGTTTATAGAAAACATATGTAACAAGCACAGACTCACCGTTTTAACTTCGTTGTTAGATGATTTCGCTGTTGACATCGCCTTGATCATTCTGCTAGAATTATCCAGAAGGCACTTCTGGATGCTCATAGCTAACACGTCACTACAAATACACTTTTGCACGTTAACACTGAAACTATAACCATTTTGTTTTATCACATCGCGATTAAGAACGGCGTGTTAGGTTATATCCATTGATTTGACGTAAGAAAGTTTTCTGTTCGCGTAATACGGACACGTGTACACGTGACGGCGGGCCGCGCTCTACTGTCTGATGGTCAGCGGCGCCCCCTGCGTGTTAAACAAAGACTTTAGACCCTGGACGAAGCTGGTTGCTCCTGTAAATATCATTTTAAATTCATATTACCAATAAAGAAAATAACACTGTAGCTTTATATATCATTCATATTTAAATATGTTTTTTTAAATACGCTACTTTAAAAATCAGCTTTGACCTATATTCATTCAGCCCAATAAAAGGTAATTTTAAATGAAATATAATTTAATATTTATACGAAATAAAATATAAAGATATAAAGAAATATTCTTGTGGAATTAAGCTTTAATAACTTTTTTGAGACCGTGACTTATCTTTAAAGTATTCGATATAACACGTACAATGGGACAAGTCATGGTCCTGTACGGCTTAAAAAAACACATTGTGAAAGTCCCTCGATGCTTTAAAGATTATTTCTGTCTGCATAGTTTCTTTTTATACATTCAGTTCTACATTTAGAAAAACAGCCACTTGGTCTAATGCGATATACTTTTTCAATTTAATAAAACAGGTTTGAATTGAGTGTTTTAAAATTTTTATATTTGGTTGAATTTGGAGTCAATTATTAATTACTTATCAGTTGTTATCACATACAGTTATGTATTGGCGTCGTTTTGGCGCTATTGCCAGGTATATTCTATGTACGACGACCCTTGGCATTTTTCCTTTACTTAATGCATGCTCGATAGCAGGATAGGCAGGCGGAGAGAATCTAGTGATAAAACACCTCGTTCTCCACGTTCCCCAAAAAATTTAACAGCTCAACTCCTAGCTGAGGCTTGGCAAAAAGGAACGTAAATAATAAGCCAATTAAGTATTATGTTTTCCCCATGTAGAAATCTGACCCACGATTATCGTCTGAATAGTCAACAATGACATAATTTTCTTAATATATTTTTATTTTACTAAGTGCTGCAGATACGTAAGGGTGTTAACAAGGACTTCATTTATGCAAAGATTTAAATGGTTCTTTATTATAAATATAGCATTAATAATTGAATAGTGCTGTAGGTAGCCATACCGTTTATATAATTAGAGAAGGCGTACTATATAAAGTCAAAGTCAAATAATTTTGTTCAAAGTAAGAAGTTACAAGCTTCATTTTTTGCACGTCAAGCAATTTACCACCGGTTCACTAAAATAACTGCCTCTTAATTATTATAATATTATCAATACTAATATTTTTACACGAAGAATTCGGCGGATAGGGGCGGATCTAACAATCTTAATGGGAACGAGGTGTCTTTACACCAGGTTCCCAGGTTCCCTCTGCCGACTCTACAATGTGCGTAAAATTAGTAAAAAAAACCATTAACCATTATTAATTTTATACGTGAAATATAAGAATATTTTTTTAATAAGGAAATATATATCTGAAAACTCAAAGCGCGACGTTAGTTTCGCCACTTACCACCCGATCTCTTAAATTTGGTGGAAAATGAGAGCACACAATATATATCTATTGAAATTCTTTTAGAATTTTAATAAATACTGTATTAAGCCATCAAAATGTATTTATATATACATTCAACATACAATGTATGTTAAATTTATATGGAAGGAAGTAACCACGACTGAATAGAGTTCCGGAGGTCGATTACCATTTATAATAATATGCTGTATACGCTATGTTCGTATGTATTTTATTAGATTTCTTTAAGGATGTAGATAGAGTCTACAAATATTATGCGGTAAATTGTAATTTTAAAAATAAATTCAAAATACATCTCAAATACAGAGAACTCACTTTACTCTCTCTCTCTCTCTCTCTCTCTCTCTCTCTCTTATAGTAGGTACAGAGGCACAATATAACACAATTAATAAGTTATGAGAACATTCTATTGTTAATGCAAAATTTCCCTGGTTTTAGGGAAAAATTATAATCATTTTTTTCGGGTAACCTGAAAACACGAACTGTCAAGACAAAGTGCGGCGTTCAGTTCCGTCATTCAACACGGAGTGTCTTAGCGGAGTCTTCTCAGCAACCGTTCAATACTATAAAATATCAAATGGCCCCAGCGAAAAATTTCATATTGTGATATTGAAAATCCATTCCATTTGATTGATCAATAACCATCTTTCCACCATTTTGTTTTATATCCTTTTGATGGTAAAGTGATGGGATATTGTGAAAGATAACATCAAAGTCATTATTAAACTTGTAATATTTGGTTCGCAAATGTCAAATATATTGTGATTTTTCTTATTACTATCTATCGGCTATTTCTCCATTAATTTCGATATTGAGTCAAAGGGGATATATTTATTTTAATATTATTTTGCTAACAACTGACTAGCTAGTTAATTGTCAGTTTTTAAACTAAATTTCTGTCATCGCTTGTTATCGGAATCAGCCTGTATCCCGCATGTATTAGGATAGGCAGTTTAGCACTTTCCGCCAAAGTCTAGGCATTGTTTTGTTGAATGGCGGAACTTCACGTCGAAACCCTTGACACCAGAGCGAAGACAGAAAATGTTAAATATTTCATTTCCTCGAGTGGGAATGGAACCCACAACCTGTGGCGTTTACAATCACTCATCTTTGCCCCTGCGACAAGACTGCCCTAAGAGCCCGATAGTTTTTTACCATATTCTTAAAACCTACTTATTACAAAATAAAAGAAATCTAAGTATAATTTTAAATGTACATCATTGTGAAGTATAAAGACAGTCGTTAGACTATCGTCGCCACTGGAATTATTGTACTTACTTGGAACTTTGCTAAAACTTGTTCCAAACCAGGTCCTGGTTACCAGGGCCGTTTGTTTGCTCACCTTAATTAACTACTTCGTAAGAAGCCTACGCTTGGGTGAAGCTCTTCTAAGTGTTCTTTGTTCTGGAAACTATTAGGTTAAAGAAGAACTAATTTCTTTTTTCAATTACAACGTTAAAATATTTTCTGCATTTTCTCGAGAAAATTCTCTGATGGCAGTTGGTAAAATTTCTAGCGTTATTGTGGCAATTTCGCGTTATGCCATGGGCATCTTAAAAAAAACAGTTTTTCTACCTCTACCTAGTGTGTAGTACCTACCTAGTAGTAGTACCTACCTAGTAGTAGTACCTGTTCATGTTCATATACTTATATAGAAAATTTGATTTACTTAATTTCCAATTTTGTATACATTTCAATTATTTTAAATTGAAATTGTTTATTTTTAAATTTAATCACATAGACTTTCTATGAAGCGTCTAAATTTTGGTCGACCTCGATTTATACGAGACAGATATGAGAGTTGTCACTGGAAAGGGGCATAACTTATATTTAAAAAAAAGTGAAAAGCAAGTATATGTAGCTGTTTCTATATTTAGAGTCAATTAATTACAGCCTTAAATTGTATGCAATGTGGATTTCGTGTGTAAATTGGTGAGTTTTAATTAAATTTAAAATACCTATCTTTTGCGGTGTTAGACTCCATCCCAGTCCCATATAGTACACGATATCAGCAAAACTAAAACTGATCAGTTTTCATAGTAATGATATCATGTGGAGAAGTAAGGAAAAATAAGAAGTGAGGTATCAATGTTTTTTGTTTCCTCACAAAATTATCTACTGATATATTTTAAAAAGTGGTTTAGGCCATTTTGTTAGAACACCCTGATATGTGATAGCGATAAGATTTAATTAACAAGAAGATTAATCGTGTGATAACACGTTATGTGTCTGGAATCTAGATATTCAGACTGGAAAATGACCTTCATTTTGTTATATACTCGTATATGTACATAATATATGAACGAAGTGATTTAGTTCTACTACATTTACATACCATTTGTTACCAAATTTTAGTATTAACAAGCGGCCTGCCCGCGGCTTCGCCCGAGGATTTATGATGTACTAAAGTATACAATGAAATAAAAACTAAAACCTTCTCTGAGTTACTTATAATTTTTATGTGTAACAGTTGCTTAAATTTGTTGTGTACTTTTTACGTGATACGTGTTCTCATAAACAGACAAACAGACAAACCGACAAACAGACAAAAATTCCAAAAATGCTGTAAATGGATTCTGTTAGTTATCCTACAATACTCTGGCTATTTTTTTTTAGATATTTTCAATGTACAGAAACGACTTTTCTACAGATTTATTACAAGTATAAAATAAATACGCTTATATAAATATAAAATTTTGGTACCTCAAGTTTGTTGGTTTTTTTGCTTAAGAGGCTTTTATCGGTTATGGGTTCGATTACCGAATATAGTAGAGAAAACACGAATGAAATTAAACATTATTTTTTATTGAAAATTTATTTTTAAATACTATTTCAACTTTTCCATTTTCATGTCAAAAGTACTAATAATTATAGACAAGTATATGAGCAGTAAATAGTTTGCCTTATGCGGACCCACAGCCTCTTTGACAGGTGTCTTGAGATTGATTGAGATATGGAAGCTTAAGTTTCAATCAAAATTTAGTTGGCACTGCGACTGGCTAGTTAATTAACTGTTATAATCTATAGCTAGAAAGAAATATATTGTTCGTTTTACAAGTTATCAATAATTATTTTTTTTCTTAATCTCTTATGGAATTAACGGAACTAAGATTTTAAAAATTATGAAAGAAAGTATATTTAACATTTTTGATTATTACACTGTATTACACGTAGAGAGAACTTAGTGTTAATATTTTTTTCTCCATTGTCTGCCGAATTCTGGAAGCATTGCGTGTTTAGTGGCGGAACTCAACGCTGTGTTTTGCCTCAACACCAGAGCGAAGAAATGGAAATATTAAATATTTCGATGAGAAATAATTGTTTTTAAATATTAATATGTATTATACTATTTATAAACTCCATTACTTCCATTATAACTTCTCGATACCATCTTTACGCCGATGATTTGCAGCTTTATGAGCACTCTAGCGTGGAAAATATTGTTGGAGCTATAAACTCTTTAAATGCTAATCTCCGACATATTTTAGTTTGGTCTTCCAAATACGGCATTAATGTTAACCCTGACAAATGTCAGGCCATAATTGTCGGCAGTTCGAGACAATTGGCTAAATTTGAAAAACATAAGTTGCCTAACCTAACATATAATGGTGCGATCATAAATTTTTGTAACACCGTGAAAGACCTAGGTGTAATTATTGATGACAAGCTAACTTGGAGCAATTACGTTGCAGATATATCGCGTAAGTTCTACGCCTCTTTGCACTCAATGATGCGCCTAAAGAATTTTTTACTTTACCTTATTTTTTACCAAACGAAAATACAGTTGGTCAATACCTTGCTGCTTCCTATTATTGATTACGGTGATGCTTGCTGTTTGGATATGATTAAAGATCTCTTAAACAAGCTCGAACGGATACTGATCACCTGCATACACTTCATTTATAACCTGCGCAAGTATGACCGTGTATCATCTTGTAGAAGGCAGCTGGGTTGGCTTTCGATAGCCGATCGCAGAAAATATAGGGTCCTTTCTTTAATTTATTCCATCCTTTCCGATCCCAATTTGCCCACCTATCTGTCTTCCGACTTTTCCTACCTTTGCTCTTTGCATGATAAATCCTTACGTTCCCAATCAAACCTTTTACTGTCAACACCACATTATACTTCTGGGTACACCTCATCATACTATTGCAGTCGCAGGAGTTCGACTCTGGAATGAATTGCCCGAGCCTATTCGGAGAGCTCCCTCACGTAAAATATTCGAACGCCGGGTAAAAGAATCCTTTTCAATAAACATTTAATTATATATTTTTTTATTTATTTTTAATTTACTATTATTCATGTAAATGTATGTAATGGTTTGTTGTATATATGTAGCTAATTTATATATATATATATATATATATATATATATATATTCTTTATTGCACAAAAAAAATAATGTACAATAGGCGGGCTTAACGCTAAGACGCATTTTCTACCAGCCAACCTGTATATATATATATATATATATATATGTACATGATACATGACAGGTTGGCTGGTAGAAAATGCTTCTTAGCGTTAAGCCCGCCTATTTTACATTTTTTTTTTGTGCAATAATGAATATAAATAAATAAATATTTCTCATATTCATCATCAACACCGTACAACGCTATCTATTGTAAACAAAAATAACTTAGTAGAAGGTACCAAAGTAGTTCTTCTAATTGATACTAGATGGCGCTGATTGTCCAAACAAACGACATGACGTTATCACACCGTATTAAAATATAAGTTAAAAACAGTGTGTTCGCGAATGTGGGTGAGGAATCTCGTTTTTTTAAATACGTAAGATTTTTATTATTGTTTTAATAATATTGTAACGTTATTTATATTTGTGTTTAATGGTTTGTTATAAATAAAAATAACCGAATCAAATGAAATATTTTGTGAGTTGGACTAGCAAATACTTATAATATATTTCTTGTAACGGTAACTGATACATGTAGTTTAAAATTGTTGTTATCAATTAAGGTTAAGAAATGTTTACATTTTTTATTTACTTCTGGATTCAATTCTTAAATTCACTTTTGATTTGCGAATAAGATGTCTACGCAGATAAGGTACCGTATTTGTATGATATTAATTTACTTATAAATTATGTGTGATCCCTATTATATGAACAGTACGGTCAACAAGTTGTGGCCAGTTTATATTAGGTTTTTGAACTTTTGCGCATTGTTTACTCGGAAAGAAAATAATCAAAATTAAGATAAAACTCAAAATCAAATCTGCGCAATCCATAAATCCGCCATCAGCTAACTTTAGGGCCGCCACAATAAACTAATGAAAAATTTATAACAGTTTATAGACAAAACAAAATCTAATTAACATCTAGTTATTTTATATAATAACATTTTATTTTCTGAATCAGAAACGCCATGTAGTGACAATATTTTATTATGTTACTTTGTATTAATTATTTTTTTAACTTCACACTAAGAATGTTCGTATAGCTGGCTAGGTAAAGGGAACTTAGTGTTAGCTGTTTTGTTTTCTTTCTTTTCTTATACAAAAACAGGCATTAAAAAATGTAATAATTATGGGAGTGGAAATTAATCTTACAATCATTGGGTAAATGTGAAAGTGAGCAGTTTATGGGAAAAAGATAATACAATTATCACAAGTGCAGAGGTAGAATGTTTAAATAGGATTATTATATATAGAGTACCTAAGATGACTGATAAACATACAAAATTATTGCCAAATTATTTTTGGATTTAGAGTGCATATTAAATATATTATCATCACATAATTTATTTGAGAATAAAATTAAAACTAAATTATTGCTTTTTAGGGTTTCGTGCCCATATGGTAAAAACGGGACTCTTTTATTAAGGTTCCGCTGTCTGTTTGTATATCCCTCTATTACTAGGGGGTATTTTACGAACCGTGATAGGTAGACAGTTGAATTTTTTACAGATTATGTATTTCTGTTGCTGCTTTAACCACAAATACTAAAAAAATATATTTAAGGGAGCGGTTAAGAGCCTTAATTTCTGGACTTTTCTCGCACTTGCCTGGTTTTTTGACGTCAAATATCGCTTTTTAAGCTTAAGCTTAAAGCTTTTCTAATATATTTTTTTCAATTGTCCTTATTCTAAGCATTAACTAATTACTAATTTAAAAATATTTGTCTTAAGCAAAAAAGCTTACTCTTTGCAAAATTGTAGAAATGGATAATTAAAATATCTAATCTATAGATTTTGTTATAAAAAATGAAAATAATCCAAAACATAATGATTTATTCATTAAATAAAAGTAATACTTTTATTCTTAATTTTCAGTACAATATCCACAATGAGTCGAACACCGAACCCAGCTAAGGTGCTCCTAAGAGAAAAAATAGCATCGAGCATAGCAGCCCTCTCCGCCGACGAGAAGAAGCGCCAGTCTGACATTGTTTTTAAAAAAGTAGGTTTCTATTTATGAAGTATTGTTTTTTTTAAGTATGAAGGAATTTAGCGTCTCATTTTATCAACGAGACTTGAAACCTAGAGATAAGACACTCCGTTCTACGCGTCCCGTGTGAATTACTAAATGTAATTTATTTATTATATTATTTATGTTTTCCTCATTATTATTTTTTTTGTCCCGTATTTGGTGAAAGACATCCGTTTTTTTTTCTTAAAATGTTCAAGAATCCCGCTTTTCACCCCAATATTATTTTGTAAATTTATAATATTCGATTATAGTACAGGATGACTCTATATATATATTTTCCTTTAAATTGTGTCAACATCCGTTTTCTAACGATTATATTATATTTAATCGGTTGTAAATTCAATTGATAACGGAAAACATTATAGTATTAATACAAACACGTTTTGTTATACAAAGGTTATCTATTATTCGACATATTCTTCATATTATGTTGTATCATGTGACAGATAGTATATATAGTAGATATTTTAATAATAAATATCCATCCATGGATAGCCATCCATCCATCAGCCTTTCAACGTCCACTGCTGGACAAAAGCCTCCCCTAATTCTCGCCACCCCGTCCAGCCCTGCGCCCTTTGAATCCAGCGGATTCCCGCTGTCTTTTTAAGGTCGTCGGTCCACCTGGTTGGAGGGCGGCCTGTGTTCCTTTTGGCTAGACGGGGTCGCCATTCCAGGACCATTCTTCCCCATTGGTTGTCGACCCACCTGACAATATGACCCGCCCCTTGCCACTTCAGCTTGCAGATTTTGAGAGCTATGTCGGTAATCCACGTTCGTCTACGGATTTCATCATTACGAATTTGGTCGCGTAGAGAAATACCAAGCATAGCCCTCTCCATCGCTAGCTTTGAGCCTGTGGATAAGGCTTGCAGTGAAGGTCCGCGTCTCAGCGCCATAAGTTAACACTGGCAACACACACTGGTTGAAAGTTTTTGTCTTCAGGCACTGAGGTCTCACTGAGGTCTATTATAGTCTCATAATATAAAATATTGTTAGAAAACGGAAGCGGTTAACGTTTTTAAAATAAACACGATAAAAATACATATCGTCTATATGTTCCCAACGTACTCGGATAGTGGTTGTTGTTGTTGTTGTTGTTGTTCTTTAATTATGGCGATCCGAGCGTGTCAGTTTAGCACTTATCACTTCGCCAATGTCACGTTGAATGGAAAACACACAAAGTAGAATGTCCGGTAAAGAGACAATATTACGCAATAGTAGATGCACGTTAAAAAGAGATCAAGCTAAGATACTGCCTTCACCTATAAGATAAACTAAAATTATATACAATATATAAATAATAAAGGGTTAGTAATAAGTAATATTTTACAAAATTGTTAGCTTATGCTATAATATTATTAGATGTAATATATTTACATAAGAGTTTACACAAAGGAGTATATACAAACATTAATAGACAATGAACATTAAGGGGACGGGGCACTAACTATATGAGGAAGGACATCATACAAGGCACGAACTAACTTGGGACATTTGAAAAGGATGTGGGAAGGGGAACCTTTGTCCAGGCCACACTCACCGGATAGAGGTTCCACGTAATTACAATAAGTGACATGTATCACTCAATAACAACACTACACACTAGATACCTTACAATCAGGGCTTACGCCTACAAGCAACTGTTCCCGTTTGACACAATTCCTCTGCTTTTATTGTTTTTTCACCTAAATCTACCCAAATTTACACGAGTACGCTAACAATATATTATTACTATCTATTAATAAGTTGACAGGTTATGGACTTGATTCCCATTAGAGGATCTTTTTCGCTCTGATGTCGAAGCAAATCGCCACCACTCAACACGCAATGCCATACATAAGCAGCGTAGGCAGAGGAGACCTAGTGCTTACACCCTCCGGTCTCCATTTTCTGCTGAATGTACAAACGTTTCTTTTTATTTATTTCATCCTCGACAGTATTTTGTAAAGAACACAATTATGAAATGAATCCAAATTATCCGCAATGTTTTTGTTTAGCCGCATATATATTTTTTGTTAATATTCATGTAACATAGCAAAATATATTTTCATTTCATTTCTAGATAACAAGCCACCCAGAATACAAATCTGCAAAAAGAATAGCAATATTTATGAGCACAGAAGATGAAATAAACACAGCACCTATTATAGCCCATATAAAATCTAAAGGTGGGGCGGCCTTTGTGCCACAGTACGCGGGAGGCAAGATGAGGATGCTGAGGCTGGAGTGCGGAGACGAAGATAACATGCCTTTGACCAAACATGGAATAGCGCAACATTCGAAGGATCAGAAAAGAGAAGACGCCTTAGATGAAGGTAGGTTTCACAATCTTACAACACGTTGTTAATATGTTTTTGGTCTTCAACTGAGCGACTTCTGGAAGAATATCAGGTTTATGTTACGGAAATATTTGTATAACCGTAAGATCTGGATGCATGTGCTATTATTTTCATGCAAATAGGATGGCAAGAAGCAGGTTATGGCGCTTCAAGATTTACATAACTAACAGCATTATGACATATATTTTAGTATAATTTTTGACTTTTGATATCCAGGTCTAGATTTAATCGTAGCTCCAGGTGTAGCGTTTTCAAAGGAAGGCGGACGAGTCGGTCACGGCGGAGGATACTATGACAGATATATTGAAAATTTGCGTACAAATCCTGCTACTGCTCCTAAAGTAAAAAAAAACTTCTTATTACATATTTAACTTATTACTGTTTTAATTACTAGTGTTTTATATATTTTTAATTTCCTTTGCATTTTTAGGTCATAGCAATTGGATTCAAATGCCAAATTTTAGACGACGTCCCCATGGACGAGATGGACCAAAGAATTAATGACGTAATATATCCAGACAACTAACTTTTATTTAAAATTACATTTTAATTTAGGACTGAAATTAATTTAATATAAGAATAAAATAAATTATGATTATAGATTTATTTTTATAGAATATTTTATGTAGATTGTAGAGATTGATTTTAATAAATGGGTAATTTTTATAGTTCGTTTAATTTTCAAAATGAACTTCATATTAAGAAATAAAGTTGAGAAGTGAAACATTGCGAAAATTGTTTNAAAAAAACTTCTTATTACATATTTTACTTATTACTGTTTTAACTACTAGTGTTTTATATATTTTTAATTTACTTTACATTTTTAGGTCATAGCAATTGGATTCAAATGCCAAATTTTAGACGACGTCCCCATGGACGAGATGGACCAAAGAATTGATGACGTAATATATCCAGACAACTAACTTTTATTTAAAATTACATTTTAATTTAGGACTGAAATTAATTTAATATAAGAATAAAATAAATTATGATTATTGATTTATTTTTATAGAATATTTTATATAGATTGTAGAGATTGATTTTAATAAATGGGTAATTTTTATAGTTCGTTTAATTTTCAAAATGAACTTCATATTAAGAAAAAAAGTTGAGAAGTGAAACATTGCGAAAATTGTTTAAATTAGTATTTTTTAAGTAATGTACAGTGTTTATTTAGTTTCTAATAATTTTTAGCATATCAAATTTCACATATATCAAAATTTTATGTTTTTTAAACACGCAATCGGGAAACTGAACGGAAACTGAATGGTCTTAATAGGAACAGATTGTCTTAACTCTAGGTTCCCCAGGTAACATCTGGTTTCTCTTTATCTACTGCATGAAATTGAAAAAAAAAACAGCAAAAAGTAAATAAAGGGAAATAAATAAATCCACATATACGTATTCATTATTTTATTTCACACTATAGTTATCACGCACTTGGTGCTATTACATTTGAGTTTGGCCAAAATATGTTAGTATCAAATCACAATACATTTATTTAATAAAATAAAAATACCAAAGTTTAAAAATTACAATTATTTATATGTTAGTGTACATTGATGTTAATAGGTAAAAAGACATAACTCTAGAGATGAAAAAATAAAATGTTATAACATATACAAATATAATATTTAAAAATTGGAAATTTTGAAAGTAGAACAACATAAATATTAATAGTAAAAAATCTTAAACAACATTCAGACTAAAAAAAATGTTTTTTTTTTCTTAAAATATTTTATATAATAAAGTAAAAAAAACCGCCTTTTATGTATTAAAAAATATTTTCAGCGAAATGTTTATGTATTCCACTATCAAAGTATTATATAAGCTACTTATAAAATAAAAGTTAAAATTAATTAGCTACATATAAAATTAATTTGCGTACAAGTTATTGTACGGTACCTAGTTTAGGGAAATCGCTTAGTTCAAAAAAATATATAATTTCGATAGTAGAATTCATATACTAAGTATAAAAAATATGTATAAACATTAGTTAAAATATATTTAAAATAATTATGAATTGTATTAAAAATGATTTAATGGAAAAAATATTACTTTTCATGTTTGATTGGTTGATGTTAAAGATGTTGCATTCTATTGTGCATTACCTGTCGAGTGGTGGAATTCAACGACGCGCTTTTTCTTGTTACCAGGGCTAGGAAATATTAATAATTTACTATCCAGAGTGAGCATTGAACTCACGACTCCAGTATATACAGAGCGAAGAAAGAATAGCGAGACATAAGCGAGAGAGCCTAGTATTAAGACACTCCGCTTCCTATGTTCCGCCGAATTCTGGAGTGGTGTCGTCCACGTGTTGAGAAGCGGAACTCAACGCTGCGCTTTGCCTCGACTCCAGAGAGAGGAAATGAAAATATTAAACATTATTTTTTTCAAATGGGAATCGAACCCACAATCTGTTATGTTTACAATCAGACTTACTTTACTTTACTTGCCCTGCGCGACGACTGGCCTCAAAATCTAGGTATAATATAATTAAATGGCAAAGAACTTTCAGTTCTTCAAAATATTTTATTAAAAACCTTATAAAATATGGTAACATATACTAGGTCATATACATAAATCGTACAAATCTTGTTTATATTTTTCGAATGGCAAAAGTTTCGTAATTAAACAAAAATATAGTATTCTTAACATTTTGTTTAATTTTATAATATTTGATATATCCTAATTGTTATCTAAATATGTTATAAATATGTTATCTTATCTTATCAACTAACAAAATAAAAGATATCACACACATGGCCTTTAATTGATAAGGATTTTCTTTTATTCCCATAATATATTTAAAATAATCGCCATAAACTAGTTTAAATGAGAACGATAATAAAATAAAGATGAAAATTAAAAATAGCTTCATGCCGTACCCCATAGGATAGATAGGGGGACATTTTGGAAACATTTTTTTCCATTAAAACGAAAATTTTAAATTAGTCCCCTAATAAAGTCCCAAAATTTTTGTTTCCGAGTAAAAAAAAATATTAGTAAAAAAGAGTGAAATCGATAACTTAAAATTATATAATCGATAAATCTATTATCGTTAAATTAAGAAATACAAAAAAAATATAATGGCATATTTCGATAAATTTAAGTTAAGAAATTTTGTAACAGCGAGGATTGTTCCCAATGAAATAAATATGAAAAAATTCGATTCTACAATTGAAAGCTTAAAATTAATATGTAAAACCTAATTACTTTTGTATCCCCTATATCTTATATCACATAATATTTAATCAAATATTAAAACACAGATTAAATAGGAAATATAAAGGAGTAAATGTGAAGGTTTGTGAGGATGGATGTTTGTTCTTTCATGCAAAACCTACTGAACGATAAGACTTTACAGTAATACCGCTTATGCATTAGACAGACATATAGACTACTACTTACATAAACATTTTGTGTAATTTGGCTATAAAATTTAAGCGACAACAAGTTTAAACGGGCGAAGCCGCAGGTAAAATCTATTTGATCATATTTTAATGTAAACATACACCAAAATTTTATCAATTGGCCCTCAATTGTCAAGGCATTACAATCTCTCA
Source organism: Heliconius nattereri (assembly GCA_013403645.1). NCBI lineage: Eukaryota > Metazoa > Arthropoda > Insecta > Lepidoptera > Nymphalidae > Heliconius > Heliconius nattereri. Next base: position 97,791 of record JAAIXI010000219.1, on the reverse strand, counting down.
TCGAAGAACTGCTCCAAATACCCTCTGGCCTCTAGACATCAGCAGTTCTACGGCTCCTACAGCAGCGAGTAGTAAAAGTAGGGCGATTACTGCCAAAACAGCCCTACATCTTCTTCGTCTTCTTTCACCGCGTGCCAGTCGCCTTGTTAGTTCTTCGCTTCGAGATCCGTCTAAGGTGAACAGAGCGCTGGTTGCCTGGAAGGAAAGCAGATAAGTTACATTTTCTTTAAGAACCACTTGTTGTGCTATAGAGAATATACTAATATTATACTTAAGAGCTTATTTGGTTGAACTCGCTAGCTCGACTAGTCTTATTTACGCTTCACGCAGTTTTCCGCACATGGCAGGATAGTCAGAAGGAACCTGGAAACCTATTGTTAAGACACTCTGCTTCCCTTACCGTCGAATATTTAATGCATTGCGTAATGACTGGCGGAACTCATTGACTCATTGCTTTAGTAAAAGCGAGGAAATGAAAAGTTTAATTTATCATTTCGTCGAATACAATCTGTTGCGTTTACACGTGCCACGGGCCACCAGCCACGGCTGCCCTATAAATTTTTAAATTTGACCCCTAAATTTGGAACACACAAAAAAATCATAAAACTAAATTATAAACTAAGAATTACAAAATATTTAAGTATATAAATAAAGACATAACTGCGTAACGTAAACCCATTGAATACAAGTAATGTAATCTTCAAAATCCATTGACACCAATACTCTTAAGACGAATATACAAAAGATTTCATTCAATATATCAATATAGGTACAATATTGTGGGCACCTTGTTTGACGTCATAGGTCATAGGTTCAATTATATAATAGGTGAAGACACTAAAGCACAGAATTGTTTTTCATACTTTCTTATAAGATGTGTGTTCGATCCCAACGGATGTGGGTTCGATCCCCACTCAAGGAAGTGAAATATTTATTTAGCAGTGTAGGCAGAAGGAACCTAGTGTAAAGACACTCCGGGCGAAATCACTGCCGAATTCTGGAGGAAGAAAGCCAATCCTAACTACAATTAAAGTTAAGGTTCTACTATTGAAATTTGTCCATATTAAATAAGTTACGCAAATCTAGAGTACAGTGGTAATTAAGAACCGTACGTCGTTAACTTATAATTGACACAGAACTCCTAATTAAATTAATCGAGGTTTGTATTACAATTCATTATAAAATATTTGTATGATAATACTCAAATATACGAGTATATAGGTTAAAGTTATTGATTGAAAGGACTTTCAAAAATAAAATATTATTATATATTATATATGAATATATTATATGTTCCGGCGCCCTACCACCTGGGACCACGTGACTTCCGGTGAATCGCTGATTGGTTGAAAACAACAACCGGAAGTGAAAATCATTGCATAATCAAAGGGAAGCATACAGCGCCCTCTCACAGATGCTCTCCAAAATAACATAAGTTTTATTGCTATGTAAAACTTGTACTATTATGAGCTCTTTGACACACCATCTACCTACCCTGCACAGAGATATAGTGCGAAGCTAAAAAAAAAACAAAATAATATAAGCTCAACAAACCTTTAACTTTTTAATTACAACTCGCAGGAACATGGTAATAAAGCGATAAGAGAATTATTGAAATCACATAAAAGTAACTGTTAATTTTAAATAATATCAAACTCACGTCATATATGCAAAAGTAATTATTGACGCAATTAAAAAATATAATATATTTTAAAATTTATTATAATAGCCCTACGGTACAAGAACGTTCGGCGCGACTCGATTTCGCAATATCTCGATTATAAATAAGAAAAAAAAATCGATTAACTTTCATTAGTTAAAAATCATTATAAAAACAGTTAAATTAATTACTAATATAATAAAATTCGACAAATTATTATTATTGGTTTTCGATAACAACATATATTTTTTATTGTAAAGATACGCCTACTATAATTAAAAACCTTGTAAAACACTTAGCGAAATGGATTTTTAAGGATTGGTGATGGTTAACTAATATATATCTTCTTTTATATATTTTTTGATCCACGTTGTATCCCGCACATAGCAGGGTAGGCAAAGGGAACCTGGGAACCTAGTGTTAGATACTTCCCTAATTTCCACCGGATTTTCGAGGAAAAGTTTGCATAGTGGCAGAACTCAACGTTCGCCTTTGCCTCGTTACCAGAGCGAAAAAATGAATATATTCAATATTTCATTCCGAACCAGTGACGTAGCTAGGGGGTCGCATCGGGCATCAAAAGGAAAGGAGCATCAAAGTCGACGATTATTTGTTTGTAATGGTAGCCAATGTCACATTTTAGTGTCTAACGCTTAATCTACGTGAGAGTAGAAAACACTTTGTGTGTGTTTTTTTTTTGACCTTAGACCATTTTAAAGGGCATCAAGTCCCCTAGGCCGCACCGGGCAGCAGATATCCTAGCTATGCCACTGTTCCGAACCCAAGACCGTCGCGTTTACAGTCACACTCTCATGCCACCGAGCCTTGAACTTAATTATTGTACAAAAAGTAATGCTAATTAAATAATAAGCTCGACAATACTTACTAATTAAAAACATAGCTTGACCAAGTCTCGAAATAGTGATTAAGTAAAGAATAGAATATATTAGTAAGCAATCCATACCTATGTTATAAATGCGAAAGTAACTCTGTCTGTCTGTCTGTCTGTCTTTTACACAATCAGGGCCAAACCGCTAATTCAATTGTGATAAAATCCTCATATAGAGATACTTGAGGGTCTCGGGATGAACATAGGATACTTTTTTTTCTCATATTTGTATTATTTTCGATATATACCTATATATTAAAATACTTATTAATATGACATGAAATTTATTCCGCCATGTTAATAACAAGCGTCGCTAAGCGACAGTTGCTAAGCAACGATTTGCAAAGTTTATTGTTAGAAAACGTCACCCAAAATGAGCTTGCTTAACGCATCTCTTTATTGAAAACTGAAAATAATTTCATGAATATATTTAATAAATATTCTTATAGTTGAAGCAGGCGTAGCCGCGTCCGGGTCCGCTAGTACTATGTAAAAGTAAGTTATTATGCAAGATTTCGCGCGTTGACATAGCCTTGTCAGCGTGATTAGTGTGTACGTCAATGTAAGCGATACGTCATCTATATGACGCCCGGAGGCCCGGAGTTATTGTCTTCATTTTTAGGGTTCCGTATCTCAACAGTAACTGTTGTCTCACAGTTCTAAGTGCAGTAATATGAACCTGGTATTTTTTGATTATATTCAAATTCAAAATATTTTTTATTCAAATAGGCAATTATTATAAGCACATTTGAATCGTCGAATGAACATGTGAACAAAAAGCTACCACCGGTTCGGAAGGCAGTTCTGCCGAGAAGAGCCGGCAAGAAACTCAACAAATTCTATATACAACTTCAAGACCAAATAATAGTTTTTAAAATAATAGTTTTTAAATTTAAATAATTAACTTTATTGCAGATTATAATTAACATATTTAAAAAAAAAAAAAAAGGTTGCGCAGCCTTTGATCACCCTTGCGAGTAAATCATTTTTCCATCCTTCTGAATCCTATTTAATCAGTTGCTCTTTTCAAAATCAATGGTACAACCTATAAACATTAGCAGCATTACATTGGCAGTACTCCTGCATTACATTCAATAGACATTAATTCCATACATGTTTATCCTCTAAATATTCTTGAGCAGTGTATATACGCTTTACTTGTTAGAATTTTTTTTACAGATATTTTAAATTTTGTTAGTGGCAAACTAAGAATACACTGCGGAATTTTATTACATACACGTATACTCAGACCCATAAAAGATTTACTAACTTTTTGGAGGCGAAAACTTGGTGTAACAAGCTTATGTTATTATAAGGACTACCTGAGCTACAAGTCCTATCCTGCCCTACGTTGTTATTCTTATAATATTTTTTTGGTTATTTTCAGCACGCTCTGTAAGTTTATAAAGCTGTACTTTTAAAAACTTTGTAAAACAAAAAATATTAACTATTTTTAACATTTTTAACCTAGCAAGATTTTAACCCGCGCCTCTTGAAAGCCGACCAGTGTGGGTTGAAATCCCGGTACGTTCAAAAAAAATTATATGTTTCTAAAAAAATAATATTTATTAACGATAGTTAAAATCCAGCTAAGTAACTAATACAAATAAGAATATGTATAGGTACACATATATAAAAAAACCGGCTGATTTTTCAACCATTGTTGTAAAATTGAAAGTTTTATGGTTTCTTATTAAAGGAGTTACAAGCTGCGGTTTGCAATTTTGAGTGTAATATTACCGAAAGGATTCATTTTAATCGGCTTAAGTAATATAATATAGGTATTTACTTACATTTCAATATATACATATGTTCTTATAAATTGTTAAAATTGCTATAAAATAATATTTATATTACCTTAAGATGCAAAATCATAATATTAAATATTAGTCCAAAGGCTAATTCGATTTAAAGATACAACTGGTGAATTTTCATCACCTTTATACCTTGTTCTTATTAATATAAGAAGAGACGTTATTATCATCAATTTTTAAACTTTAGTCTAGAAATAGGGAACCTAGTGTTAAAACATTCCGTTCCCATTTTCGCCAAATTCTAGAGGCAACGCGTGTAGAGCTACGAACCTCAATGAAACGTTTTGCTTACATAACAGGACGAAAAAAATGAAAATATTGAAAAAATAATTTCCTCGAGTTAGAATCGAACCCATTTTGCGCCAATGCCTCCAATTACACTTAATAGACAATAAACGAAAAAAATAAATATACAAAATGATATTTAATATTCAACTACTTGCAATGATATATTTTGACTAATAACAACAAATACTAATGATAATGATAATGCAATTATAACGCAAGCAGTAATGACATGGAATACTACCGAGACCGCGTAGCCGTGTCAAGAACGCGACCGTTTGTTGTTGACTAATGATAATTAATCTTTGTATGTTGTTTTGAATGACATTTTGATTTTTTTTTGATTTATTTTACATATCTCTCGCTAGAAGAAGGTAAAGAGAATAAGAGGAATCCTTTCTTGGTTAATTTAAGAGACATTCGGAACACAACGCTACAGCTGGTCGTGCTGGTCAGGTGAAAGTATTTTAAATATAAACCTATCCTAGATTAGGAATTAAAATCAGATCCATTGTTTAGATTTTTTTTTATGTAAAAAGACAAGCCTGATAGTAAGTGATTACCGCCGCCCACGACCCCGTGTAACACCAGAGGAGTTACAGGTGCGTTGCTGGCCTTTGAGACGGAGAGCTAAAATAAAAGTAAACTTGATAGTTATGGATTCAATCCTCATTTGATATTACATCGGTAAGTTTCGCTCAAAATTAAAATTCAGCGAAAAGTGGAGAACAGAGTGTCTTCATATTAGGTTCCCTTTGCCTAGGGCAGGCTATGCGGGGAAAGCGTGGTATACGTAATGTTTTTGAGATTTAATAAGAATAACTTAAGGCCATTGTCCTAGTATTTTTATAATATTATCTTCTATTACCAAATAATATTTATGTTTCCTATACATATATTACTAGCAAGTTATAAACATTGCAAACGCTAATGGTTCTCAAATGTTTGAGATGGCACGCAGGTTGTTCAATTATATTTAATTCATATTATTGCCCAATAAGGCGCTGTTGGGGTCGCTTGGTCAATAGTTAACGTCAATTAATTTTACATTATAATATATTGTAATACACATTAATGGTGATTTTCTGTAAGTCAAGAATAATTGTAACTTCGGGCAAAGGTTATCGAAATATTTCAACTATCATTAAAATGACTTTGTAACATGTGTTAATTATTTTAACATAATGATTGTAAATATTTTTGAAATTAATGGTTCGCCTTGAATTTACCTAGGTACCATATCATTCCTTTGTGCAATTACTTTATGATTTAATTATTTCATTTTTGTTTTGTAAGTAGAATCAAAAATAATTTAGAATGCATTTGTAATATAAAATGTATAGTTTAAAAAATTAAAAAAACTTAAATTCAAGTTATTTACTTGTAGCCTTTGAAGAGTTCCACTATTCAGGTTCTAACTCCACCATGAGACTAGATCGATACGATATTTTTGCATTTTCACGTATAAGTCTAAAAATGATTTATGCCATGATGTTAAAATTAATACAATTGGTAGAAGGATCCAATTAGCTTATTTAACTTAAATATGATATAAAGATTTTGATCATTATTAACGTAGGCCACAGGTTCAAATCCAAAATCTCTATATTGAAAGTACAAATGTTTGATAAATGTTTCATTAATTTTAATTTATTATTTTATTTTTTTGTCTTCACGTTCTATCCTGGCGATAGCGGGCAAAGGGAACCTAGTATTTATGTATTCACCACTTTCCGCCCAATTTTAAGACGTTGCGTGGTGAGTAACGACAAACAGGGGTCTTACCAAAGGATCGAACCCACAAATGAATACTGTAATAAGATTAATTATTTTAGAAAACAATAAAAACTTGCACTTATGCCACTTTCACACTGATGGCCTCAATTAATTATGACGTTACAATTTTTATGGTGCACTCAAGGGTGTCTTGAGAAATACTTATTTGTATTTTATTAAGGCAAAAGCCTACATCCTAACAATTTTATATGTAATAAATGACAGTGCATTCGTTTTAAATTGCTCGTAATAAAATGTAATTTACAATTTTATTTAGAGGAAAACAACTTTTGGCTAATAAAATACTCGTATGTTTTAAATTGAAAAGTTATATTGTTATTTTAATTGTGTGTATGGGTGTGTGAGAGATATACTGTGAGAAACTAGTAATCAAATGTTACCTACAAGTACATTTTGTCAGCCTCAAACTTTCTAGCCTTTTTTTCATGGTGTATAATATTTTACAAATTCTTTTCATTTGATACCAATATTACCCATATAGATGTTCAAAGCGCCTGACAGTAATGGGTTCGTTCCCCATTAGCGCTAATGAATTATTTTTCATCGCTAACAAGACAACGAGCGCTTTAAGTTCTACCACTCAACACGCCAAAAACTTCAGTTGAAAATATATATTTTTCTTAATACTTCCGAAGCGCTTAAAACCTGAAAAAATCACATTAAAATCAAATTTATAGAACATCACACCATTGGTTTTATTATAATTCTATATTATACAATTATACTTTTATTATGAAGAAAATCACTCAATTAACAACCCAAAATGCGAACTTAAACCTGCCGTTGGCGCCGAGCATTACCAATAGTCTAATATACATAAAACGAATAAGGTAATAATCGCCTTGTTTAAATTAAGAGAAAGGGAAACACTGTATATTATTGTTAATAATATATACGAGTATCTACTTACATACATGGCCGTAGAAATCGACTACAAAGACTATTTTGTATGAGTTAATTATTATTTAAATTAAATTAATTTGAAATATCCAATTGTGTTAAGTATTTTGTATTAAGACAATTGATTCTCTTAAATTAATTTAAAAATAATGGTCTGAAAGTATGAAATGATAATGTTTTTTTATATAATAAAAGGTATATAAAACCAACGGCCGCCATATTTTGATTATAAGTATTTTAATTAATATTTCATTTTGTAAATATTACTGTGAATTATTTGTATAGCGTGAAGCTGTTATACAAATTTTATATAATAAGTATTTAAGAATGTGAATGCTATAAAAGTGATAAATATAGTGTTGTGCCACTAAATTCTTTGAGTATTTACAATACTCCAAGGAGTTATTTTAAATAGAAACCATTAATTTTTCAATTCATTAATTAATTTTGCACCATAGTTCGAATGTAAATGTTACGTTACAAACTGAGTGTGGGGCAAATTCATTGCAAGCATTAAGTTTCCTAGCAACATTTTGAAATATAATAAGAAAAAAATATTTATATATTTTAAAAATTTTATATTTTACAAGTAAATGATTTTCATTTTAAATTTGCGTTGAGTACATCGTATTTTATTAATAGACTCAGATTAAAAACCAAAAGGAAGCTATAGCAGACTATACTACGCTATATTTTCTGTATCGGCCTTACATTTAGTAATCTATGAGTTAACATCAATTAAAGCCTGCAGTTCATTTAAAATGAAACATAAAAACAACATTTTTACGAGCATTCCTTCAAATAATAATAAATCATTCCTAGCATTTGCTTATCTGTGATCTTGTGAATATTTGGACGATAGACTATTAAGATCCATTAAAAGCTTAAACAGTTTATTATTTTGCAATAATAATTATTTAGAAGTCGATCTATTTGTAAAACTTCAGTTTAAAGATAGAGAATGGTAGTAAAGTAGAAATATAAGTTTTGCTTAAAGGCAATATTGTGCAATTAAAATATATAAATAGTCCAGGTCCAGTCCGATGTGGCGCAGTTGCACCAACGCTCGACGATTATCGGTTCGATTCTTACTGGGGGAATGTTTAATATTTTCATTTCCTTGCTCTGGTAAGTTAAATTTCACACAACTCAACTCGGAATGCCTCATGGTAATGTCTTCGCATATACGTGAATTTAAAAAATATATAAATATAATACATATAATATATACAAAAGAACTGAAACTTTTCACATCCCTGGAAAGTACGGCATGGCAACCACGAAAGCAGAAGAAGCGGCATTGGGACCCGTCAGTGCGGAGTGTCTCGAAATAGCCGGAAACCCAAGAACGTAGTGTTTTAACACTATGTTGTTTTGGCCTACACTTCCTACTATATACATAAACCCCGAAGTCATATTACTTTAACTCATATTATACTAATATCTTTTAGTATATTTCATTATTAATCACAATAGATAAATAACTACACGAACTAACACCAGTGAGTGGCAACTATCAAGGTAGCTAGGTAGCCACCAGATGGGCAGCAAGAGGCTTCGGCAACCACTCCACTCTCTGGAACGGCCTTCGTTTTACATTCACGTTAATATGCACATCTCGCGCTGGTCTAGGCATTATGTTTCCTAATAATGATTTGAGTGACAATAAGAATTGCAAATGCATTTTTTTACAATTTCGGGGGTCCGATTCTTAAAAGAAGAAAAAAAACTGAAGCATTAGATGATCCTGTCATTTTGCTGTCTATCCGTCGTCTGCGTTGTGGAGGGTACCTGGTGTTCAGACATACCGATTTATTTAATACACTACCGCTGAATTCTCGAGACATTGTGTGTTGAGCACGAGCTCAACACCGCGTTTTCAACCACGGACACACGTTCACACGCTTGCGTTTCTGCGATTAGTCTCTTATAATTAAAAATATATAAATGTGGTGTCGTGGGACACCAGGTAGGAACGAAGTTCCTTCGGCTAATGTAGAATCGACACAAATTGCAAAAAAATCATGCTCAATTTTATATAAGTTTTCTTGATTTTTCTCTTAAATTCTGCTGATTAGTTTTTATTTAAGTACAAGAAAGTATTTAGGAAATTCAGTATTTTAGGAAATAATAAATTACTTAAAATAAAAAAAATAACAATAACACACAATCATGCAAAAAAATGATGAGAGAACGAAAAGAAAGAGGGAGAAAGAGAAAGGTATTATACACCACTCGTCTGTGTATGCGACTGTCGCGCCTGCGCACGTCTCATTTAACGGTTTTATTCCACGCAATTTTCTTACGGTTTTACTATCACATTTTTTTCAGTTCGGTCACGCAGCGAAATCCCTATCCCTTCCAAGCCTGCCGTAAGGAACTTCGTTCCAAAAATCGGATAAACGTGACTCGGAATCGCCCACCGAGTGTTCCGTACAAAAAACCAGGAGCGTGAATCTACAGTTTTATAAAAATGTCAGTAGTGTCAGGCGTAAGGCTAACACTGTCTAATATATTTTTGAAAAAATGAAACTTACTATACTTAGTATACAAAACACTACTAAGTAAACCTTAAGGCTCAACTCGAATGATATAAATTTAATGTTTATTTCCAAATCCGGTAACTTTCCTTAAAATGTTTGTATGAGTATATAAGAAATTCTGTCAGTGCGATGTTGCAACACCGCCGGCGGCAAGGCAGCGTGGCGGTCACATATAATGTACTTAATGTTAAATTTATATAAATCATATTATACAAATTTAAATTAATTTATTCATTGAATGCGATGCTTCTGGGTTCGATTTCTACTTGGGGTAACATTTATTTCTGTAAGTATGCCCTGATTCCAAATATATGACACTACAAAAAAAACTACCACGTTATTCTTAACGCTATAAAATCTAATAAATATATATTATATATTACGTAACAATCAAAATACCAATTTCAAAATAAAACTAAAAGTAATAAGTAAATCTTTATTTTATTAACAACGTCGTCTTTGCAAATTTTTAATGTAACCATCAGTATTGTAAGTCTCGAACTCCTCTAAAGAGCCCGTTTTGCACTGAAACAGTCTGACTGTAAGCGAGGGAACTGTGGGTTCGATTCCCACTTGGAATATGATTGTATATAAATTATTTTCACTAATCCGCTCTGGTAAACAAAACTCTACGAGCAATGCCTTGAAAATTTGACGGGAAGTGGAAACGGAGTGCCTTATATTCTGATATGCCGTAAACAGCATAAAGCTTCTAAAACTCTTCCTCCAAGGAGTAATAATGACTAATATTACGTATAAACTTAACATAAATTCCTCTATAGTCTATACCACACACTTTTGTCTGGCGCAAGCGCCCGCGGCAAGGCAGTTGCTATCTCCGTTGAAAATTCATTTGAAAGTAAGAGTAGTAGCCGAGTGTTGTTTCTTGTAAAATTAATGTAGAATACAGTTCTTTAAAATATCTATATGTAGAAGAAGAAGAAATTAAAAAAGAAGGACTCACAGATATTAATTAGCGCTTAGTTAATATTAACTATAACTATATGTTTTATTCATTATAGAAACATATTCTTTCTTCTTTCAAGCACTGTATTTTTTTTAATGGATTCCCACACATATAAGGCAGCGAAAACTTTAAGCTAGAGAATAGAGACACTCCGTTTCCCACGTTTCTCTAAACGTCGCGCTTTACCTCGTTTAAAATGTTAAATATTTCATTCCCCCGACTGGAAATCGAATCCACAGTCGACTTTACAGTCGCACGCTGGTGCACCTACGTCATGACGGCTCTATTAATTTTTTTTTTAATTAAATTAATTATTAATTATTAAATGAATATTGTAGACAATAAGCATAAAATTTTAATGGTACAACTAAATGTGAACTATAATATATGAGACGTTATTAATAGTTAGTAAGTTATGAATGAAATAATAGCAGGCTAGATAATTGGATGAGATAATTTAATAAATCATTGTAGACTATGACGGTATTTCTTATTAAATTGATATATCGCCGCTATATATTTTTATATATATATTTTAGTTTCATTCTTTATCCTGCGAATAGTTAGGTTAACAGCATGGGGGGAGACGGTTGGTCCGTATCCACTCCAGAAATTTCAACCTAGTCCAAAGATACTAGGTTCCTACTTTTTCCGTCAAATTTTCAACACATTGCGAGTCAAATAACGGAACTCAACGCTGCGCTTTATCTTTTTACCAGAGCGACGAAATCAAAATATTAAATAATTAATTTCCCCAAGTAGTAAGCGAACCTACGACCATCGCGTTTACCACTGCACCTGAATGATCATAATTTATTTTTAAATCTATAATTTTCTAAGAAACGACAATATAGTCATTATTATAATAGGTTTGTATTAGTCATCCATTTAAGAGTCCGCCTATTCAATTAGACACCCACACTAAATCATGATTATAATATAAGTAATAGAACTGGCGCCATCAGAGTTGAGTCTCAGTAAGTTGTATTTTTAATATTTTTTTATAGAGAAATAGGTGTATTAAATCAGCTTCGCACTGTATCCCGCACGCAGCTGGGTAGGCAGAGGGAACCTAGTGTTAAGACACTCCGTTCTCCACTTTCTGCGGAATTCTGGAGGCATTGCGTGTTGAGTGGCAGAACTCAACGCCGCGCTTTGCCTCGACACCAGAACGAAGAAATGGAAATATAGACGTAAATGATTAAAAATTTAAAAAATATTTTTTTCATTTCCTCAAGTGGAAATCGAACCCGCTACCTATCGCGTTTACAGTGTGCACATACAGTATGTACACGCTTATGCTCTTGCTCCAATACTACCCTCATATCTTCATATTTCTATTACACATAATATGTATGTATTTCAAAAAAATATATATACAAGAAGAAAACACAAATAAAATATACATTATTCTTATACTAAATTCCTTAAAAATAACAAAATAAGCAGCTAATTTATGGTCTACGCAATAGTGGTCAAAATCATCTAACTGGTTGACCATTGGCCAACCGACCACCGACCACCACAAAATGTTTCTGCATTTGCGAGTGAATGTAGTTCAAGAGCGGGATTTAGCAACCGCGTTTTGCATATCGAAGTACAACTAACATGTGCACCGCCCTGCAATCTTATCAAAATGTAGTAAAGTCTAATTTCGCCTAAATATACTGCAAATATTTTGCGATTGTTAGCATTTCGCATGTAAAAAAATTTTTATGTTTTTATTAAATTTAGACTTTATATTAAAGGAGAAAAGTTTAAAGTTGTGTGAGGTTATCTGGATCGTTTTTTTTTTCTTTTTTGACTCCGGATAGCACAGTTTTAGTATCGATATCATGATTAAGTGCGGATAAAAGCGATCAGAACAATTTGTGCTCAATCAAATGTATCACAGTGATTGGAGTCTAAGGAATAATTATAGAATTGGCAAATAAATAATTATATATTTTGTAAACTTCACGATGGATCCTGTATGTATAAAAAGCAAAGCAAAGGGAGGAGCAAAGGGAGTCCAGTTTCAAGATACTCCGCTCCCTCTTTTTTCACTAAATTCCGGAGGCGTTGCTTGTGGTATACCTCTATTCTATCCAGAGCGAAGAAAATAGAATATTCCATATTTCATTTCTTCGACTGGAGTAGGAGGAGTCACGCACTTGCCCCTGTGTCACGAAAGGGCTTACGAATAATAATATCTTGATTACAATTGTTATTTGTAATTACTACTACTAACGCGCCATTGAGTTGGATTGAGAGTCGAAAAGCGGAGGAAAGTGGGAAAGGGATCTTAACACAAAGTTCCCTCTTTAAAAAACTATGTAGCAAAAAAAAATGTCAGCTTCAGTTTACTCTAAATTAATGTTATTTGTAGACGGTGAAAGGCTGCATAGCTCTACATTTGGTAAGTATGTGTAAGCGCAACGGTTTTTGCTTTTGATTCTTTCAAAGATAAGATATATTTTTAAAATTATGACAGAATTGTACGTGTTCTTGTTTACAACAATTACCCTTGTGTTATTTGTACGTGGCGTGTTTCAGGATACCATAGATTATGAGTAAAATGACTGTGAACAACAAAATTAACAATAAAGAGTTTGACAGCTCTATTTTATACGTTCCTTTAAATTTACTCTGACAAGATATCAACAAATAATATGATGGATTATTACAAACAATGAAAAAAAAACGTATATGCACTTATGCAGAATAGCAATTCAAGTCGTGATGTAAATGCAGAACAAAGCTCTCATTACCATTATCATTATTGCCATTATAACCACGCGTGCCGACAGCAATGACCCACTTGGCAAGCAATTGAAAACGTTCAAACACTTTTTACGATGGTAAATTTTGTGTCCACAATGAAGACATAATGTGTGGACTGTGGACAAGAGAATTATATGTAATTTGTCGTAGAGTTCAATTAAATTGTTGTTTTTGGATGACGCTACTGTCGCAGTGTTAATTTTTATGATGTTTTAGAATGATATTAGGTTTATACTGGAGCTGGTAGACTGCATAATATTTTTTTTTATAAGGCAACACTACATCGATCTTAATTATCTACTTAGAAATAAAAATATTATTTTTTGTAAAAATACCAAAGAACCATATGACATTGAGGAGGACATCCCGAGCCCTTAGTAACCCTAGCTATTAGTCAGTTTTACGAAGACAAGACATAACTTCACTCCCAGCCAACAACCTAATTGCGAAAACTACAGGATCAAAACAGTACGGACGAATAGTCTGTGTGGTAAATGTAAAAAAAACTTTAAAGACAGTTTTACCCTAACTAGTATAAAATATCTTGTGGGCTTGTCCATTTTCCCCAAAACGTGTAGCCGCATGGCATATTCGTCTACGAGTTGGCTGTAGGGGTAGTTGGACCTTCATGTTAACAATTGTACCCCTAGAAGTACTGAAGTATAGTTAGGTCAATGCTCCTTTTTTAATTATCACAATTAAATACCCGTAGTACCCATGTATACGAAATATATATTTTCCCTATGTCCTATGAATGATTTGAATCTACAAACACCTCATGTATTGTAATGTCAGCTGCCGCTCGCCGTTAGAGTTATTTGTCGTGACAGTCTAGCACTAAACACTTAAAAATAATTTTAAAAAAATACACACGAAGGTACATTAAAAACAAATGTACGGAAGCCGTCGTAGCGCAGGGGACAAGGGTGCGACTGCAAGTGACGGTTGTAGGTTCAATTCCCACCCGGGGAAATGGAATATTTCATAATTTAATTTCCTCGCTCTAGTTAGGCAGTTGTTTACTATTATATTATTGGGAACGGAGTGTCTTAACACTTCCGATGAAGGTTCACGAGGATTCTCTCTTCCGACGGATTTTTTTTAGGTCCACGTCGCATGCGGGATAAAAAAATATACAAAAACAAAAAAATGTAATTGTAATTTTTTACATAATTTAGGTTTTTTTTAGCTTCACGCTTTTTAGCAGATAGGCGTGAAAAGTCATTACGTTCTAGTCTTAAGTCACTGTTCCCACTCGGACTTAGTTATATCTAAATATTTTATTTTAAGAACTTATAAAAAACGATGATTGTGAATGAATACTTTTTATTAAAAAAAATCGACAAAAATTATAAACATTAGGTAAAAATTTTAAAATTCAAATCAAATATTAACTCGCTAAGGCCAACTATTATAAAAAATGTAAAACTATTAACAGAACGATGTTCAAATAAATATTAACTTCAAGTTTACATTTAAATATCCTACATAATATATATGTAATATATTCAAGTATATACTTCAGTGTTTGACTGACACACTCCACTTAACTATATAATAATCGTGACATTTAAAACGTTGCTATTTGAAAATGCAAATAAAATACAAAATCAATGGCCACCTTGAAATCTTACAATCGATAATCGCTAGCGGACGCGTAAAATTTGTATGACAATGCTTAGAATCTTGCATTAACCACAATGTTTAATAATCTATATATATAAAACGACTTGTCCTCACTGACTGAGGTAAGACGCACGCACGCCCAGCTTAACCCTAAAGGGGCGATATAGGGGTTGAAAGTTTGTATAGAAAAAATTTTAAATCGGCACCGACTTTTATAAAATTTAAAATTTAGATTTTTAAAAGTATTTAATTGAACTTTTGAATTGAATTATTTAATTGAAAAAGTTTTATAGATTTCTCCTCCTAAGGGTGCAAATAAGGGGTTGAAAGTTTGTATAGATTTTTTTTAAATCGGCACCAATTTTTATAAATTTGCAATTTAGACTCTTAAAAGTATTTAATTGAACACATGTTTCAAGGTTTTCTAGAATTTTTCCGCCAAGGGTGCAAATAAGGGGTTGAAAGTTTGTATGGAAAAATCTTTTAAGCGCCACCGTTTATTATAAAATTGGAAATTTTGACTCTTAAAAATATATCATTGAACACATGTTTCGTGGTTTATTAGAATTCACCCCTAAATAAGCAAGCGAGGCTGCGCGCGTCCGCTAGTATAAAACATACGTATTAATATAATAAGAATATACTTTTATAATAGTTTCAATTATATTTATTATTTGGACGCCAGTCGTGGCGCGGAGTCCAGGGACTGTTGAGTGTTCAATTCCCACTCAGGGAAATAAAACATTAATATTTTCGTCATATGCGTTTAATTCCATTATGTTGAGTACCGTCAATGTGTCAAATTTAAACGGAAGGTGAAGAACGCAGTGTCTTATTTCTGTGTATTATTTTGTTACATGCAGGATACAGCGAGAATTTAAAAATAGACTATCTTATGACTTTTTTAATCTACTACTTCAATAATCAATATTCAATTACAAAAATGTTCATTACAAAATCCATTCACGTTACTGACGTAGTAGCTAAGGCCACAAACTAAATTTGGCAAAGCAATCGGTTTGTTAGTTTAAAATAAAGGAAGATTTAAGAAAAAGGTAAATACTTTTGCTATATGTAAGACCTAAACAAAAGAATTCAAATTCTTACCTACCATGTATAGTGAGAATCCTTATATGTACTCGTTTAGTACCTACGTTAAATGTACGTTAGCAAGTCACGGCCTTTTACCCTCATTTACATATTTTCCTCAACTTTTCATTAAATTCATCGTAGCGTAGTTTAGGAGCTACACCCAACAAGCAATTGCAACGGCTTCGATTCCCATATGAAGAAAGAAAGTTGATAATACTTAAAATGAAAATGTTTTTAGTATTTTCATATACTAATTCGAAATAAGAGTCTTACAAACTACATCGAAATAAGAGTCTCACATACTACACATACTTTTGTACTTCTTTTAAATTTAAATTAAAAATCGTGCAGCGGCACTGCGTGTGACTGTAAACTTGAAAGTGGTGGGTTTGATTCTCACTCTGAGATAATTTTCTCCGGCTCTATTAGAAAACGAAGCGCAGCGTTGAATTCCAGTATTCAACATACAATGTCTCAAAAATTGGGCGAAGTGTGGGGAGCAAAATGTCTTAATATTAGGTTCCCTCTGCCGATACTGTTTTAAGCAAGTCACAGCAAAAAGTTAAAAAAAAAGGCTAAAACTTAATCGCTTGTCTGAAAACAAATAAAAATAAATACTTTTAACACATTCAGTTTCACATAAAATAAATATGCATAAATCAACTGTCGCTCATGTTATTGTCGTATCTAAAGTACCTACACGACGCCACTTATTATATTAATATTCCATACAAAGTAGCAATTACTTTATAATAATGATACAAAGAGACCGTAATAGCGCAGTGGCATAAGCGTATGACTGTAAAACCTACGATTGTTGGTTCGATCTCCACTCGGGGGAACGAAATATTTTGTATTTTCATATGCAACAAAGGAAAGCGTGACGTTGAATCCCGCTCAACACGCATTATACAAAAAATCGGCAGAAAGTGGGAAGCTAGGTTTCCTGTAGCAGATTTCCCCTGCTTCGTGCGGGATTCAGCGTGAATCTGATAATGATACAAAGAAGACGTAGTGGCGGGGTGGTTAAAGCGTATGAATGTAAACGCTACCGTTGTATGTTCGATTCCTAGTCACAGTAACGAATTATTTTAAAGCAAAACGCTGCGTTGAGTTCCACCTGAAAACGAAATGTATTGAAAATTCGACAGAAAGTGGGGAACAGAGTGTCTTAACACTAGGTTTTCCCTATCCCGCTATAAGCGGGGAACAGCGTGAAACTAAAAATAAAACGCTTGCTAGCTTTACAATATCGACAATATTTATCCAAGCATCGATACATATGTCCATCTACATCAAGTACTCTTCATTTGATTGACATTAAGCGTGGGTTCCAAGCGTAATCACTTGTTTAGACAGGTCTAGATTGTTAGCACTTAACTTTTCAATTCTATTTTTTATTCTATTATTTATAAGATCTAACTATTTATTTTGATTTCAAGGACAAAAAGTTCAATTCCCACTCAAAACAAATTAATATGTTAATTTCCTGGCTCTGGTAATGAGAAGCGCGGCGTTATAGGAGACTCTGGAGACTCCAGAGTTTCGTGAAAGTGGGAAACGAAAGCGTCTAAATGGAACGGTGTGACTTAACACGAGGTTCCCAGTTTCCCTCTACTTATCCTAGAAAGGCAGATAGAGGGAACCGAATACAGTACGAAGGAAAAATGACTTCGATCGAAGTAGAAGTTTGGGATTACCCTTACTTGTCTTTTCATAGGAAATTGGTTGATAATAGAAAGAAGAGAAGAAATTATCACTGCGCATAAAAAAATACTCTATATCAATTAACAAGAAACAGAAACAAAGGAATCTGTGCAGCAATTACAAGTAATTAAGATGAGCATCAGTGCATCCAGTAGTTCTACCAAATAAGATAAGATCTCGCATATTTCGTAACATTATTATTAACTCATTGTATTCTTCTTTGTAAATAGAGTGTGATGATTTATTACGATATAATCATATGAATTTATTTTAGTTATAATAATGGTAAAGAACGAGAATCTCCCTCACAAATTCCACGAGGTGGTGAGGTGCGCAATGGGTCGCAACTGATGAAAGGAATACTTTCATGCTCGTAAAACAACCTTCAACCACGATCATCAGTCATGATCGACAAGAATGACAAGAAGCTGTGATGTATTTAAGAAAACCTTGGTGAAACTGGCTTGGGGTTCAAACCCATTATACCCAATATTTATGTTTATTATATATTTTTGTTTTTTGTTCTGTCATCAGTACGACATATCTATAAAATAAAGCTTAAGCAAAAAAATAATAATAAATCTTTCTATGGTAACTCTACAATCATATGAAAGAAGTGTGAAGATCATACCAAAAAGAAGAAAAGAGGAAATAGTATGTAATAAAAATTGTACACCTACCAGTAAAGACATTTCATTCTTCGGCATCATAGTTACGTCTCCTGGCCTGACTCCAGGACCACAGTAGGGTAGACTAGGTCCTCTATTGACTTGCGGTTCGTGAAGGGCGAGTAAAGCTGCGTGGAGACGAGCTCGAGCTGCGTTTATACCACCAGCTCCTCTGATAGCCGCTTCCACAACGTGCCCGACGTCCTTCTCCCATCTTATTGGAGGTTTTTCTGTGTATTCCCTAAAATACATAAAAATATTTGTAATAAGCGTCTAAGAATTACAAGGCTCGATTAGAACGTATAGCTTAGTGGTTAGAGCACTTGGACGGTTTCCAAGAGGGGCGAGTTCAATTCTCACTACGTTTAAATTTTTTATATCATTTCAAATAATTATGTTACCTTATATAATAATTAAGAACAAATTTTTTAATAAAACTTTTTCTTATATTTTGTAGTTCAGCCCTGCAAACGCTAAGTCCAAACATATGTCCTGAGATAAAAAAATATTATAAGTTTATTTTTATGTTTGTATAAATTATTAACAGCTGTTCCAAATAGTACGAGAATAATCATTTAAGATTTACACGATGTCTCTGTCATTTTTTTTAATCAAACATATTTTGTATAGGTAATATAGAATAATATCAAAATGGTGAAATAAAGTACGAAAATAAAATTAAAGTTCCCATTTATATGCATATTTGTATAATGTCAATTTCATATCTGGTTTAACAACACTATAAATAGCAATATCTATAAATAGGCTGTAACTATAGGAGGCTATTTTTTTATATAAGTTGGACTCTACTTTTGCCAACAAAAGGTCAACAGGATTTTTTTATATGCCAAGCACCATACATGCTCTTTAGAAAATATGCCAGGACACTTATATCCTTGAATTAAAACAATATGTAGTTTCACTCGCTTCCTTTCGATCCGCTTCCTTTACCTTGAAATATTTTTACCCCTTTTTATTCTCATATACCTTTCTCTTAATTACTATGGGGCCCTTTGAAATGAATTACAATAATGTGGCAAGCTTGCAATCTTAAAGTGGTACAAACTGATATAAATATATACGCGTATATTATTGAATTAATAAATTGAAAATATTAAATCAGCTTCACACTGTATGTAGGCAGGAAGAGGGAACCTAGTGTTAAGACACTCCGTTCCCACAACCAGTCGCGTTTATAGGAAAACGTGTTAGAAATATATTTATCATATCTTTGCAATATTTTAATAATACAGAACATCAGTTCTAGTATTTCTTGGCACAGAATCTGGAATTATTAAGTTATTAATAGAAATATTAACGTTAGAAAACATACCATTACAAGCTAAAAGTTACAAACAATAATTATAAGTTCAATCTGTGAAAAAAAGAACTCTATCTCTAGGTAAAGCCAGCATAATTTAACCTGCATCCTCCTAAACAAGCTCTTATATCCTCTTTCAAACTCCTCGATAGCGTGCAGGAAGGGCTCCCATCAGAATCTGAAGTGCTTTGAGATCCATTCTTGTCTGAATCGGAGAGCTGGTGCGGCTCTTCGAAGTGCTCACTCTTTGGTAAATTTGGTGACACCCGGCCATGGCTGCCACCGCCGCTGCCGTAACCTTAATACCAGAAATATATAGTAGTAAATTATTATTTCAATTGTTAATCAAAGTCAAAATAATTTATATTCAGTTACATACTGGTGTTTGAAGTACTTTTGAAACGTCTAGTTATCATATATAAATGTCAGTATTGTCAGTACTAAAGGAAGCTACCAAGGAGGAGAAGGAGGAAACTGAGTTTTATTACATTTCATTCCCCACTTTCCTCTGAATCCTGGAAGAATTGCATGTTTAGTGCGCGTTACAACCAGTCGCGTTTACAGTCACACATTGTACCAACGCGACTGGCGCAATATTATACTAGATATTAAAGATATAGCTAAACTAATTACAAATGTCGAATTATTACCTTCAAAGTTACTAATTAAACTTCACAAGCATTAATTAACTGGCGGTAGTAGACACACAAAATTTAATTTTAAGGTATTATACCGCCTTCCGTGCTATGTAAAGTAATACATTATTGCATAAATAAAAACAGTCTTACTAAATTATGCATGTATTCAGTTTAATTTGAAATTCATTTATTTTATCTTTTATTATAGAAGGTTATACTTTGACTGTAAACGTGATAGGTTGTGGGTTCAATTTCCACTCGAGGAACTGAGAGATTTAATATTTTCATTTCTTCCCACTAGAGTCGAGGCAACGCATGGTATTGGGTTCCGCCACTCAACATGCAATGCTTTCAGTATATCGGCGGAAAATAGGGAACGGGGGTGTCTTATTGGGAATAGAGTGTCTTAACACTAAATTCTCAGGTTCCTTCTGCCTACCCTATGTGTAAGATATAGCGTGAAGTTTAAAAAGTATATACGCAATTACAATTTTATTGGTTCCTACCCTTTAAAATCGTAAAATAAATGCTCAAGGCCGAAGATATTTTTCGCCGTAATTTTTATTATTATATTATCCATGGTATGTTGACATAAGGTAGTAATCAATCTCTGTCTTCTTTCTTTACACCTATTCTACAAATATTATATGTTGAATGATTAATTTAATTTACAATCATCTCTTGTTTAAAATATAAGTCAAATATTTCTCAATGGCGCTACAAATGCCATTTCTAATTATTTTTTGTATTGTGTGCGACTGTTCCATGAGAATTTGTCTATATAATTAATTATGAAACTTCAGAACGAAAAGTTGTTTCGGTAATAATTAATCAAGCACAGATCAACAATTCAAGTTACAGAATTAAAATTAATGATCTTTCAAAAATATAGAGAGAGAACCAGTGGTCGGCTCTGACTCTACTCTTTGGTAAAGTTTTTACTTAAGAATAATTATAATTAGAGATGCGCCGAATATGCTTTTGGTATTCGGTATTCGGTGTATTCGGCATGTTTTTCAATATTCAATATTCGGCCAAATTATTCGGCTATGGCGCCGAATATATTTGGTTCGAGTAATTTTATTTACTTGGCTGCACGACACAGTAGAAATGAAATATAAAACGTCTTATGTAAGATTTAAGTTATTATTTATTATAAGTCAAATGAGTAAAATGTGTTTTTCAGTTTTTTTTTTTGGATTTAGGGTTATGCTGTTAGCCCTATTGGCCTCTACAGCGACATCGGGAGGGTACGGAAGAAGGTACTCTGTCCCTGAAAGTATGCAGGCACTGTGTGGCTGCCTGTGGGAGTGCCGACGACGCAAGGGCGCCCCCTGCAGGGCTCGAACTTCGGCTTGCGCCGTCGAGCGGACTGGGAGTTTCCCTATTCGTACGATACCGATACGATACAGTACGTACGATCAGGTACCCGTACGCTACTATCGTAGAGGACCACCGCTACCCACGACCTCGTCCGGACCCATGACACCAGAGGAGCTACAGGTGCGTTGCCGGCTTTTAAGGTGGAGATAAAGAAGCTTTTTTGAAGCTACCCAAGTCATATCGACATGGAAGGACCACATGGAAGTTCCAAAACGCCACATGAGATTCATTTTAAAAAATGTAATATATTATAGAGATATTCGGTATTCGGTTATTCGGTCAAACCACCATTCGGTGCATCTCTAATTATAATTATTTAGATTTTTGTATTGCGTGTAAGTAAGGCGTTTAACTAACAGAAAAGTATTTAATTCAGTCAGTTCAGTAATTTTGTTGTTAAATTACTTTTATTTATGTATTTCATCATATTTTACATTAATAAAATTTACAAAAGTATCTATTACATGAAGAAGTGATTGGTTCGTCAAACTGATTATTGGCTTACCGCATATACAAACCTTTCAAATACAATACAACTTAAATATCAGACTTTTTATATATATCTTATATGAGTTTGTGTAATAATTTATTTTAAGCATCACTGTCTAATCGTATACAAATATTTATTGGACATATGTTTGTTGTGAAAATTTATAATATACAAAAATAATATCAAGAATACTCCTTGATAACCTCCTTTTTTTACAGAAGTCGGTTAAAAATTGTGTAATATTTCATTTTCAGCATCACTGTCTAATCGCAATACACATGTTTGTTGAAAATTAATAATATATTCGTACAAAAATAATAACAAGAAAACTCCAAATTGTGAGCATTTACCAAAACAATTCAGAAGGAATATGCAGATAAGAAATAAATAATAAACAGATTTTACCAGATGATGTGGATGGAGCTCTGCGGGGGACGCGGTCTGCGTCCTCGGGCACGTCCTCGTCCACTATGATCACTACCTCTTGCTCCTCCTCCTCCGTGTATAGAGGGTTGGACCTGTGGAAACGGGTGGATTTGAGAAATTTATAATATTGGAATTGAAATAAGAATGGTAGCACCATTACATTTGATTAAAATATTTTCACTCTGTATTCCGCTTATAGCAGGACAGGCAGAAGGAATCTAGTGTTAAGAAACACTGTTGCCTGCCCTCATTGACTTTTTGAAATAAACAAATAATCATCACGTTTTCCTCTTAATTATGTACCGTTTCACGGGCCCCGTATTTTAAAAATAGGCTTTTTCAGATTTAGGTAGAGTAAACACTGAAACGATATTTCCTTTTCTATTTTTTTAATAATAAAAAACACCTTCACTTTGTATTCCGCACTTAGCAGTCTATACAGAGGAAATCTGGTAACCTACTGATCAAATATTCCGTTCCCATTTAGAGTAGCATCTATTTATAGAAACATGGCATTTCTTTCAGTTTCACGCTTTATCCTTAGCCAGTATAAGTAGCCAACCGTGAGTAATACAAATAATTACTCTCCAAAGTCGGTTAAAACCGCATCAGTTCAAATAAAGCTATAACGACAGATACAATCGAATATCCATAAAGGAACTCTGATCGCATCTACTACACGCGCCGCATATATAATTTCATTTTGCAAACACCTGTCTAATGCACTTGCAATTCGCTTTACACAATGCTTGTAAAATATGATATATTACTTATCTGGCTACCTGCTGCTTAGTAGCTGTCGTTGCTTTAAGGGTAGATGCAGGTTCTATTTCAAAATATGAATAAATGTTAATATTATGTACTTTTTTTTCAGTTATGCAATGCTGTTGTTTCTGCAAATGTAGGTAATATCATTATACATGTTTTTCGTATTTTTTTTTCTTTTTTTGTGCTAGGTATTTTTTTTTATTTCTATGATAAATTACGAACAATTCGAACAGTACCGTTGGCTGATTGTAAATATTGAAGAGAAAATAAGACAGGAAGGCGTTCTTCCACTCAACACGCAATGCTTCCAGAATTCAACGGAAAGTTGAGAACAGAAGTGTATTGATGGGAACGTTTCTTAACACTAGGGTCTCCAGATACCCTACACAGTTCCCTACTCCATCACCATTTGAATACTTTCGTAGGTAGCTTGTAGCTTAAAATCCAAAATTCAAATGCGCAAATAATACGTTTCCATTGCTTTTTATATGGATTTCCGATTATCCGAATAATAATCCGGTTAATCGAGTTGCTACTGTAGTTATATATATTTTTATTTATATTGAAATAGTTCTTAAAGTTGTGAGTTTACCCAACCTCCACCAGAACTCCTCTTTTCGAAGTAAGATGCGTGAGGTATCACACGTATACCAGATAGTAAATAACGTAAAAATGACTTTTCCACAATCAACTAAATCTAGATACGCACGAAGCATGCGAAATTGCTTCGAAGTCATTGTCAAGTCGTTGACCTTACAACTGGTTTGTTGCTAACGTTTTCGTTATTCAAATATCACCCTTATTACTGTAATGTAAGATTCAATAAGTTTTTGAGAAATGCAGCCAATTTCAAAGTTATTCTTCAATGAATCAGTAAATTCCTATTCCGTGCTGTATGTACTATTGTTTGTTCTTTTCTTTCTATTTTGTTGATAGCTTATGCAATTTATGTAATAGAAAATGTAAATTGCTTCCTGTGATTATGTTTTTAGCTTAACTCACATGGATAGGCAGACGGAACCTAGGAACCTAATGTTAACACACTCCGGCCCAATAAGATGCCAAGCGGCGCTAAATTCTGGAAGCATTGCGTGGTGAGTGGTGGAGCTGAACGCACTATGGTTCGTTACCAGAGCGACGAAAAAAAATAGTATATTTTTCATTTTCTTAAGTGAGAATCGAACCCACAAGGTTACGTGTGCTTGTGGACCAGCACGGCCATAATATTGACAGCCTTATATTTTCCATATTGGCATAAATTTCAAATTTACATAATAATAATTGAAAAAACAACATAAGCAGAAGTTTTTCATAAGAAATAGGCATAATAAACTACTAAAACATTTTATTATACTTATATGTATATACATTAGACAAAAACAAGTCCTAGTAATAAGGAAATGTCATAACCCAACATACCTTTCTATTATACAACGGCACATTTCGCAATATCTTGACGTATATGCTTGTTATGGCTTCTATGGGTCGAGTCAAATATTATTAAGCTTATTGTAATATTTGTTGGAAATTATAGTGTATTGTAGATGTATTTATAGATCATACTAGCAACCGCCAACGGCTTCGCCCGCTTGAACTAGACGAATATTTATTAAATATATTTATGTAATTATTTTCAGTTTTCAATAGAGAGATGCGTTAAGCAAGCTCATTTTGGGTGTTTTCTAACAACAAACTTTGCAAATCGTTGCTTAGCGACGCCACAAGGGTGTAACTGTAACGTGACGGTCGTGGGTTCCTCCACTCAACACAGACAAAGGCTCAAAAACTCGGTGGATTTTGAGGAACAGAGTGTCTTATCAATATGTTCTCCTTGCCTACCCCGCTGTGTGCAGAATACTTCGTAAAGCTGATTATGTATTTCCATACCTGAGCACCGGAGGCATGTCATCGAGGGCGCGCAGAGGGTGGGGCGGCGCGGGTGCGGGAGGGACGCACGCGCAGCCTCCCGCCTCACTCTCGCGGCGCCCTCCACTCTGAAACAAAGATATAACAAATTATTTCAAAATCTAACAAATATTGAACTATAAAATTGATATGATTTGTTTTTATTTATTTTTTTATATTTTGAGGTCTTATCGATGTTTCCTGGAAAGGGCAAACATTTCTATATCAATAGAAGTGGTCGCAGAGTGGAGAACAGGCTAATGCAGGTACTTATTGTCTTTTTTCTATGCCATTAAATGCAGGAAACGCGAAAATTAAAATGTGGAGTCGAGTCGGGCTCGCCCAAAGGCTTCCATACCAATAGATCCTGTCAACGGGAAATATATCTTACAAAATGACAAAATTAAGTTTGCGGGCATACGCACTCATTTTGTATGAAATGAACTACAAATGTAAGTTTGTAATGTTTTTTTTTATGAAATACCTATAAATTTTAGATTTTTTCCTTTATTTACAGTACCATGGGAAATATTCTCTCCCTATTGCTTTTGGTTACGCGGCGTTTTTATATAAAATACAGTAACTATATGTATATACAATATGTATATATATGTGTGTGTATGAAACATCTATATATTTTACACGGTATGTATATGTATATCGACAAATGTATATATTTGTTTTAATTATGTATATATATTATAATATAATATGTGTATTTTGTTTTGTTTGTGCTTAATTAACTAAATATTTAAAGAAATAACTTAATTGTAGGTACTATGATCTCACCCGCTACTTGTAACTCATCCACTTCCACTGGTTGGCTGGAAGAGATCTCTTACAGAGATAAGTCCACCTTTGTGAACTAAATGTATTTTATGGTTTTCTTATGTATATTTTGTTGTACCGTTTTGATACCGTTGACTTGAGAGATTGATTTTTTCGGGGCTTTGAGGAACCAGCTTGATACCTCAAATGATCTCTACAAATGGACAACAAAGTAATCTTATAAGGATTCCAGTTTTACCTTTTGATGTACGGAACCCTAAAAACATGCCATTTAGAAAAATAATAAGTAAACACCATTCAAAGCAACCGTTTCGTAATTTCTACAAATGTGCAACAACTAAGAATGTTTAATTTATTAAACAAGTCTTAAGTAGACAAATATAAGTGAATTATACTGTGCTTATCGTAATATTTTTATGTTAATTAATTAATTACAATTTATTGCTAGAGATACGTTAATTATAAAATTTAGTTTGCTTTCTACTTTTACATTTCAAGTAAGATATTGTAATTTGCAATTAAAACTTCAAAACAATACCAATTTACATGTAACGATTTATATTATTTTTTAATTAGAAGGACTACTCCCTCAAGAATTCAGCAGAAAATGGGGAACGGAGTGTCTAAACTCTAGATTCCCTCTACTAATAGCCTGCTTTGCGTTTGCGCTACAAAAAACATCCAATTCCCTAAATTTGCACATACAGTACGAAATTGCATATTAAATGTCTACATGCAACGATTTCGAATCCAAAGCTGTTATTTCTAGAGACGGCGGAGGTTTCGCAATCACTACTCTACAAGCCTCTACCATTGTCATTATGCTCAACCAGGCATGTACTGCAATTAAATTTTACACGTTAACCTATTTGTCAACTACTATAGAACAGAGATAATTTAGATATTGAATTATTTCATTAATTTTTTTTTTCAGTTTCACGCTGTATCCCGTTTATAGCAGATTAGTCACACAATCTAGTGTTAAGACACTCCGTTCATGATTTTTCTCCAAATTTTTAAGGCGTTGCGTGTTGTTGAGTGGCGGAACTGAATGCCGCGAGAACTTTGGTGGTACCAAGAGCCAAGAGCGAAGAAATGAAAATACTGATAAATAATTCATTCTTCCGAATGGGAATCGAACCCGTCATGACGGCATGAAGATATAATTTTAGCAAGGTATTACCTCCACGCTATACTGTCATTCATGTCAACAAGCAACGGCCCCTTGGCGCTGTCACGCCAGTAAGTAGCGTTAGGTAATTCTGGAAATAGGCATTAAAAAGTTTAGCTAACATATTTCTTAAGTTTTTTTTGTTGATTTTAGAAGTAATTGTTTATATCGTTATTGGTAATTATAATGTTTTAATTATCCACTTTAACAAATTATAAGTATATTTTAAAAGAAGAAAGTACAGGGAGTAAGGTCAATCTTGTGAAAGATGAAGGAAGATAAACGTTAAGAGAAAAACATGTTTTCACCCTTCTTCTGAAAATACTAAAGAAGAATATAAATACCACTGCGACTTAGGAGAACGTCTGCCTGTAAGCACGATGGTTGTTAGTTCCACCGTCACAACGAAGAAAGTATATATGTAAATTAAGTCCCAACATGCAACTCAAAAGTCACTAAAATTAAACAGAAAGTGGAGTATCTTAACACTAGACTTCCTCTGCTTACTCTACAAAACCCGTTTAAAAAGTTATCTAAAAATTCCATTATCTTATTTGTCCATTTTAACATTAAATAAATCTTATATATTACCAAGAAATGTGATGATCTCTAAATGGCAATCTAATTGACTATACAAATATTTAAACATATAATGCATATATCGTGTTAGACTAATTCATATAGCACTTAAGAACAAAGTGAGTAAATATTTTATTAATTGGATCATTAATTAAGGTAATCTTAAGAGCTAGCGAAATAGAGAAGTCGTTTTCACATATACAGCTCGTCTCTTTAATATTTCTAACATTTATAAAAGACTCGAATTGAAGAAAGAGAAGATAATAAGGGTTTTTGGGTTTCCGTACATAAAAAATAAAAACGGTACCCTTATAGGATATATTTGTGGTCCGTCTGCCTGTCTGTCAATACCATTTATCTACAGATCGCGTAGAGGATTGCCAATTAAAATATGCAGGGCGATAGTCCTTTGAAGCCTTAAAAACCAAGTCTCTAACAACGTCAACGTTATTAAAAATACACGGGCATAATGTACACGGATATTGCTATATAGGGTACTTTCCCGTGGACGTAAAGTAATCTTTTGGTTATAGACTACTTTTAGTTTCATTAATTTTATGCAAAATAAATGCTTATGCTCGCCCACAAACTTAACTTTAATTCAATAATAATTTCTTCTTGTTCTATAATCCGGAAATTGTTTCTTGAAATGCTGCGAACACCTCGGTGGGCAAGTCCGACTCGCACTTTACCAATTTTTTTCAGCTATTACAACAAATAATTATACAGGTTTGCCATTACACGAGCTTAGTGCAATTATTCTAATACTTCCAATTGATTGAGATATTACACCTCTATACCTCTATCGTAGTTGTCGAGTGAAAGGTGCATAATCATTTATAATTGTTTCGTGATATAACGATATGTGATATATGTTGGTACTGGTGCCTACAGATAGCTTCGTTTCATTTCAGCTTCACGCTGTGAAGAGGGAACCTAGTGTGAAGACACTCCGCTCTTCGCTTTGTCAGTGGAAAGCCATGAATTTTTTAATTGAATTTGGTTGTGGATTTGATTCCCGCACGATGAAATTTTAATATTTTAATTTCTTTAATTATGGCACCAGGGCCTGGCGTTGAGTTCCGCCACTCAATACGCAATGCCCCGAAAAATTCGGCGGAAAGTGAGGAGCGGAGAGTGTTCAACGCCTGGTTCCCTTTGCCTTCCCTGCTATATACAGGATATAGCGTGAACAGTTTGTGCTTTAAAAAAGAAAAAGCTTCGTAAGTAACCTATTGTTTCCGTTAAATTATAATAAACACAAAAGAAAACCACAACAAGCCGCTACTATTTAAGGCAAGACAATTAAATAATGCTTACAAAAATAACGTGACAAGAATGACCGACCGGCGAACAAAAAGAAACATTTCAAAGCCAAACATCAAAAGCAACTGGCGCGGCCTTAAATAATACGAGATAATCTGACATTTTCACATTACAGCACCCATAAAGTAACCCTTCTTCATTTTAACATTTCAAATCCATGATAGCCAAATATGGAGGACAATATGGCTAACCCCATTGGCTTTGTGACCCAAAGTTGGTCGTGATGTTTTCGATGTATCGATAAGTGACTCGTGAATTATCCGGTGTTAAAGTTTATATTTAACATGTTTGTTGGCATCGTTAACGGAGAGGCGGTGGGACCTGATGATATACCGATGGAAGCATGGGAATCGTTGGGCTCTCGTGGTGTTCTCATGCTTACTGACCTTTTTAACCATAATTTGAACACTGGAAAGATGGCCCACCAAATGGTTTAGCTTTATTACCCCTATTTTTAAGGTAAGGCCAAGGTCAAGATTGTGGTAGTTAACTTGACGTTGCTCGTTACTCGCGTCACCTCACTCGTTATACTACAGGGTAGACACAGAGCTAGGGCTTCGGTCTCTACATGCCTCTTTCGCCTCGTCCACTGTCATCAACCTCTTCATAAATGCCCTCCGGGGAGTTCTCATGCTTTTTACGAGACCTTCTTCCAGTATCTTTACTTGTATCTTTTGCCACGAAGATGTTTTTTAACATTATTGAGCAGCTTACACGCGTCTGCAAATTCAGGTCTCGATTGACGGAAATCTATATAATAGAAGCCAGTCGTGGTGCAGTTTTGCAGGTCGTGGGTTCGATTCCCATTCGAGGAAATGAAGTATATTTAATATTTTCAATGCTTAGGTTTGATAACGTGACAAAGCGCGGCGTTGAGTTTTGCCAATTTGTGGTCTATAGTCGGGGACATAAGTGTCTTAATGGGAATGGAATGTAACTAAATACTAGATTTCCAGGTGCCCCACCCACCTACTCTGCCCCCCCCTTTTAAAAAATTGGTATTTAACTTATTTTAAAAAATAAGTACCAAGAACGGTGTCTAGTCTGAATTCTCATACAATTGAACAAAGAGCTTTTTATATCTCAAGAATTTCGGAACAGTATAGTACATTTTAATTTTTCAAGGTCTCTTAGACAATAGACCTAATGGTGGCTACTAGATATCTCACAAATCAGCTTATTGTGAAGATCTTTTATAAAATTAATCGGTATTCACGGATTTAATTTCTTTTTTTTTACTGAGGCTATTATGGCGCAGCCTGACAGAGTGGTTCGATTCCCACTCATGGGAATTAATTATTTGCATTTCCTCGCTCTGCTAACTTAGTAAAGCGCAGCGTTTAGTTCCGCAACCTGACGCGCAATGTCGAGTTGAGTGTCTTAACACTAGAATCCCAGGTTCCCTTTGTCTAAAAAGATTTAAAAAAATAGAAAAATGATAAAAAATAATTAGACCTCGAATATATGTACATAAATAGGCCTCCATATTTCTTAAATCTGATTGTATTTATGCGATTCGTTTTCGGCATATCTATAACAAATCCAGACATGCCTCGTTTGTTTCTCTCAATGTCATACTCCTTTAATGTCTACATGAGTAAATCTCTTAACCTCATATTATGTTTTGTAATATTTTACATATAAAATGATTATAACATGTAATAGTGACAGGAAACGCGATAATTGTGAGTTCGATCCCAACCTGGGGAAAATTAATATTTTCATTTCTTCATACTAATAAGTAGTACGGCTTTGAATTTTGTGTTTTTTTTTTTTGAAATGTCTCAAAAAATAGGCGGAAACTGGGAACCGGAGTGTCTTCTTAAATGACGATATACGAAACTGTAAAACAAAATGAAATGACATAAGTTAAATGGTAAATTAAATAGGCTCTGCTTCAATAGTTGAATCGCGAAAGTGGAACGAACAAACAAAACTTACTTTCACATTTACTATATTAATAAAGATTTGTATTGCAAGAGATGATTAGAATATTAGGCTTAAAAGCTAATTTTATTTTGCCTTTGTACAATTGACACACTAGTGCAGTAGGGGAGCGTTTGATTGGAATGCGATAGTGGTGGGTTCGATTCCTAGTGTATTTGAATGAGTCGAGAATCGAGCCTGAATCGAGTAGAAAAGTAGAAAATGCAGTGTTTTAACACTAGGTTCCCTCGGCCTTGTACCTTGCGGGATACAGTGTAAAACTTATATATTTTTTGTTTCCAATTTTTAAATTATGTCGAAAATTTGATTAATTTTACAAATGGCTGGTACATATTTAAATGTGATATTTCATAATTTCTATTTTATTTCACAATTTGTCGATATATCTGGTTAAAAGATACAAGTCATCTCAGTCTGTCGTTTATGGCATTGGACCCCATTCTGTGCGATGAGCGCACAACTTCAACACATTCAAATTCCTGGGCTATTAAAATACAAGTTACGAAATAAATTTTAAGAATCTATGCATAATTTGTTATTTAAATCAACTTAATTAAAGCATCTTCAATGTGTAGATTGGTAAATATTCTACAATCAAGGACTTGAAGATGACACGCAGGAGTAAACAACAGGTAAAATAGGGGTCACTGTATATGTTTAAGATAATTATTAATTTTAGTATAATATCCGCCGTCCGATAGTGTAAGGCATAAGTGTTAGCGGAATGTTAGGAATAGTAAAAGTAGACATTATGCTGCCATTTCAATATCCATGAGTATTTTGAATTTGATTTCCAGTTGCGTGAATTATTTATTTTTATCATTGGCTCGTTCTGATAACGTGAATCTATTCGGCGTTGAGTTCCGCTCGCAATGCCTCTAGAATTCGAAAGGAAGTGGGAAGTGGAAGTGACTTAACATTAGATTTTCAGGTTCCCTCTGTCCACCCTGCTATGTGCGGTATATAGCATGAAGCTCAGAAATACTAAAAATAAATTACTACAAAATAAATCAATTATTATGGGTTAAATAATAAATAACAATCTTATAATTTAGACTCTAAGAAAATGTTAAACATTTTGCAATTTTATTATAAAACCGCATCATCATCGGAAGCTCGGGTCAAAGGAATATGTTTCGCAACTTGTAACTGGCAACTTTGAACAAGAATAAATTACAAACTTATATTATATAGCATTAATAGCTAGATAAGAATTAGATAAAAGATCTTAAAAATATATTTTTTTATTAAAATTAATTTATGTAGAAAAAGAAAAGATTTCTTCTTGTATAGTTTTGAGGCAGAAATATTCCAGTCTTGCGTCTTCATGCGTTTTTCCCGCATACTAGGATTGACAGATTAAAGAGAGAATCACTTCGTATCTCATCCACCGTTTGAAAAAAATTCAAGACAATGCATGTTGGGTGGTGAAACTCGACGCCACGGAAATAATGTATTGCCCCGAGTGCGAATCGACCCTACAACCGTCGCTTTTACATTCAGATACTGTGCCGCTGCGCCCTAACGACCTCATAGTCTCGTCATATCCTTTTACTATATCTTTTTTCTACTACTAAGAAGCCTTAGGATTTAAATCAGAAATCCTTCCGAACTAAAATCCAGTATCGGAAGAATATATCAGATTTATTCAAATTATTATAAGTGCAAATACTTTCACATTTCCTGAGGATGTCGCGGTTATGAGGAAATGGCTGTTGCATAAACAAATTTATGATATTATACTAGTGTGTATATAGTTTACTTTATATCTAGACATTTGATTTTATTAGTTTCACGTTGTATCCCGCACACAGCAGGGTAGGCAGATTGAACCTAGTGTTAAGACACTCCGTTCCTCACTTTCTGCTGAAATCTGGAGGAACCAGAACGAAGAAATGAAATATTTATTTAAATTTATATTTCCAATAAATTTAAATAAATACTTAATTTCCTCAAATGAGGATCGAGAGGATCGCTGCACTTGCGCCGCGACTTCTTCGTTCGTCTATACTTAATTATTTTAACAGTAAACAGAAATAAAGATCGATGAATGTCGCAAGTGCAACTAAATTTTAAAAAAATATGCAATTTTCTCTAGATTAATGGTCTGGTACTATAAAACGGGTTCATTAATAAACACTTTTACTGCAAGAAATACTAGCTTTAACGAATCTTATGCAACTATGAATATTGAGAAGATTCTAACACCGCCGCGGTACGATCAATGGATTTGAGATATTAAGTAAAAATGCACTATATGTATAAAAGTTAGTTTCGACAAACATACCATTAAGCAATATGAAATAATCTTTTTTTTAGCTTCACACTGTATCCCGCATATAGCAGGGTAGGCAGAGAGAACTTAGTATTAAGACATTCCGTTCCCCATTTCCTTCAAAATTCTGGAGACACTTGGGATGGGCATTCCTTAAACTAGTAAATGCACCTTGCATCACCTATAATTAATCAATTTTATATCGTTACTATAAAAAATATATTCTATTAAAACTTCTCCTCCATAATAAGTAGAGAAAAATAGAAGTTTTCTTTATTTTTAGTCTCATTAGAATAAATAGGTCAGCATTGCCAGCAATTAAGATTAATTGTAATTTATCTGTATCGGACGTGACGGTTTTCGCTCAATTATGCAGTTGTCTGCAACGTTTCCTGCAGCTTGTACAACAAACTGTTCCACCGATCTTATCATGGGAACTTTTGTATACTGATTTTGAGAGATAATTAAAAATATATTGTACAGGATGTCTTTTAATAATTAATTAAATGTAATTATATTTAAATGTCGTAAGTTGTTGTCAATTATTATTATTATTTTTAAGTCTAGTTTAAAACATCCCCTCGATTTGTGAAGGAACTAAGGTGGCGGAATTCAAAGTCGAAAATATAAATTTAATAAATATTTACATTTCATTTCCTCGACTGGGAATCGAACCCAAAACCAGTCGCGTTGCAGTCACACCTTTGTGTCCCTGGTCACGAGGGCCTCATATATTATACTTATTTATAAAAATACTTACATATTTTTAAATTAACGTCAATAAAGTTTGTTAAAATTCCACTTTTATGAAATGTTCAAAAACCAGAACTCGCACAAAGTATGTAGAACTGATAAGTGACGTATTTTAGTAATGAGGTCGAATTTCACAAGCCTAGTTTGCTGTAGCTCATCAAGTTTTACATTTTTTTTATTATTATTTTTAGCTTCATGCTGTATCTCGCATGTCCCGCAGATAGAGGGAGCTTAGTGGCAAGACACTCCGTTCCCCACTTTCCGCCGAATTCTGGAGGGATTGCGTCTTGTGTGGTGGAACTGAATTCCGCGCTGTACCTTGACAGCATAGCGAAGAAATTCATATATTAAATTTCCTCAAGTAAGAATCGTTTACAGTCACATCCTTACGCTTTTGCGCCAAGACTAGCCTCAAGTTTTACGTTAAGTTCGTAAAATACTTAGTAACATTACGTAAAATTCCTTTTAAAATAAAGATAACAGCTTTAAAAGCTTAACGAGATTAAGATAATCTGGAAATATTTTAAATTATTCGCTATTAAGAGATAACTATTGCAAAAGATACAATTGTGACATAGGTATTCGTATGTTTTTAAAATTTCCGGGGCCGCCTTGACTGTAGCTTTTAAGCTCTAAGCGTCTAAGCGCGACGTTAAGTTCCACCACAAATTAACAATTAGCATCACTTAAATGCTTATTTTTTGTGAAGTAGAAATGAAAATATTTAATATTTAATTATTTTCCTCGAGTGCAATCGAACCCAGAACCTGTCACGCGCTTGTGCCCCTGCGCCGGTACTTGCGCTTAAAACTTTTTCTATAACTAAAAAAATAAAACATATATATTTAAATTACATACTTTCGTAACTATTTGCAAATAACGATAAAAAGCTTAGTCTAACGAGCGAAGAAACAAAAATCTCTCCACCCTCGGGAGAATGGAACCTAAAACCATCGCGCCTACATTCCCCCATCCTACCACTGCACCAAAACACCCAACCTTGACGAAAGCTAGTTTTGTGATAACAGTATTAAGTTATAAGTTATTTTGGGGTACTAGGGTGTGTGGAACGCGGTCAGTCGGTCTCAATGTCGGTTATACAATATGGAGGAAAGCGGTTGCGTCAGTGTAGGACGGCTTTATGCCTTTGTTGTAATCTGTATGTTTGTTTGTCACTTGTATAATATACTAAATGAAATGCTTTTGCAAGTGTTTTTTAGATTATTTTGTATTTGAGTGTTATTTTTGGACTCAGAAAAAATATAGAAAAATAAAAGCTGAATGATTTGTAAAGTTTATTTTTCAATAAATTATGTATAAAACATATATAATTTTTATGTCTAGATAAAACTTAATCACTCCAACTGACAAAATCAATAAAAAAAACTTTTTTTGTTCATTTTTACAATATATTTTAATTTCCGATCTTTTATGAATAGAGTAAGTAATACTTATAAAATAAATATTATAGTTAATGCATAAGACACGCCATGTGGTCAACTTGCTTGTACACTTTCCCCTTTTTGTTTGTATTGAGAAATAATGATACGACTGTACGTAGGTATTTGATTGATAAGAAATAAATTCTTCATACAAAATATATAAATGCACTTTTTGTCTGCTTCACGCTGTATCCCGCATATAGCAGGATAATCAGAGGAAGCTTAGTTTCAGGTCACTCTAGTCCCTATTTTTGACGAATTCTGGAGGCATTGCGTCACCAGAGCAACGATAATGAAAATAATAAATATTTAATTTCCTCGCCCAGAAATCGAACCCACAACCTGCCTGAAATGAAATAGTTTATTAGATATTGAAGCAGAACGCGGCGTTTACTCCACCATTCAATGCCTTTAGAATGCCTTTAGAATACGGCGGAAAGGTAGGAGCGGAGTGCCTTAACACTAAGCTCCCTCGGCCTACCCTGCTACAAGCGGGATACAGCGTGAAGCTAAAAAAAACTTCTAATTTAACCATTTCTACCTTTAATTAATTCCAGCTACAATAACAACAATTAATACCATACTTTAAACACTATACGTTCCAATACCATATTAAATATCATCATCAGTTCAAATGACTAAATATCAGTGTCTTGTCCTAGTATTTGATACTTGAACCCGATCTTTGTGGAAACGAGCCAAAACAAACGTTACATGATTTATATAACAAGGTAATGTTAGCTATCGATTGCAGCTCTGTCATACGACGCCGACGCCGACGCCGGTCGGATATCTGGACGATAAAACTATTAACGTAGTGTTTACACACTTAGCTTCCCGCTTTATCCCTAAAAAACCCCTTAGAGAGAACAGAGCGCCAAACGCTACGTTCTGTACATAGCTCTTTCGTCTCGTCCACTGTCATGTCTTCCGGGCAGTCCTCATGCTTTTTACGCGACCGTCGTCCAGTATTTTTGATACTGTATTTTCGAAGGTCAACCGTGGTTGGTGGGTTCCCTCTACCACCCTTACCACTCACTACTACGTCGTGGTGTTATTTGTATTATAGAGTACGAATTCGAGCCAGTCTTGGTGCTGGGGTTCAAACGTGTAAACTGAAGGTCGTGGCTCCCATTCCAGTTTTAGCGCGGTTTTGGGTTTGAATGTGGAAAGAAAAGTGTCTTAACACTGAGCTCCCTCTGCCTACCCTTCTACATGCGGGATACAGCGAAAACCTGAAAAAAAATAGTATTGGAGAGAAAATGAGTATCTCAGTGCTCACTACATATTATCACTACATATTTTACATAGTTGGCACATAGAGCGTTAATAGATTTTATTATAAGTTCTCTGAGAATTTTTAGTGATATTCGATAAACGTTGTTACTTAAAGTTTTTTTTTTTAATTTTTATGGCAAATCTTTTATCAGTAAAATTTGTGAAAATAAAATCCTCAGTGTATAGTGAAAGAATGAATTACTGAAATAAATTTCTACTAAATCTAAAAAAAAATAAAGCATAAAACAAAACCAGTACGCAAATTCTCATACATCTGCGTTTTTCGACCTTCGCGCGGTTTCGCAATATGCCTAAGACCGATACTTATCGGCTTTACCGTATTTGGTGGCGGGAGTGGATAAATCAATTGTTATTAATCCCTGGACACCGTCATGACGGAGTAGACATTTTTCAGAAGGTTGAGGTATTTGTGGTTTCAAATCTTTAGGTCGAATGAATTTTTAAACTTCAGGCCAGGCGTGGTACTGGGGCTCCAAGTGTAACTGTAAACGCGACTGGTGGTGGGTTCGATCACCACTCGAGGAAATGAAATATTTATTTAAATTTATATTGCCATTTCCTCGCTCTGGTGTCGCTCTGGCAAAGCGCGGCGTTGAGTTCCGCCACTCAGCGCGCAATGCCTCCAGAATTCGGCGGAAAGTGGCGAACGGAGTGTCTTAACATCGTTGTGGGTTCGATTCCTCTTTTATAGCTGCGAGTTCGATTGCCACTCGGGGTAAAAAACAATACTTTTATTTTCTCGCTCTTGTAAGAAACTCAAAAAAAAAACATTTTTTTTGAAAATTGGAATGTGGTTAAGTTAGTATCACAACAAAAGATTCGCTCTACCTTGCTATAGACGGGAGAAGGCTTAAAAACAAAAAAGTAATTCGACTACGACGACTTTAAAATATCTATTAGTATAAAAAATGAGTGCAACCGAATTACAGGATTTCAAAGTATAATCATCTTGTAGTTTTTAAACATTAAAATGTTTAATAACCAAGGTTGTTAATTTAGAGCTATATTTAGCGTTACATATAATATTTAATAAGTAAATTTATTCATTAATTTTTTTACAGATTCGGACCATAGGATGGTCGGTATGGCAGAGTTAGCAAATAACTGCCTTCCTGGTTAGATGTAAAAGATACATGTACAAGAAGTTAAAATAAATAAAATGTATATAAATATATCACGCAGGCCTTCGTGGCGCAGCTGCACAGCGTCTGGCTCTAAGCCTGACGGCTGTGGGTTCGATTTCTAGTCTGTGTAATGAATATCCTCCATCCTTTTTTTTTATGGAAAAAGGACAAGGCAAAAGAGCGTTCGGGTCACCTGGTGGTGATCACCGCCGCCCACGACCCCGTGCAGCACCAGAGGAGCTACAGGCGCGTTGCCGGCCTTTGAAGTGGAGACAGACGTGCTTCTTGAAGCTTTAATAAGAAGCCTCTTGATGTCGAATATCTCAAAAAATTGGCGGAAAGTATGAACGGTGTGACTAACACTAGGTTCCTTCTGCTTGATGTGCTACAAAGTAAGGAAATAGTATAAGACTAAAATAGTATCATAAAAGGCTGAATTGTTAAAAAAACAATTGAATAGTTCTACACAACTGGAGCCATGCAACCGAAGCTATTACAATAATTACCTAAACGTCAAATGCAAATAACGTCAAAGATAAATTACATCTAAACAAATATTATTAATTGGTAACATGTATCTCTTGCACTTTGCTTTATAATCAGAAGATTTACTAATATATCATCCTAAAAAAAAATAAAAAAGGTACCGAAATAATTTTTCACAATTAAGAATTTTGGATTTAAGTCCACAACCACGAGGTGCACAGTTAATACGGTGTTTAACACTTAAATACTATTTCAATAATAAGATGCATTAGTAACGCACGGCCTGTAGGACCTCGATGTAGGATTATCCATGTTAATTATCTGCAAATTATCGTATATCAATAATATAAGATAATTTGCAGAACATATTAAGTAATATTTCACGCTTCACCCCGTAATCGATAATACACGATTACCCCCGAACGGTAATTGTTACAACTTATTATGTTTGATTTCATAATTCAAGTAATTATATAAAAATATCTTTCTTTCGATGCCGTCGTAACGCAGTGGCTCAAGCGTGTGACTGTAAACGCGACGGTTTTGGGTTCGATTCCCACGCGGAAAAAATTTTTTTTTAATTATTTATTAATATAAAAAAAATCTTTCTGTTTCATTGCAAACATCCTAGTTAGTATACAGAATGTGTTGTATTTTTTTTATATTAAGTGACTTTAAATAATCAATACTAAATAGAAATACATAAAAATATACGCACAGGTGATAATATTAATTCGTTTCTGTTATATATACATTTGTTATATAAATATTTGCTTGTAATAATCTGCTAATATTACGACTATATAAATTCTATTGTCATATCTAGTGTAAATATGTAACTTTTATTCATCTATTGAATATAAATAGATAATTTTTAAATCTATATTTTTTATTTATAGCTACTCTACGTTATAATAGTAATAATTAATATATAATGACTGTAAAGGGTCTCGTCAAAATAAAATATTGTGTTGTACATTTTACAGGATTTTAATAATGACCTTCCTATAGCGAATATTAAAAAATAACTTATAAGTATTTAATAAAATTGCAAAACAAGTTTTTGAAAGTGATTTAATTACTTTTGTAGCTATATCATATAAAAATAATACCCAATATTGAGCAGTTAGCAGCATTTTATGATTAAATATTTATAATCTACGCTTTTTTTTTAATTAATAATAATAAACAATTTTATTGTTAATTACTTTATTAAAATACATTCCAGACATTGTTATAGGATAGTTACTTACTTTTCGACAGATGATGCTTCAATATTAATCACTGCACAAAACACGCACATTGCACTTGATCACAAAAAAAATGCACTTCGTTTTAACCATATTCATAAAATTCTTAATAACACTATATTATTATAAAAAATAAAAATACAAAACACAAAAACTATATTTGCTATCTGTTAAATATTTGACGTAAAGACAATTTAAAAAAAAAACAAAAGAAAATGGCGGGAAAATTGACACACAAATAATTTTAATCTGTCAAAAAAAAATGTCAAATAAAATCTACTAAATGAATTATATGTAATATTTTGTCATAATAAATGCAAAATGTACAAAAATACTGTGTCAAATATGTAATTTTTCGTAAAGTGTGTCATGCGGGTCGGACCGGTTGCGTAACGAACGCGTGCTCGTCGAGCAAGTGAGCTAAAGAAACTGAAAGTGGTTCCCGACTTCACCCCACTCTGCACAGTTAGGTAATAGCGATTACCATTAATCCTATTTTCATACATGTACATCCGTTGTTTTTTATAATTCATTTAAATATCTTATGCCTTTTGTCATTTTCTTATGAGAATTTACATTTTATATTGTTTTAATAATGCGTTCAAGTCTGCACGTTCAAGTCTTATATACGTATATAAGAAGAATGTGCGTTTTTATTGTGAATTATAGAGAATTCGGGGAAACGCGGGATTCTTATCACTGGAATTGTTAGTAACTTATTAAAGCATATGAGACGTTTAAATCTTCAGCTAGAAATTGAAAAGTCGGGCAACGCAGATAGATTAGGCTCATAAAAAGGCAAATTTCAACCTAAAATTTTGCCTAAAAGCCTGATTAAATCAAATATTTTCCTACATTCAACACGCAATATCTCTATTTACCTCTGAGCTAACGTTTACCAAAAATAACTTTCTTATCCAATACAAGCACTTAAACTTTTTTTAAGTACATCTTCCATTGTTTATTTTGTTGACAGTCCTCGGTTGGTTCCCGTTAGGAAACGTTACGAGTTTGGAACTAATTTGTACCTATTGTTCAGTGATGTAACATTATTTAATATGTTAGTTTAAATGTAATGGGTTCGTTTTTAATTTCATGGGGCATTTTTGTAGAATGTAAGCTATGTAAAGGTGAAATTCCTGTACATAATACGTCACAAACTTAAATATCATCCACACCATCTGGATATGTGGCACTCCACTACTGTGCGGTTTCGTAGAAATTTCCTTCCACGCGCCACCGAACTGTGGAATGGCCTACCCGCGTCAGTGTTTCCAGGTCGGTACGATATGGGTGCCTTCAAGAAGCGCGTCTATCTCCACCTTAAAGGCCGGCAACGCACCTGTAGCACCTCTGGTGCTGCATGGGGTCGTGGGTAGCGGTGATCACCGCCAGGTGACCCGTACGCTCGTTTGCCTTGTCCTATTTCCATAAAAAAAAAAAAAAAAACATCTATTAAGTATTTTTCATTACATTGTACAGTCATGGAATGAAATGCGACAGCTTGTGGGGTCGATTCTCACTTGAAGAAGTGAACTAGATAGTGAAGTTCGTGGTTTTATAGAAAACGATAATAGAGATGGATAGGGTAATAGAGATGGATAATTTATTATCCGCACGTTGACGGTCTATCTTAACTAAATGATGCATTAAGTTAAAGGACCCACTAGCTTTCAAATAGACGATAGAGAACAAGTCCATATGTATATAGTACGGTCGACCAGTAGTGGCACGTGGAAGTTATTCCTTCTGAACTTTTCATTGTACATTTGGGAAAATAATGAAAAAATATTTATTATTCCTATTAAATCCTGAAAACAAATCAGGACGTACCCTGTACCTTATTATTATTCTTTATTATCTATTTATTATCTATTTTAACGTACCTGTTGAACACTAATCACTCCGCCATTGTATGGAGAAAACTCACATGTTGTATGGAGAACACACGAAGAATAAGAAATAATCGATAATGTTACACAATATGAGAATCTTAACATTTTAGTACCAAAATACTTAATTGTAATCATTTAAATGAGAATTAAAATGTTTACGTAATGTCGGAACAATGTTTATCGGATGTTCGTTTATAATCATTATTATTGCGATCTTCTCGTCATTGTTTTAATTCTTCGCACGGAAGTTGAAATGAATTTGTGTGGATAATTTACTTGTTGCTTATCGATAACATTCATTTATATATATTATTGTATTTGAAATAGATTATCAAATATTATTGGATGGTGAGAGTGGTAAGTCACTCCATTGACATTACACTAGGTTCCTACCTGTCTCTGCTACAGCGTGAAAAAAAATATTAGGTAAGCTTTAGGTACGGTACTATAGTATTTAAAGTACCTACTATCGTATCTACACTAGGAACCTAGTGTTAAGTCAATGGAGTCACTTACCACTCCCATCATCCAATACTCTAGGTAGGGTATTATTTTTATTCTCCCTGTAACATTATAGATTTGTCCGATTTTGAATTTAAAATATATTTTAAATACAGATTTTAAGTAATGTGTTAACTTTAAATATTTAATTAAATTATCTATTCTATAATAGATATGACAATATGTATCTATGTAAATTAATTCAAAAATGTATACCAAATGAGGTTAGTAGTTTTACAGAAACAGCATATTTGAACAAGTGTCGATAAAAGTTTACAGCCAATTATGGTACTTGGTAGGTACTGGTGGTGTGTATTTATTTATTGGCAAATGTTTTAATTATGTCGTATCTGGACTTGTAAAAGTATCCTTTTGTATCGGATGTCTTAAAAATCTTGAGATAAAATCAAGTCGTCTTGACACAGTGAACTATACTTATTTGCCATGATTGGCCTCATATTATATAGTTCTTTTGGCTTTTACGCAGGACCCCTAATATAGAAGAGTAGGCAGGGAAAACTTAGCGGAACTTAACGCTGCATTTTGACTTCTATCTAGCCAGGAAATGAAAATCTCTCATAACAGCCGTGTTTCAATCACTGGTCCACTGCAGCCTTTCATATAAAAAATGTCGTTCAGTTCCACTGGCACATTTAGCTAGAAACAAACAATAGAATTCGTTCGTCATTCGTAATATTTCTGGAAAAATAATACCTGTTTACCTAAATGTTTTTCTACCCGTGACGAATCGTATGAAAGCATCCACTTCTATAAAGTGTAGGAACTTATAATAATATCTGCTTAGCAGTACTTACGTTTTCAGTAAATATATATTTTATCTTTAACATTTCAAAAAAAAATTTATTTTCATAAAGATAAATTTTGATAGTATTGCAAAAATTATATTTCCAACAAAAGGTTTTTATAAATAAATCAAGATTTGTTTATTTTCATTTTATTATGCATATTTAGTAATATTTAATTACTTAAAATGTAATTTATTGAACACAATGAAATAGGGGTGTTGTCATATAGTAAGCAAAGACATATTTAATTTCATATATTTATTTCAATTTGATTTGGACAAAAAATAGCTATATTTATTTCTTTAAGATAAATAATCTTATTTACAATAATATCCTTTACTTTTACATCACATTCCATTACAACTATATTATATATACATATTAACTACAATTCTTAATAAAAACATCTAGATAATATTTTAAAGATTTGGCGTTTTAAGCAGCGGACAAATAAATAAATTACAACGTTTATTTTTAGTATTACGATTTATCTTGTGACAATAAATTTAAAAAGTCAAATTTCCATTTGACTTTGAGCAAGACAATATTGAATATTGGAGAATAAAA
Source organism: Heliconius nattereri (assembly GCA_013403645.1). Taxonomy (NCBI): domain Eukaryota; kingdom Metazoa; phylum Arthropoda; class Insecta; order Lepidoptera; family Nymphalidae; genus Heliconius; species Heliconius nattereri. The sequence continues at coordinate 53,939 of JAAIXI010000219.1, read as the reverse complement.
TTAATAATTAATAGTTTAACATTTCTATTACAGATTATTATAATAATTATTGATTAGATTACGTTGAAATTATCCCATAACTGTTTAATATAAGAATATATATAATAACAATATGTAATTTCCTTCTAATTATGCTGGGTTGAGTTAAAGTTCGTATACTCGAGACGAAAAATGATTATTTCTTTATCATTAATATGTTTGGTTAAGAGGAAAAGAGAATTGGTGTATTACATTTACATCTTTTTCATTCATCCATCCATTTCATCTTTGAATTCATCAACAAGTCAATTGATAACTACACTATTTAGTTATTGAATGTACGCAAGATTACACCATACATTAGTTTCCGCTTTTAAATTATAGTCTCATGGGAACAGCAAATCATTTCCTTGCATCAGTATTTTTCTACAATGTCGTTAACTCAACTGTAGTCAACATGATCTTGTACCATTTAGTAATTGCTTAAAGTAATGTTCTTTCAAAAATTTCCGAAACTTGTTAATTTTCAATATTTTTGGAATATAATTTTAGATGATTTAAATGTGATTAGAATTTAGAAATAGTATAAACATTGTTTGTGAAAAATAAGCGTTATTTATTAAAATGCCTGACGAAGATTTTTTTTGAGTAGAGCAGTTTTCAATATCTGTCGTGGGAACAAAGACAATGTAAAAAAAATTCAAATTAACTCGTAATAAAAAAATAAAAATAATTCAAATATTTATACAATGTCTTTTACATATGTAACAGAAACGAGAAAAATATCTGCAAAGAGCATAGAAATATAAGTTCTATATTATGTATGAGAAAAATGTCTTAAGAGTATGTTTCACTGATATCTCTATACATAGAGAAATTAAAATGCGCCGTTCAGTTACAAAGAAAATTTAAGCATATTTTATACAAATATATGCATATGTGTTTATTTCTCTAATAAAAAATATGTAAATCATAAGCATTTAACTATTTACTAGTATTTTTACTTTAATTTGATAATAAACTCATTATTACTGTATTAAAATATATAATCGTCGTCCAATTTGTGCGTATAATATTATTATTATTCTAATTATCATAATAAAGCTACGGTTTACAAAAATATTTCCTACGCGGCAGATAAATCATATTTTTTACTTTTTTAATAAAAATAGGTACACTATATATTTTTTTTATAATAATATATACATCATATTCAATATTAAATATCAACATATCAATTCCATTAGTTAAAGTTATCTTTTATAGCAGAGTATTCAAGTATGAATATAAATTAAAGAAAGAAAATGTTATCTGTTTAATAAAAAAGATAAAATAACAAAGAAAAACATAATATTTGCCTACTATTAACACGATATATAATACATATATATTATTTCATATAATATAACTCGGAATCCTAGTTCTACTTATATGGTATTATTGCTTACGATTGTACAGACAGGTACTAGAGTAAGTACACCATAAGTAATGTATGGCAAATAGCTGTTTTGAGGTTTAATTAGGCCTTTGAAATTAAATTTAACTTTATTATACTTATAATTTGTAGTAATGTTAATTGTCTAAATACACATCCCTAATTGTAATTAAAAATGATTTTTATTAATTTTTAAATACAGATGACATGTAATTTTTATTAATCAATAAAAATTATAGTCACTAAAAAAAGTTCTGAAATGGGAACTAAAAACTTTTTTTTATCAAATTTAACTTCTAACCTTTACTGTGCATAAAAAAACCAAAGCCTCGTTGCATCGGACGGTAGGTAGGTAGTATAATTAAATGGTACAGTATAAAAATTAATGATCTTTGTTCCGGCCATGGCGTATCAAACGGCGAGATGGTTACGAAACCACCACTTTCGTTTTTAATTCGTTGCTATTATTTGGCGAATATTGTATGCATGTATTACGTCAGCATTATCTCGTGAATTATGACAGCTAATATTATCGTAGTATAAGGTGACCCTATGCTATAAAATATTGTCAAATGTTTTGACCTTTTCCTTTAAATGCTAAAAAAAAATTGTATTTTAAATAGAAACTTCATTTCTAAATTTTAGACGCATTCAAAATCTATATAGCGACCAAATAATCTGTATTTTTTATCTTTACAAAGGTTCATACAATTTACACTTCATTTCCTATCCTAAACATCCTAAAAACGCCAATACAATAGGTTTTTATTCCAGATGCACTACCAAATACCTATTCCAGGATATCTATAGCAGAAGAAAAAAATTACAAAGTAGTATGCAAAAAACAAATTATACTTACAAATAAATATAATTTTATTAAAAAAAAAACAAAATTTAAGGCGAACAAAAAGATTATGATGACTAGTTTATCTAAAAATACATACACATAAGTATAGCACAAAATATGTTATTTTAAACAATTAAATAACTTAGATATTATATTCAAAATAAATTTCATTATGTCAATATAATGTTGATTATTTTGTACAAAAATAGAACAAAATAAAACTTATTCCTTGTGTAATCATTAATGATTGTTAATTTATATTAATTATTATACATTTGTTGCATAATTATATTTTAAACTAGGAACCGGTAATAACTTCCTCTAAGACTGGCAATGCTTTTGAATATGTAAAGATACATAAAAGTTACTTGACTGATTAAAAAAAAGGTTGTAATGGCCTAATCGAGTAGTTCAGGTTTATTTTTTTACTAATAAAAAGAAACCAATATCACTATCATTATTATTTGTGAGTAATAAGCATTATTATTATACCATATTAAAAATATCCTTACGACGTCCAAAGTTACTTAACCTAGCTACGTCTAGAAAATTATCACATTTTACCGCCTCTATATAGCGTCTAATAATAAATATTCGATTTGAGCCTTCGATATAATTTGATCGGAACACATACAAACCCTGTGTTCGACCAACTATTAGAGTTACTTTTGGGAATAAAGGAGTCAGTGTTGCCAGGTTCATTAGAAAACAGTTTTTAGTCAAAGAAAGTCATAATTAATGAAATATGGCAACAAAATAACAATTTTATTTCAGATAATTTGTATTTGTAATTTAAAGTAAAAGAAATTTTGCGTTTTTCTTTATTTAAGAATCCAGCAACACCAGTGACACGGTAGACATTTTGATAAAGAAATTATTTACATGATAATATAACATTAATTAATATACAAACAGAACAATTCAACAACTAGCTTGTTTTAAAATCAACAAGAAAATCGATAAACAAACATTTTTATTGGAATCGATATTGCATCGAATAAAAGAACACAAAGAGGACGTTCTATTTCTTTATAATCTATGCCTACTGTCAGTCAAATTATTTGCGCTAAATAAAGAGCCATCCATAAATTACGTTACACGAAATATTCTCTTATAATTAGAAAAACGACAACAGTTATTTATGATAATTGCGAAGACAGGCACTAGTCAAACTCGCGTACATACAGTAGCGTATATAATATTCAATATGTGTCATATATACAAATACGAGCAGTAAATCGCATTTAGGGCAGCATTACTCTAATTTAGTGTTTGTGATCGGATTTGCGGGGTAGCGGAACGTTGCACACGGGAGTGTCTAAAATACTCATTCTACACAAGTGCCCGCGCGTACCTCATAATTTTGATACCGTTCTTGTAGGTCTATACCTAGTTTGACGTCAGATATTTTGCAATTTTATACCTAGAAATTAATAAATTAAAACAGCAATTCGTAATTTCGTAAGAGAAATATAGGTTGAGTCGAGAGTGCCCCGCTCTATGTAATACACTATATGACACTTTGTCGACCCGTCCTCACCCCTTCACGTGTGACGTTATTTATGGATGACCCTCTAAATACAAAATGTAAGTAGGATATAATATTAAACAAAATGACTCTATCTTCTTAGTTAATACATTTTTTTAAGTCAAACTGAACACTTCGAAAATTAAATAAATAGTAATTGTGCACATTGGTATTGCAGAATAATAATATAATAATAAATTGATTCAAGATGGCGGTTGATATCTATTTGTTAATAACTCATAGATATATAGAATTATTAGAATTAAGTGTACAGTTTTAAGTCGAATAAAAATAGTATTCATTTAAGCTTGTTTTGTTATTGGATTAAATTTTGTCATCAATATTTATATAAATTTTAATATTTTTTTAAAGTATAATTCAATAAGAAAGTCAATGAATTTCTATAATATATACATACCCCGAGGTAACTGTACCGCCATCTTGGACCAAAAAATATGGCGCGTATAAAATCTATGAAAAACTTTTAGGGCAAAGGATTTTTCTTACGATGAAACGATTCTACGTCTTCAAGCTCAAGGAAGGCGCGAGACTGCCCTAAGAAAACAAAAATAATAAATGTATTGAGTTTTTCAATTACAATGTAACACGTAATAAAATTGTAAATGTTCGTAGGATTATTATAATTACATAATTCAATAACTTTGCGGTGCATCTCATATATAGCTGTCTCTACCTACCCTAGGTAGATACATAGAGGCATTGTATAGTAACGTCGCGTTATGTCGCGCAAAGTAAGGAAATGGAAGTAATCATTCTCAGATGCGGCGATAGATCAACGATGATCATAGCATATAAAGTGTTAAATAAAATACGAAAATAAAAAAAAAGCACCACATTTTTACCCCTATAGAAGATATCATTTCGCACAAGCGGCACCTAGTCAGGCAACACAACAGGCAGTAATTAGAGGCCCCATCCAAGCCTCCACTGGACCTTATAACAGAGTACTCACCAACTAACTAGGTCCTCCTCAATGCTGCCCTTCCTCCACGTCCACGTGCAGGTCTAGGGTGGAGCACACGCCGTGCATGGCGAGGAAGCCGTGCAGGTCGCGCGGCACCTGCTCGGGCGCGTACCGCACGCCGTGCTGCGACAGCGCACCCGCCGCCAGACAGCACAGGCGCGGGCTCAGCGCGGACCGCACCAGGGACTCCGCTGGACCTGATTGATATATGTTGTAATGAGAAAACAAGTGAACGTAGCGGGACTGAGTTACTGAGTGATGCTGATCGTGAGGACTAAAGTGAGCTTTGCATTAGTGAGTTGTCATATAAAATATACAGGGTGGAAGAGGCAGCGCTTCTTTTACTGAAACTGCATATAGGGTAAAATATTTCAAACCAGGAACTAAAGAAATTAATCAAGATGCCTTAACAGTTTAGACGTAGGATTTTTTTTTCATTTCACGATTTTTCTCCATACCTGTATTTCGTGTGACGCACACATACACATACTTCTACAAAAATACTACTAAGCGTTGCCAAACTTCTACTTTTCATTCGTCAACATATCCGAACGAGAAAGAACGATATCTCGCGTTCTTTTTCTCGCAATTACCTATTAATTATAATAAATCTGAATAACGTTCAAAGCTCTTATTAAAATTGTTTAATAAAATCCTACATTAAGTCAATTTATTATATCACCCTTATTATGAAATTATTTAGAAATAATGCATGGTTATTGAACCACTCACAAAATTATATTCAAAATTTTTAACACACAAAATTATATTGAACTACGATAGATAGGTACTTACATTTAACATTAGTTTTACATCGTCGTTGTCGTATTCTCCTTTTACTACCACTAATATTTACATCGTAAGTAATATTAAAAACTAAACATTTGTTTGAAATGTCTTAAAAGAATGTATGTTTTGATAGTTCACTCAAATACTGACACAATAGTTTCACATTTGAGAAAAATACTCAGTAATCACATCATCACGATCACGAAACATTAATCACGATTTTAGAAATCCGATTAATGATAAAATTAATATTTAACAACATCCAAATCATTTAAAACACTTAATAATTATTCAACGTCTAAAGTCGAACAAAATAAACACAATACAATAGAACTTAGCCGTTCCGCGGCTAAGTTCTGTTCTTACACAGATAATTAAAAACATTGTAATAGTTGCCATTAATTAAAATACTTATCAAACATACTATTAATTTTTTTATTAAGATTTTCATTATTATTTAGCGGGCGCTCGCAACTTCGCTTGCTTATTTAGGGGTGAATTCTAGAAAACCATGAAACACATATTTAATTAAATATTTTTAAGAGTCTAAATTTCAAATTTTATAAAAATAGGTGGCGATTTAAAGATTTCACCATACAAACTTTCAACCCCTTATTTGCACCCTTAGCGGAAGAATTCTCGAAAACCATGAAACATATGTTTAATTAAATACTTTTAAGAGTCTGAATTTCAAATTTTATAAAAATTGGTGCCGATTTAAAAAAATATCTATACAAACTTTCAACTCCTTATTTGCACCCTTAGTGGGAGAATTCTAGAAAACTATGAAACACATGTTCAATTAAATACTTTTAAAAATCTAAATTTCAAATTTTATAAAAACCTGTGCCGATTTAATTTTTTCCATACAAACTTTCAACGCCTACTCCACCCCTTTAGGGTTAAAATTTTTCGAAATTCCCTCTTAGTGGATGTCCAGATTACAAAAGTAAACATCTGTCCAAATTTCACGTGTCTAAGCACAGCGGTTACGGCTGTGCGTACCTCAGTCAGTGAGGACAAGTCCTTTTATATATATAGATAATTATTTTGATAGAAAATCGTATAAAATTAAATAGTAAACGAGTTTTATAATGTTACACGATAACCTACGAAAACTCAATACGAAATAAATTAATATTTCGTAATTATTTGTAAATAGTGTTGATAATTTTATTAATCATTTTAATATCAAATCATGCGTGAAAAGTATAATCTACATTTATTATTAAATATAGTGTTATATTAAACAATCAATCAATATTAAAAATCAATTTTGATATCTGCACAAAGACACCCCCGCTCACGCCGCACTGATTCCCGGGGATTCCCATGGAATCGGTGTGACACGTTCATTCTGCGCAATAGTAGTTGGGTCGGACTATAGCTGAATGTTATTTACTAAACCATATAAATACAACGGGTTATGGGCCCAGACCACGTCGTAACAATAATAAAGAAGATTGCATCAATCGTAGAAAATTACAAATACTGGCGAGATTAAAACAGCGATACTTCACGCCACGCTTCGGTTTTGGTATTGGAATTTGAAAGTTAAGTTGCCGGGAAGGAATAAAAAAAAAAACAAGCAAAAAATCACTATGGAAGGAAACAGCACAGTAATAAAACTAGAAATAAGAGTAAAAAAATTGGAATGCTTGGAAGTTCCAAACCATAATACTACGACGGGGTGAAATTGTGTCATCATCATCATCTGCATTTATTGTGAAAAGAAATGCTACAATTAAAAGAAATGTTGTTACAAGTGTAATAATATGGGTCATTGTCGAGCTGAATGTAATGTGGACAGAAAATGTAATATTTATTGTTAAAAAAGTGAGAAAAAATGCTATTATTGTAATAATTTTGTAAACATTTTGTGTTAGTTTAAAAAGGGAAAATAAAAAAATGCGTTTGTAGTGCAACAACAAAAGTAAAATTAAAAACCTAATAGAAATAATTCAATAAGTGTATGTAAAGTGTATTCCTAAGTGTTGCGTTAATTTAACATCAGCTCGCCGCCGTTGCCTACATACCTAAGCTAGATGCTGCGACTCAATTTCTTGAATGAAGCGTGTGCGACGTTGCCGCTTTGACAGGTAAGTGTGTGTGTTTATATTATATTTAAAAATGATGAATTATAATTCAGAAAAAAATTACCTAATATATTGTCTTATATATTTGGCTTTTATAGAGTAGTTAAAACTGTGGTTTCAATTCCAAGTCAATTCCACCCTGTATATTTTTTTCGATTAATTAAAAGAAAAAGATAAAGTTGGCAATATCACTGTACAGGAATGGGAAAATGTGGGCAAACAGTAAAATTGATTGACGCTGTTCTTGATGATTTAAAGGAATGATTCATATTACTCCAAGAGTGAAAAATACGAAGCAGATGTGTCCTATAGAGGAATGGTCATTTTTTGTTTGATATTGTCCTGATTTTACTTTTAGAAAAATGCAAAGCTTAAACTCCGCGAACTGTACCCTCGGAAGGCAAAAAAGGAATAAAGGCAACGAATAAAGCGTGGTGAAAATGACATTGAAACCAGGGCCGGTACAATGTTGATGAGAATAGTAAAAGATAAAGAAAAATAGAGGCCTTCGTAGACGCCTTTATCGAAAAACAAGCTGAGAATAAGAAAAATTATGACTATGATAATAACATTATTAACTTATTTTTATTAACAGTGAAGTTTTTGCTAACAAATATAGTACAACATACCGCCAATAGCAGCCACGAGCGGGGTAATCCCCGCCGCGTCGACCGCGTCCACGTGCGCGCCGTGAGCCAACAGCTCGCATACGCACCCGCACACGGACTCGCGCAGTTGTGCGCGCTCGTCTGGATAGATAACATTTTATTATTTACTTTTTTGGTTATTGGTGTTTAGTGTGATTTAAGGCGCTACGTTAAAATTTTTGTACGTTTCCTAAATAAAACTATTATATATTTTTTTTGAAAACATTTATACGTGTATTACACTTCTTACTTTTCATAGAGCTTAGAATATGGACTGAATATGAACGTTAGTTTCCAGCTATATCCCGCATGCACCAGGGTAGACAGAGTGGGGATCAAACCCACAACTAACGCGCTACAGTCACACCCTTGTGCCCATACGCCACGACGGCCTCCATTATAAAATATTAAATATCTAATTTATTTATATTATAAAACAAAGTCAATTTACGAACCTGGTATAAGTTGATAAGATATTAAAGCTACATGTAGGGGAGTGCGTCTCGTGTAGTCCGACGCGTCGACCTGAGCGCCACACTCTAGCAACAAACGTGTCGTTCTTGTACAAGGAAACCTGGATTTTAAACGGTTTATACTTTTATAAGTGTTGTGAAAATGTTTTTTGTTTTAAAATGTTATTACCATAAAATTTAACCATGACATAGTATAAGATGTAATATTTTTATAACTATAGGCTCTTCATGAAAATAGCACATTATTCCATGCTTGATCGTGTATATAGAGACACAGTGTTTGATAATTTATCAAAATAAATTGAAAAGGGTTATAATTTTCTTATAAAAATATCATTTAAATTATAATTTCAAAACTTTACGATCAGTGAAAAATAAACGACAAATTAGATAAACATTAAATAAATCTAAACGTTCCAGTCCCTTTCCCTACCATTTCCATTTATTTTCTACCTCAATAACCAAATAATATGTAAAAAAACCCACAGTACTCACTGACAAACATCACTGGTATGAAAATCGTCGACCGGCGTCCGTCTATCCACAGCCAAATGCAATAACGTCTGTCCGGAACGAAGCCTGGCGTTGCGCAATCGGAAAATTGCTCTGCGTACTGCACTTGTTGTATCCTGTCCGAAACATTACTTTTAATATACCATTTTTTTTTTCAGATCACGCTGTATCACGCATATAGCAGGGTAGGTAGGGATAGGTAGGGAACTTAGTGTTAAGATATCTCCACTTTCCGTCAAACTTTTGAGACATTGCATGTTGAGTGGCGGAACTCAATGCCGCACTTTATTTTTTCGTACCTGAGCAAGGAAATTAAAACAAACAATTCTCCTTCAATTGCTAAAATAAAAACATAATTAACTTCAACTCACTTCATTGTTTCCAGAATTTTCCAGAAGTCTCGCAGCAACCGCTACCAAATATAGCGCTGTCCGGACATTACTTTCATATTCTTCCTGTAATATGTACCACTAATATAATCAATCGACAAATATTATTTTTAAATTACTTTTATTAATTTTATTGATATATTTCAACTACTAGCGATATTTGTTTATTAAAAAAAAATCTATAATCGACCCCAAACTCACAGTTAAAACGTCCGGGTCGTGGTTTATCTGCGGTTTGTCTATCCTCTCCATGTCCCGCATGAGTTCCTCCGCACACGCTTCTAATACATAACAAACCTGAAGAAAGCAAATATTACATTAATATAACAATATAAATTATATTAATATAACAGTTTGACACAAAAAAGAGGCCGTCGTGGCTCAGTGCCACAGCGTCTTACTGTAAGCGCGAAGGTCATGGGTTCTATTCCCACTTAGAGAAAATATTTTCGTTTCTTTGGCTTTGGTAACGGGTTAGTTAATAGGCGCATCGCGTTATTGAATTCTGCTAGTGTCTTAACACTAGGTTCCCTCTTCATGTCTTGCTATATGCGTAATATTGTGTGGAGCCATAAAAACACAATTTACTTCTCGCAATGAGAATCAAACACACTACCATCACATTTACAATTAGAAAGAATTATAAATAAATATTTTGTTGCTTACCTGTGACAATGGTAATTCGATTCCAATGTGTATCATCTGTGAGAAAACTTGAGCAAACCTTAGCAGGTCTTTTACTACTGAAACCTGAAAACAATACAAAAACTTTAGTGTCTGTAAAAAACCTTCCATATAAATCTATAAAAACCGGACAAGCGCGAGTCGGGCTCGCCCACCAAGGGATTCGTACAAAAATTGGAAGTCTCGAGCTTTTTCCGAAATTCATCCTTAGCCTAGCCAGAGCCCCTTCATCTGGTACCTCAATTGAATTAGCGGCTTTAATACCAAATTTTGCACTACCCACACTCACCTGGTTATGGTGTCGGAGCGCGAGCGCGTGCCTCCAGAGCGCGAGGCAGCGGTCGAACCGCGCCTCGTCCGCGAACACTGCGCCGCGGAACACGACGGGGTGCGGCAGGTCGGGGCAGGTGCGTCCCAAGATGCGCTCGCGCACCGTCAGCCCCTCCATGTGGAGGGCGTGCGCGTCGCTGTGGAGCCTCTCCACCTCCTGTCGGAGTACCAGCATATAAACGTAGCGGAACTCACACCCGCACCTCTTAAAAACCGTCCAAGTCCAAAATCTTATACATGCGCTTACAACTTATTTACATTGTAAGCTTCTCTGTCCCGCTATTGAAAGATTAAGTAAATAACTACTACAAAGACGATATATTTTAACAAGCATAATATAAAAAAATTACGTAGATTAAACTTCGATGTAGTGTGGAATAACTTCAGTAATTTAAAAAAAAAATGATAATTGACTTCAGCTTTTTTAAGCTTTATGCTTCATCATCTCATTAGTACGAAAATTATCCAATAAGTATAATAACCTCACAAAAAAAATATCCAAGCCACAATCGCAAAAAAACTATAAGCCGCATTCTCTAAGGAGACTAGTGTAAAACGTTTCAGTGGAATCCGATTCATAGTTTTGTATTGCGCGCAGATTTAAAGTAGTTTTTTTTAAGGGAAGTCGCGCAACGAAATCAAATACTACTTGGATGCTGTTTACAGCATGCATGCGCCATGATGCATTTTCTTTCGACGACGACCGTTAAAAAGTAGTTTCCGACGAGTTCCAACATGATCACAAGTCTTTTATAATGAACAAAACTATATTTGGCCGAAAATACAAGAGATAACTGACAGTAAACATCCCAAAAGCATACACGCGCGATCGCTTTCGCAATCTGCTAAACTCCGTATAGTTTTTCTGCATCTTATCGTGACTGCCGACGAAACATGGATCCAGCAACGGAAGTTAAGTAACAGTAGAAACATTGGCCTTTACCCGGCAAACGTGCTCCGAAGAAGGCGGAGATTATCACCGTTTTTGAATGTGAATACCTAATGTGTGATCTGCCACGACTAACTGAAGAAGGTAAAATGTTCACAGGGATCTATTATGTGAAATATTGGACAGATACGACGCCGAATTATAAAGACACAGTTCATTTGGTGACCAAAAAAGTGCTTCTTCGCCGTAATAAAGCATCGGCTAACGTATTCTGTAGATTTAAAAATTATAAAAATATCAATATCAAAATGTAATACGCCATTGTATGTGATAAATGTAAGTTATGAAGTTACTTATTTATTAGTGATTAACTGTCTACTTCGAATTAAAAGATACGTTATATTTGTATATACGTACGAAAGTGTCTTCATACCTCTAATGTTGTACTTTCTCTCCAATTATCGTACGCAGGTATCGGTTCCGCGGGTTTCTTTAACAACAGACCGTATCTTGTGTCGTAGCGCATCGCCATCGCCCTATGTAGGTAGGTGAATGCCATCTGGATTTCAATAAAAATTATGGTAATAACAATTATTATGAGAGCCGTCGTAAGCGTGACGGTTGTGGATTCGATTCCCACTCGGGGAAATGCATTAGTTTCCTCACTTGTCACGCGAAAATCGGGCGGAAAGCGGGGAATGGAGTCTATGAATACTAAGTGCAATTAGGATATAGTGTGAAGCTATTGGCGTTTTTGTACTTTAGAAGTTCTATGTACAAATGCTGATTTTCATGCCTTTTTTTTTAAATTTCTCCATTCGACTTTTTAGACTTCTAAAAGGGATAGAAATTAAACTTGCAACCCTCGCGTTTAAGCAGTAAATAAAACAAAATAACAATAAACACTTACCCTCAAGCAGTAATATTCCTTATCGTTAGCAAACGAAGCGCCCAACAGCTCGTACGCCTCTACGGCCTGCGCGCGAGTCACTTCAGGTCGCGCAGCTAATATTTCGACTACGGAGGCGCGGGCCCGTTCAGCCGCACATTGGAGTGGGGTCATACCTGGGAGGTATTCAATTTTTAATATTATTCGGTATTCGATTTTATTTGCTTATTTTTAATTTTTTGTCGTTCATTATTAAAGCATCCTGCGGATTTCGCATAGCAAAGACAACCTGGTGTTAAGACAATCAGTTTCCCACTTTCCGCCCAATTTTCGAGACTTTATGGAAACCTTGAATGGTGTAACTCAATGCCACGAAGTAAACTTTTATGTAATTTTTAGTATACAGCTCTGATCTGATCTCAGATTTTCACATCTTGTATAATTAATACATGTTAAACAGCAAAGCTTAACTAAAAACCTTGTTTTATCTTATTAGACAGCTAACAAAAAAGCTTTAAGTTTAGAAATGTCAAGGCCAAACTTTGTCAAACAAAACCTATCTACAGTACGGTTATGTCCGTATGACTGACACGTCGTGGCCACCGTAAAGTTAGGTTTTCTGCTCCAACGTGACATTGGCGAAGTGATATGTTCTCAACTGGCACGCTCGGAACGCCATAATAAAAGAACCATACCATAGGTTTTCTGAACACAAGTACAATGGTGAAACTTAAAAACAAGTACAACAGTGGAAACTAGATGTTGAAACATTGATGACATAAAAATCTAAGATCAGGAACATCTGGTATGGAACTGTAGGCTGCTAAACTAAAAGAAAAAAGATTCTGGGGTACATCATGTGGAACTCGAACTTATATAAGATAAGATGGTAAATGTGGAGCATTAGGCTCCAATTAGTCCAAAATAAAACTTACCATTTTCATTAGTTAGTATCTTCGCGTTGTGATCGATAAGGGCACATACAACGGCTGCGTGTCCACATTCTGACGCAAAGTGTAGAGCTGTCGCACCACACAGCGCTCGCTCGTCTACTCGCGCTCCACTGTCTAGGAGGAACTGGACCTTGAAAAGAAAAATATCTGGTTTAAGAACAGTAGGGAATAGTGATTGATCACTACTTTTTTCACTGTTCTCAAACCAGTAGCTTATGTCTTGTTCTAAGCCTAGTTTGAGTAGCAAATAAAAAAGAAAATACATTTATCACACTATACTAATATAAATGAAAGTTTGTCTGCTACGCTTTCACGCAAAAACTACTCAATCGATTATCATGAAACTTTGTACACATATTTTTAGAAGAGAAAGGACATAGGCCTGTATATTAACAAAAATAATATATTTAAAGAAAAAAACTTACCACATCAAGATGTCCCTTATACGCTGCAATCATCAAACACGTATTATTATATTTATTAGCCTTATGTATATCAGCTCCGTGCCTCACTAAGTACTTGACTATGTCTAGTCTGCCGTCGAAGCAGGCGGCGCGGAGGGGCGTGCTTAGTGTTTTAGTCGCGTGGTTCACGTTAGCGCCGGCGCGGACCAAACGCTTCACGATGCCCAGGTGACCTGCACCTGCTGCACACCATAGTGCTGTGGCACCTGGAATGAAATAGTTATTATTATTATTTTGCATTACGCGGGACGCACATAGCAAGGTCGGCGGAGGTAGCCTAGTGTTAAGACACTTCGTTGCTATTAAGACACTTCTGCCAAATTTTGAAGGCATTCCATGTTGAGTGGCGGAACTCAACGCAACGCTTTGCTTCGTTACGAGAGCGAAAAATATTAAATATTTCATTTCCTCAAGTAGAAATCGACCAACATAACCGACGACACGACTGGCCTTAAATTATAATTTTTAGTTTGATGAAAGAGAATTAAATAAAAGAGCTTCTGTAAACATATTTAAAAATATTTTTTACAATTAGTAAATTATTGCAATTAATATAAAAAGCATAAGAAGTCAGGTCAAACTTCGAGGTTTTTAATACATTTTTTACTATCTCTCTTATTGTGCAGAATAAGAAGAAAATCTAGTGACAATATACTTTACTATCCGCTCACACCAGCACATGTAGCATTGCGGAACCCAATGCTGAAGTACAATCGTTACGTAAACTCGATAGATATGACAAGATCTGTAAGTGTTTTTACAGCTTTTAAAGCGTGGTTGAATTCGAGAAATTGCGACTTAAGTGACGAAATGAAGGGATTCGCACCATACGAGTATATAACATTTCCTTTACTGAAACTGATAAATCCTTGGGTAGTGTAAGGGACACTATGAGAGGATTTCTGGAAATTCCAATAGGAAGCAAGATTTTACGTTTTATACTAAATTAAAAACAAGTTTCAGAATACCAGTAACAAATAAGATGACTATCACATCATATTCGAAGCACTTTTTTTATAGATACTGCAAATATTTCAGTTTTTAATACATAGTGAGTCAACTCTATACATTAGTGAGAGTCATGAAGTTTTTCAGTCGTGAGTAACGCGTATTAATGTAAATTATTTTGCGTTTCACATTTCTCTTATACTAAACAAGCTATTGTCATTTAAATGTGTACAGTAACTATCCTCATCCATACAAAATGCTAAAGTTCGGCGTTGAGTTCCACCACTCAATACGCCACGGCTCGAAACTTTGCCAGAAAATGGGGAACGGAGGGTCTTAAAAATAGGCTGCTTCTCTCTGTCTTCTATATTAGGGATTCAGGGAAAAGGTAAAAAAAAATACCATAAAAGATCAACAATTGGAAGCCGCCTAGTTGCCAAGGTTGCCTTTATTATTATGGTATAAGGCCAAAGACATAACTTACATTAGGTACTCAAATGTGCCTATAGTTCATAATATAAAACGTCATATTAACACTTTCTTCTCTAATCGACAAAAACAAAATAGCTATAGGTACTATTTTCTTAGAAGCTGTGAGAGATGCCCATTATATTTATACTACGACCCAAACATTAACATTAGCAAAGACACGTGATATAAATGTGCTTATTCACGCTTTAACCAACAATATATATATATATATATATTCATTTCTTCGCTCTGGCACCAAGGCAAAAGCGCGGCGTTCAGCTTCGTCGCTCAACACGCAATGCCGCGAAAAAATCGGCGAAAAGTGGGAAACGGAACTTAACACTAGGTTCCCTCTCCCTACTTTAGCTAAATTAAAAGAATTACGAACATTGAATAAAACTTGTAGTACAACGAAAGCTCCAAGCGGAATTATAATTCAATATTAATTACTATAAATCATATATAAAACAAAGATCTGGACGTGCGCCAAGTAAAGAAGCGTCCAGTATGTAATTCTGTTTCTTTGTGTACAAACCGGAGGATACTATAAATAGCGCGCTACGCGAGGACCTGGCTTCTTAGAGTCATTGGTCTTTTACGATAATGGTGACCGTTTTACGGAAATAACCTGCTTTTTTATTGTTTTTTTTTTTTGCTCATTTTTGAGGCTCAGATTCAAATAAATGTAGAAAAAATAATGGCCATAACGAAATTATGTTTTTACGTGGGAAAATAGCCCGATGGACTTAAATAATAGAAGCATTTATGTTACGATATCAAAAGATTGCTGTTAAAAACAGCCTTTACATTATGTAATTACATCTGATATATTCATATTTAAAAGGAATGCTTCAGTGGTTTTGCAAAGTACAGTTTTGTATTATAAATCTAAATATGAAATGTTTGTTTGTAGTAGCAATAGTAAATGAAAAACGCTGTAATTTCCCACCGAGTCTCTTTCTTAGTTCCAATAGAAGAAAACATATCCTAGGTAGAAGTTATTAATTTGCAAAAGAACATCGATAAAATTAAGTTTAGGTCGGAGTAGCATAGAAATTTAGAAAATTGATTGTCTAAAAATAAACGATCTCATTTTGTAGTTAATTATACATAATGGATATATTAAACAAAGGAAACAATCTTTTGTTTGCCACAGCTTTGTAAAGAACAAAAAATGTTAGTTCCGTCCGTTTTATTATATTTTCATACATCTTCCACACCTACGCGAAGTAACCCAGTACGTACCCAGTATGTATTGATAAGATACTTCGAGCCAATATAGTGGAGTTAGGAAGGCAGAACTACAACGTTTTTTTTATAAAACTAGACTTGGCAGACAAATATTAGAAATATTTACGAGAAAGTAGAATTTGAACCCACTACCGTAGTCAGTTGAGCGGACCACTGCACCACAGCGGACTTACACCTGCGGCAAGTTCTAATATTGCGTCGGTTTGCACAAAGTAACACTGACTTTGCTATTTTGCGTCTGTTACGTGTTTGTGTACGTTTCATTTGGGTCATAACCGCCTTTATTGCAACTCGCGATTACGTTCAGAATATGTAAATTAAAATAAACATGGACGTATGAATATGTGATACGCAAATCTACAATTGCTTAAATTTTTATTTCAAAATAAGAGTCACGCACACAGTAGGGTAGGCAGTGGAAACATAGTGCTAAGACACTCCGTTCCTTATTTTCCAACGAATTGTGAAGGCATTGCGTGTTGAGTGGCGGAACTCAAGAGCGAAGAAAGATGGATTTTTGATTTTGTCTTCTATGACATAAATAAATACATATTATATTGAAACAATGAATTGACTGAGAACCTTATCATCCACATTAACCGATTTTCCGTCATTCAAACTCCTCTTAATTATATAACAATAACTAATGTATGTATATAAGATAATGTAACAAGTTATTAAATAAGATAATGCCATCTTATAACTTTTGACTTGTGGTGATTATTGAAGCAAATATAAATATTTTATCTAAAACAAATATTAATATAAAATAAAAATATTAGCATTAGAATACAAATAAGGACACTTGTTTTATGTTTTCCGAAGCCACTCTTATTAACACAATGTTCATAGGTTCAAATTTACAATGCAAATGTTTTTTTTTTATATATAAGTAAATGGATTATAATTATCTTGATATAACCTTTTAGGCGTAATTTGCTCTATAAGTATATTTTTGAACCTGACCTGGTTTGGATTGAACATTATGCAATAGTTCACAATCTATGGAAGACCATTCATACTACATATATTAAAAAATTGTATAATCTCATCTAGAATTCTATTTTAATACCTTTGTTATTTAAAGTTTACTTAATTTTATTTATTTGCCCTTGATGGAAAACATACAAAGAATCATACTGTAAATTACTGTTTACAACAAGTAAAAATACATAAAATGGAGCAGTGTTCAGAGGCATTGACCTCAAATAACATTTTTTTTTCGTCACTCACACAATTCGTCACAAATATGATAAGATATTTGAGTTTACTATTTGGAAGACTGTTAATGAACAGATATAATTAAAAACATAGAATTTGATATGTTGTGTGGCTGTGTTGTAATGTTTCTTCTGTTGATGATCCTAAATAAATAAATAAAATTAATATAATGTTGAAGGCACAACAAAGCAGAATCAAATGTGTATTTTTAATTTAAGTAAAAACTAAATTATCTGAAGTGGTTTGCAACAATGTTTATAAGCAGTAATAAATGAGAAACATTATGGAGATTTTAACCTACATACTTGGGTGTAACTCAAAGATTATGTTTTACTTTTTCTGCTTTCCATAATATGTCCTTCAACAGTGGATATATGTAATTCTATTACAAAGAATTTATTTCAAAATAACACAATTACAAATGCACAATTAGTATAATTGGAGAGAAAAAATATTTGTAAAGGTGTTTTTTTAATTACATATATAGGTATTAAGTAAAAAAAATAGGTTTAGTAGCTCTTCATTCATTTTTTAGTAAATTTTATATTTGTGTGTTCACAGATAAACATTCAATAGAACAGTGATTATTTTTTTGTTTTCAAAAAATTAAAAACATTTACTTGCATTATACAAGCTAGAATAACATTGATCTTGGAAATATCTATACATTTTTATCATTTTACATAAGATGTATAACCCAATTTGTATGAGTTTACATACTTTGCAATCATATAAGTTTATTATTTAAGTTGTTTTAGTATAATTAACTAGTATAACATATTATTAAACCATTTTTAAAATTTCCAGAGATTAATGTCTTTGATACTTATAGATAATTATGTATAACATATTAACTGTTTTCAAATGCTTACATAAGAATTTATAAATATAACTTACCTTCTATAACATATTCATCAAACTTTACTGTTCCCTCTGTCTCCAGTCTTACTGGTGGACGGAATTTTTCCAATAAAATCCTCACTGCACCCTCACGACCATGTCGCGACGCAGCTATCAAAGGTGTACATTTAACTCCATCACAGCAAACATCCTACAAATTAAATATTAAAAAATGTAACAAATTTCTCATACTTTTATATAACTATCAAATTATACATTTTATTTATATGTATCACTCAACTTTATTATTTTAAGTACTACACATCACATATTTTGTAGATATAACATTTTAATATTTATTATAATTAATAGTAAAATAATAAGAATGTACAATTTTCCTTTAAATTAACAGCCATTGGCAGCAATAATTATCTAAATTTATACTTTAGTACGACGATAACAAATGTATTTAGCTTTTGCGAAAACGTATCGTGGCTTTACGATACACATAAATATCGAAACAAAAATAAAAAAGGAGACGACGCAAAACTATTAAACAACGCATGTTCATAAAAATCGAAGTTAGATATCATCTGATTTTATATATAAAAATAGATGCTAAGCACGCACGTTACTTCCAATATTATTTTTGACTGAATGACATTAGCAAAATATTAAAAATAGTGTCAAACCTTATAAAGTGATTTATAAAATTACTTACGCTGTTTAGAAGGTCGTCTATATCGTCTGTATTTTTCTCGTAAAGTAAAGCGTAAAGGGTCAGAGACATTCCATCTCTGGCAGCGAAGAACACCCTTTCCCTCAGGGTGCTGGATATATCGTCCAGCATCAGTTTGTCCTCCATCATAACATTCACTTTAAAAATGCTAAATACAAAATTTTATTTTACGCGTCACACTTATAAAGTTATAAATGGTTTATTTCTGTTTATTGTACAGTATACACGGAAGTTCAAATACGGTCTTAAATAATTGCAGTACACAGAGGAACAGAAATTACACTACGCACAGCACCTGAGGCACAGAAAACAAATGTTTACGGTATGATTTTATTGACATTTGACAGCTTACGTTCCGAAACAATGGTAGAAGTGTAATATATAAATAACATTACTATAAATATTTTTCCTATTAATACATACATAATATGACGATGAAAATTTATAGTATCAATAATAATGTTATCAGAAAAAACTTATTTCAGGTGACCTACTTAAAGAATTGCAAATTCTTTCAAAAACATTATTGATTTATTGTTTTACAGATAAATCCATAACAGAAAAAATATTAAATTAAAGAGAACAAAAATATATAATATTTTGAACATTAAAATAATTTAAATGGTAATATGATGTTATTTTAATAGTAGAAACTGTATAATATGAATATCGTACCTAATAATTTTCTACCTACGCCTTAAAAAAGTTCTACGGTTGGTTTCAGAAAATAATACATTTTATAGTAATATTGTATTAAAAATATTTTAATTTTGGTAACTCTAAATGCAACTAAATGTAATAAACGCAATGCCACGTTTTGGCCAAGTGGAATCTATTAACCAATGAGAATTTACTTCATCTTTCAGTTTGACGTTTTTTGCTTTGTTTTTGACGTGTAACCTGTCGCTTTCTCTCTATTTGCCAAAAATATTTGATTAATATTATTAAACTTTAATTATGTCGAGCGGTCAATGGGAAGTTGTTGGAAAGAGCAAGAAGTCCCAAAATGGTAAAGTTAAAAATGCTAAAGATGATGATAAAAAGCCCATCAAAAATGGTCCGAAACTTGAAGATGTCGGTACGTATAGCATCAGTACTTATTCCCGGCTTATTTACAGATTAATGTTTTTTATTCTTGTATCCTAAATAATGTATATTTTTGATATTTTGTAATGATATTTGCAGTGCCAGCATCACAAATAAAGTCATATTACGCAGGTATGGAAATAGATGACACTAAGAAGCCGCAAAATAATAAAAAGAAGGATGGAGACAAAAAAAAGAAGCAAGATAAAAAATCTGAACCTCCGAAACCTAAACCACCTAAAACTATAGATGAGGCCCTTGAAGCTGTGAGTATTTGTCTAAATACCTTGAATTAAACTGAGTATAGTTAATTCTTCATTATATATTCTTATAGTCATATTGTTCTTTTTAAAACCTTGTAAAAATAAATTAGTTTTAAACCTTGTAAAATTTTTTTTAAAACTTTAAATACATATTTTTTACCAGTGTCCTTTTGTATATACTTTGGATGCATAAAAATAGTAAGAAAATATGATCTTAAAAAACTTTTAGACACAATAAATATGAAATAAAATGTTTACAGATTGACATCACAGAATTGGCCAACATCATAACAACAAATAAGCTACGATTTTCCAATGCCCCACTTGTTTGGTTGAAAGAAGTAGCTAATTTCCTTAATTCTAAAATACAAATAGATGTAGAAGATTCTACTTTTGCTACTTATCCTGAAAATTACCCTTTGAGTGTTGCACCTTTGGATTTAAAAAAAGCTTTACAAAATGTCCTCCATGATGCAGGGAAGGCAAATACACAATTATTTTTCGATGTTACCTTAACTGCCTTAGCTAATGATATGATTAGAGGTATTTACTTTTTTTAAATTGTTAATTTCTAAATGCCCCCTGTTGTGGTGAAGTGGAATAACATCAAACTGTAAATGTAATAGTTGTTGCCTGTTTTCCACTGGGATGATATTCCCTTATGTTTTAGTCTTTTATCATTTATATTTCATTCTCTCCTCTGGTAAACAATGGGCAGTGTTGAGTTCAAACAGGCAGAAAGAAGTGAATGAGGTGTTCTAATACTATGTTCTCACTGTCTACCGTAATAAAAAAATAATTAATTGTATATCACACTTTTGATGGTACGGTTTTATAACATTGCAATTCTTACTAAAACTGAAAGTACCTATTCTTACTGCACATTTTTTTATTTGTAATACTTACCTGAAACCAGGCAAGTGTGTCATATTATCTGATTAAATTATTATTACACAGATGTTATGTCACTTACTTTACAGTTGGCTAACATATTGTTATGAAATCTTTTATTGCTTTTACTTATGTATATGAAATTATATGTACATACAATAATATTATTACTCTTCATTTTCAACACAAATTTGAGAACCTGTGATGGAGTGGCAGAATTTAATACTATGTTTTTTAAAACATGAATGATAAATCAGAAGAACACATGAAAACAATAATATTACATAAAAAGCCATGGATTACAAAAGTCCATGGAGCATAGAAATATAACAGAGAACTGACTCATGTGTCTTTTTAGCGCTAAGTAATAACAATAGACACAGAACAAGAGTCAAACCCAAACTATTGCCTTTATATTTACAACACTGTCCTCCTGCTCCATGTCCTCTATATTATAAATATTACTACATTATGCAACTCTTTACATAAATATTTTTTGTAGGTCAATCAGTAAATGGCTATAGATTGTTATTACAAATGCTAGCTCATGAATACCCTGAGTTCTGTATAGCATCTATACCTAAGAGTGTTAGTCTTAGAAATTCATATCAAAATAGACCTCCAATCGGTCTTTCCTTGTTATGGACCTTAGGACAAGGTGGTTTTAAAGACTTTGCAGTTGGTTTAAAAGGTAAGAAAAATTATATGAAATTCAATACTATTTATGAAGAAATATATTACATATTTTAATTACATTTTTATATATATTTTTAAAGGAAACTAGTTCTTAACAAACATGCCATGACAAATTAACAATTAAAAATTAAAACACACAAGAAACAGATTTATTTATTACAACATTGCACTTATATATTTAATTCACACAAAATATCAAATAGAAGTTGGTAGTCTATGAGGTAGAACTAATTTCAGCCATAAGCTGGAAGGAAAAATGTAAAAAATATGATTAAACAACTTATATATATGAAACGGAACAGACAATACAACTCTTATGTCAAACGCATATCAACCTATCTCAGACAGAACTATTAATATTCTTCCATTGAGCATACAAAATAAAATATAAAAAATGTTAAATTATAACATTCTGATTTTAATTATACATTTTTTTTATAAGAACATTTTTGTATCTGTTAGCTTCACTTCACCCACCCTAAGAAATATTTGAGAAGCATAAACTCGAAACATTTTGTCACATATATCTTAATTTATAAATATGTTTTCTTATCAGTTATCTTGATATGTCTTAAGATAACCTGATTTCATACTCTTATAGTCATTTTAGATTTCATGTTGAGTACTATAGTTTTAAGTAACTAATGAAGTTAGTGTACTTTGTGTTACAATTATAAGTAAATACCTTATGTTTCTGAGGCTGTCGTGTCGTGGGAGTGCTATCGGTTGACTGTAAAAGCAAAGACTGTGGATTTGATGCCTATACGAGGAAATGAAATATTTAATCTTTTCATACAAGGAACATAGACAGAAGGAAAATGGGAACCTAGTGTTAAGACACACCGTCCTCGTTAAGACACTACCGTTCCCCACTTTTCGCTGAATTATGAAGACACTTTGCCTCGTTATCAGACCGATAAAGTTAAAATATTTAATTTTCTTGAATGGGAACCGAATCAGTCATTGCAAGACAATAAACAGATGAGGGCCTTTTTTTCGGTAAATTATTAATATAAGTTAAATTTACAGCTTGGCAAGAACTCTTCCTACCAATAATTGAATTGAAGAACTATACAAAGTACATTATATCATATCTATCAGATTTACTGGACAGAAACGTTAATATGGAGGCAAAACTGACGTTGGACCAACTGGTCGCCATGTTCGATTTGGTGAACGGCAAACGGAATGCGCTGTCTAAAGATCTGTCAAGTGACCTTATAAATCAATTAAGTAAATATAAGGTGGGATTTCTTTTTTTGTAATTTGTTTTTTTTTCAGCTTCATGGTGCTGGCATGGCTTTCATATCCATGGTGTAGCAGGGTACGCAGAGGTAGGCCATTTGTGGTGCAGGGGCACAAGCGTGCGACTGTAAACGTAATATGTTGTGGGTTCGATTCCCACACGAGGAATTGAATTATAATATATTTTAATTCCATCGCTCTCTCAATGAGGCAACACTCAAACTTTAGAATTCTGCAGAAAGTGGAAAACGGAAGTGTCCTAATAAGAGCAGAGTGTCTGAACACTCGTTTCCAATTTCCCATTTTCCTGTCTTTTCCCTTTTAAAATTTAAACATGAACAATATTAACAAAAAAATAAATTCCAGGATATATACTTCAAGAATAGCGGCAATAAACTACAAGTAACCTTCAATCAGTTAATGAAGAAACTGCCAAATCAATACTTAAGCGGGCCTAGTTTAGATCCCTATAATAAGATATTGGTGGAAAGCCTTATAGAATGTTTGATAAGAGACGACTCCTGTAATGCGACGTGGCAACAGCTGTTCAATAGATGTCCTAAACAATCTGCCACTCTGATAGAGCATATAGGTATATTTTAATAAATATATTTTGATATTGAAAATAGTCAACTCGGTTGTGGCAAAACGGCACACACATCTGGTTGGGTTGGGTGTGTTCGATTAATGCAATGTCTCAAAATTTGACATGATTGACTGTGTAAAGACATGTTTTATAATATAATCGAATTAGGTATTAAAATAACATTAGGGTAAATATGTAGAAAAAGGCCAATTCAAATATTCTCCTAACAATTAAATACATAGCCTTAATTATGTCTAGTTTAAGCTTAAGTAGCAAATAAAAACAAAATTCAATTAAATTTAATCATTTTGGAAAAGTAAAAAAAGGTAGGACCAAGCATCTGCAGTGTTTTGTCAGACTAGACTGTCAGTCTAGACTCCTGTCTTCTTCCCGCAATTATAAGGCTAGCCTTATAAATGTAAAACTAAACAAAATAATTGTTGCCCAGATACAAACTGGGCCGAAGTTAGTCCAAAATTAAAGAAGAAATCTTTGAAAACAACTATTTTACAATACGTAGAAGTTTGTGGGGAAACATTGAAGGGCAAGAAGAAAGACGAAGCAGTTGTCAAAACAAAGAAAATATGCCAGGTTAGTCGTTTATTTCAAAATTTTCTTTAAAATTTTTAAAGTATCACGTTATGAACCTTCTTACCTCTTGTAGTATGTGAATAATAATTTAAAATATTATGAAATAACGTACTTCTAGTAGGAATATATACATACAATTTTTGTTTTTCTTTCTTTTCTTATATCTAATCTATGGAGCCGAAACAGTACTTAGCAGCCGTTTTTCAACTTGTTTTAGTTGAACTAAAGTAATGTGTCTTGATAAATTTTATACTTATGTATGAATAATATTTCGATTCCCATAATATCCAAACTAAATAACAATGAACATTAATTTCGACAAATAATAATTAAAGATGTAATTTTTATAAATTTAAACAGCTGTAATTATTTGAAAAAATTCAAACATCTTTATTTGTTCTTTATAATAACAGATTTTGTATAAACTTCTTCAATCTTTTAATTTTAAAATAAAAGTTACCAATAGACTTACACCACAGTAAAATATAGACGGTAATTATTAAAATCGATTATCCCTACTTTATATTTTTTGATATGGCCACACTACTGTTTAGTTAGCTTTCAATGCCAAATGAAATCGAAAAGGACATTTTTGTCGAACGCATTAAACGAAATTGATTTTGTGATTAAATTCGAAATAAGCCTGTAGCTGTTATAAATAGAAATACTTATTAAAAAGTTATATTTTCAAAGTTTATTGGTGAGTCAAAGTGTTATTTACCTTTAAAAGTAACAATTAGTATTGGAATATTGAAATTTTCCGTAATGGGCGTACCGCGCAGTTATAATCTGAAGAGTTTCGTCGTTGGTAAAACTAGAATTGCGGGTTATTCGACGCGCCCAATGTCCGCACTCGAAAATAAGTAACAGTAAACTTCGATGTGTTACATCCGTTAGTAACTTTGTGGGAGTCTCATTAAATATTTTAAGATACGTAGTGATGTGTAAATTTATTTTCGAAACAATTTAGTCTATTTTATCTTATACTTTGAATATTATTATATATTGTTTTAACTTTGTGATAAAGTGTTTTATTTGCATTACGATTTATAGTTTAAAAATAATAAGTACGTATATTCAAATTCAGCTTTGCAATAAAATTGTGTGACGTGTATGAATAAATGTTTAAAAATATATAATAAGATTACTTTGAACTTGTTTACAAATCATTTAAACTTCTAAGTCTTATAATTATTCATTAAGTTGTAATACACGGAAAATTTCAAAACTAATTACCTTCGTTATAGCAATTAATAAACGCATAACAATAGATTAACACCATATATTTTTCCTCATACATTTCTGTGTAGTGTTGTATGTCAGTGTGAGTGTAATTTTTCTTCCAGGATATTCTAGACAGGATGACAAGCACTAGAAAGTTCCCTTGGCTGTGGGCCAGCTTCTTCTTGTTTGTTGGTATTGTGGGTTTAGTTTCTTATGATGTTTCACTAGCCAAAGGCAACTTTGCAAGTAAGTACAAGCTTATACTATTAGTACTTTATTTGTACACTACATTACATTAGAGTGTACAGATATATATAAAATAAAAAAAAATATCCAAAAAGCTATCTCTTCCATACATATTCATATATTGGTTTTTTTATATATAAAAGATTTTTTTACATAAATTAAATAATTATATAATGCAAAAATCAAAACTTGTCTTTAATGTATGTAAATTACAAGTTACTATGACAGAAAGATAATCCTTATAAGAACAGGTTTTATTTTTATAAAATAAAATCAATCATGAATTATTTTGTATAATGTGGTCGAAATTGTCTCTATACACATGGGATATATTAAGTCTTAAGAAATCTTCACAGTTGCACGCTTGTGTCCCTATGTCACAACATCCTCTATGGTTTTAGATAAAGAACATAATATGGAAGTACAAGAAAATATGAGTTATAAATAATGTCTATTGTCTATGTAACATTATCTCAAATTAAATTCTAAATGAAAAAGTCATTCTATAATTATTAATTTATTATTTGTATAATAACTATTATAAAACATTGCATTCAATGATAAGTGTAATAATATGCTGCACATGAGATTACATTTTAGTATATTAACCTATTGAACTTTGTGATACTTTCTATTTAACTGTAGTTGATATACTGTTTTTATATTTTGGTTTAAAAATAGTTATATTAGATTGTAATGCAGTGGTGGGGTAATTATCTGTAAACATGATAAATTTATGAAAAAATGAAAGGTCCCAATAAGATTTTTTAAATATTTTGTTATATGTACGATACTTTTAAAATGCAAAAAATCTGTCTAATATATAATTTCTTAATTTTGTTCTAACAGAAAGTTCAACTGGCAAACTATTCAAAGATCTTGGCATACTAGAGCAAAGCCAACAAGCATGGAGGAAGGCATTATCAAGTTCAGCCCGAGGCTATTTATGGCTGGAGACAAATGCACCCATATATTACACTAACACAGTCGAAACGTTGAAGCCCTACGGCCAGCTATCATTAGATATTGCTACTGTTTCAGTCAAGAAAATATGTGCATTATATGGAAACATGAAGGAGTATGTTGTTGAAAAAACACCTGTAGTAGTGGAAACTATAGAGCAATATGCCCCTGGTGTATTGGATACGGTGCAAAGTTACGCAGCAAGTGGTTACAGTTTTGTCAAGAAATATTCTACTGAATATTTTCAGATAACTGTTAATTATCTGTCGACAAAAGTTTTTGTGTAAGTTTTGTTTTTTTTTTATTTGATTTATTAAACTAGTAGTTAGTAGTACTAATTAGTTCTTTTATGATTGTCTGTCATTTTAGCATATAAAATTTTACTTCATTTATATAAGTTTTAAATATTTTCATATGGATTTATATAAAATTTTGCCACAGGTGTTTTAATAAAAAAAATTATTCAATAATTAATGTTTCAAATATTTTAAGACAATCAGACATGTGACAATGTGACACATGTGTAGTGTCAATATTTACTCTTAACAGTTGCCACCATGACTTTATATCAATTTATTGCAATTAATTTACATTTTTATGAGGCCAGACATGGCACAGGGTCACATAGTGACTGTAAACGCGACTGGTTTGGGTTTGACTCAAGATGAAATATTTGATGTTGAGGTAAAGAGTGGCATTGAGTTCCGCTACTTAACATGCAATACATGCCAAATTCAGCAGAAAGTGGGAAACGGAGTTTCTAACACTAGGTTCCCTTTGGTCTATCTTGCTGTGTTTGTGATACAGTGTAGCTTTTTTATTTTTCGTATACAATTTTTATATTTATTTCCAGAGGAGAATGGGCACCGGAGATCCTACAGAACAAAACACAAGTAGCGTTAAATGCAACTAAGTTCCACATGAGCACCTACTTCCACTGGTTCAGGGAACAAGTGCATGTATACTCCAAGTTACCCTGAGATGTGATGTGATAGACACTATAAATGTGTTCATTTTATTTATATATTGAACATTCTGTTTCATTTAAAAAGGCTTATTACATTTTTTTTTCTTCAAAAATATTAAGAAAAATGGGTTTGAGAAGCTGTGCTTTAGTTAGTAATGGTTTGAGCAAATTTTGTTTGTATAATTCTAATGGAATGCAATAATGTTTTGATTAAACAAGTCTTTAATTGAGAGATTAATATAAATGTAATAGGCCTTGATATTTACTATCAATTTGAAGTTATAAATAAATGGCTAACCCTCTGGTTTTGTTGAATTTAATAAAAAAGTATGAGGAAAGATTTTTTTGTACATTACAGTGTAAGAAAATATAATTTTCAACAATCAATCCAAGATTTTAAGATTTTTTTCTCTAAATTTTGTTTTTAAAATTATTTTCAAGTTTATTTTTTAGAAGTGTATCTTAAATTAATTAAACAAAGTATTTGGTATTCTGGATGTAGTTAATGTCTGTTTCATAGTTTTATATTGAATATTAATTTAATGTGAAGTGATATGGTAGCTCAAACAATTTCATATTTTTTTTTGAATAGTTATAAAGTGACTTGTATTCATTTGAGTTTTTTCTGATAACATAGACTTAAAATCATAGTTTTCTAATAATTTAAATAAATTATATCTTTATTAAAAAATAAACATCACACACACCTTTTGTTAATTTTCTTTACATTTTTTTTATTCTTAATAAATCGCTATTTCTTTATTTCATTATCACTTGTAAATAGAATGTCTATTGAAATTATATGATTACATTTTTTTAATATATGTCCAACATAATTTTATATAATTTTTCGACATTTTCACGTTAGAAAACCCCATTTATAATACTAACTATATTTGTACTGTTATGCATAATGCATGAATTTTTTATATAATTTATTTTGTTTTTTTTATGAATTTTACCATTTTTTACCTAATTTATGAAATACTGAACGGAAATTAATATTGTATAAAACATGCAACGAATAAGATCATTTATCGTATCATTTAAAATTAAATTATGAACATGACAACTATGTTTAATTTTTTAAAATATCAGTATTTCTAAAATACATTCCCGTTGCATTTAAAAAAAAAGTTTGCCTGTGAATGGGTTTGATTGATCATTATTGTTTTTTTTAAATGTTAATTTAATGCTATTCTATATATATTTAAAATAATAAAGGTTAATATAATACTATTAGAGAAAACAAAGCAATAGAATAGAAAACAAAATGGATATTTTCATATTTTAAATTAAAGATTTTAAAAATGTTTTGAATAATCACTTCCTTCACAAATTTAATTGAAATATAATGTTTTTTAATTAAGTTGTAGTATTTATTTGTGTTGAGAGGTCGCATATTGTAATGTTAACAGAATCGAAATAATAGAGGAATGAATTTCTATTGTGTTTTATTTATTTTACTTTTCTCGTTTTTGTTTGTTTTTTCTGATGGGTGTGGGTGGGTAGAGCAGAAAATATAAAATCGATAATTTGTTATACTTATTTTTATATTAACATTTCATATTTCTATTTTAAACAAAATGCATAAATAAAAAATGACTGTCTGTTTTTTAGCAAAAGTAACATTATATTTTACTTATTATTAAAGAAAAGTTTATTTGTATTGTTATAAATGGCTTCTGCTAACAAATCAATGTCTTCCTTTCTTACTGCAGCTAGTATTTCCAAAACTTGTCTGTAAAAAAATTAATAAATATACATTACACAAATAAAAGATTGATGTAAAATATAAGATCATGTACGCTTAAGAGACTTAAATTAACATTTAAAAAAATCTGCTTTATGCTGTATCCCGGGTTTGCAGATGGAACGTAGAGAATTCGATGTGTAGACACTAGTATTCATCTTCTGCCCAATTGCAGGCATTACAAATAAAAAAACATAGAGCTTTGTTTAATTGGACAGTGAAAGCGAAAGCCGAAAATGTTTAATTATAAAATATTTGCCCAAAATGTACTCAATATTCAATGTCCGAAAATTATGAACTGGCGGAAAATGAAAACTTTATATCTTAAAACTATGTCTACAGAACACAATGTGAAGATTAAAAATTCCCAAATAAGTATCAAATCCATTACTCACATAGATAGTCTAAAGTTTTCCAATGATGTATACCCAGTTATACTTACACAATATTAATAGGCTCATTCCTTCCCTTAACTTGATTATTTGACTCCACAGAATATTTCTCTTTTTTCACAGAAGGGAATTTAGTTACAACATGACTGTAGCCAGGATGAGTTGGTTTTACTTCACACCAAGGACAATCAGTCTCTATCATTAGCTTATCTTGTGGTATTTTTGTTACTACTTCTAAATTCTCTTTTGTTCTTAATGAACTGAAAATAATAAGATTAATATATTAGCATTGCCTAAATATATGTAGATTCTAAACACGATTTTTGTGTAACTTTGTATATATAGTCAAGAAATCTAGTTAATAATTATATTATATGCCAGGGTATACGCCTGGCAACATAAAAAACCCTC
The DNA here is from genome assembly GCA_013403645.1 of Heliconius nattereri. NCBI lineage: Eukaryota > Metazoa > Arthropoda > Insecta > Lepidoptera > Nymphalidae > Heliconius > Heliconius nattereri. The sequence continues at coordinate 23,265 of JAAIXI010000219.1, read as the reverse complement.
AAAAATAAACTTCAAAGATTTAACAATCTACAAAATTCCAAAATTATTGGGAAATATGTATATGAGTACATACAACAATGAGCTTTTGGATTATCTCTTTCAATTTCATGAAGATATTTTCAGTAGATATTGAGAAAATTTATGTTGTATTACTATTATTTCACATTAATTTATAGATTTTATAATTTAAATTAAAATTTCCTTGATTCCCATTCATGGTATTCCCATTTATGGTATTCATTTTCCTGAATAAGGATCAAATTCACAACCAGTTTGTGCAATCAAAATATATAAAAATACCCCACAATTGTGTAAATAAATTAAAACATACCATCCATTAATTCCAATGTATAAATCCAAGTCAAGGATTTTTTGTAAAGCTTCTTGGGTGCCATCAAAAGAATGCACCACACCACCCATTATTTCATCTTTATTTCTTTTCAATATATCAATTAAATCATCTGCAGCTGCCCGGCAATGTAGAAATAAGGGCAGATTAAATTCCTTACTTAATTGTAGTTGAAGTTCAAAGTATCTGTAAAATAATATATGTACAATATTCAAAGTAATTCTAAGTAATCTTCTCTATTAGAACACAAATTCTTCGTATTTGCTTTAATATTTTTATAGATAGCATTTTTTTTTTTTTGATAATGTGATTAGTTGTGGTTTTCTAAAATTAAAATACAAAAAAAAATTAACTCACGTTAGTTGTACATCTTTTTCACAAAAATGCAACCTTTCATAGTCAAGTCCACACTCTCCAATGGCTACTACTTTATCTTTGTTTTCAGATATTAAATTTCTTAAATCTTTTAGATACAATTCAGGATCTGACGTGAAGTCATTGCATCGAGTCGGATGACATCCTACGGTAGAAAATAATCGAGCTGAAAATTATAATACATACTACATAGAATTTTAAAATTAATTACTTGATCACATAGATAGTAATTAAGGTCATAAAATATACTGTAAGCATAGGAAAACAATGGGTTTGATCCTTACTTCCTCCTCTCACGACATAATGTTTAGATAATTGGATGATAAATAAGTAACAGAGTATCTTGACACTAGGTTCCTTCTGCCTACTTTTAAATGAACATATATATGTACTTACAATCTGTATGTGACATTTCTATTGCTTTTTTACTATCTACTAAGCTTCCTCCGGTTATTATCATTTTGTACATTCCAGCATTCCAACTGCGGTTTAAAACTTTTACTAAATCAGGTTCATGTTTTTTTGAGCCATGATATACTCCTTGGTACATATCATCAGTCAAATTTGCGCCGATATCTGATAAAAATATAACAATATAGATAATATTGTTGTAGTATGTAACATAAAGCGGTTTAAAATATTTAGAGTAATATTTTACCAATATATTTTCTAAGAGAGGCCATCCTTTTCATAAGTAACAAAACAATACTTATTTATACCAAAAGCTTTCTTTGAAATCGACTTTTAAAAATTATAATTTATGGATTTATTATTTAGGCTTAGGTTATGTTTGACATAAGCGTATGACAGTAATACAATAACAATAGATAGATATAACTTTTTTGTTTTTTAAGCGTGGCAAAGAATATGGTTTATGCAGTCTACTTTAAGTTTATTTATACTATGGATTCCAGCAAAGTGCTTAAAATATTAGTGAAACTGCTTATCGTCATTTACGAATACGGTATCATTAAATAATTTAAACAATACTCTGTTGTTTCGTAACACAAAGATTGTGGTACTAAATAACAGTGCTTAATTTTGTTTAATAAACACGTTCTGTTACTTTATATATTTAAATTTCATACACCGAAGAAAGACTACATATGCATAAATATTAAAAAGTACAAGTAATTCACATTAACTTACAGGACAAAATGCACTAACAGATGCAATATAAAAATAACAAAAACAAATAATAAAACGAAGATTTAGTCTCTACACTCATTTTTTTCTACACCATAAAAAGCTTAAATGTCAACTTCGGTCACGACACCCATAACCACTTATTGAGTATAATGATATTGCTGCTCGTCCGGTTTAAGACTGCATATAAATAGAAATATTAAATTAAAATTAGTTATTTCAATAAAATTAGTTTTTATACTGAGTAGTTGCAATATGTCTATTAAATTGAAATAAAAATTATAATATTTTGAGACCGTTAGATATCAAAACGTTATAATATTTAAATCTCCTAAAATGGTATCATTAAATGGTATTCATTCTAGTCTAACATCGTAATATTTTTGTATTTAAGTAGTATCAAGTATGAATTATTAAAAATTCTTAAATAAAATGTTGCTAATAAAATATCCTAAAGAGTTATTTTCATCTGTAACATTAAGATTTCCAAATGTCCCCAAAATTGGAAATTAAAAAAAAAATACAGTTAATAAAAATATTATCGTAATTTAAGAGATAAAAAACGTAAGTATTAAGTACATTATGTATAAATAAGTTTACGTTCATGTATGTTTGCCTTATTTATTCGTTATTTAAATGTACTTAAGGCCACTAAGAACATGTTAGATACTGTCACGTATATTCTCGATCCAATTAATTTACAATTAATAAGAAATCACTTTTGTATCCATCCACCATATGCGGTTAAATTAAAAAGAAATAAACACAGATTAGAAAAAGTTCATAAAATGAAGTAAGTTGCGAGAACAGTCAAGGTGCAGCGATCGAGGCGACAACATGGGGAAAATCGCTATTATTATTGTGGGTAAGTTTAAACTTGTATATGAGTTAGGAATGACTCATGATGAAGCATTTTCCTTATTTTTAATGCTATTAGGCAAAACATTAACAATCTAGCTCATTTACATAATTTTCTTTTATGTTCATTAAATTTTAAATTGTATTTTAACTTACACTTAAGTAACTTTATAGAAAATAAAGAATGTTTTCTTTTTTTTTTAATTTACTTAGGACGCAATGTCGGACGGTCTTGGACTAATTAAAAAAAAAACATAAAAATATATTTATTATATTGTGATATACATGCTTCCATCTTATTATTTTAATTGAAATAAAAAAAAAACAATAAATATATTAAGTAAGTTAAAATATTTTATGTAATAAATATTTTTAAAATTCTCTTTTATAAAAAAAACTTAAAATAAATATCGTAACTTAAGTTATGCTTACTACTATTATATTTATTCTTTAAATCAAAACATTGTTTAACCTTGAGTGATATTGTTAAAAATACGTTTAATTGTTTATATAATTTGGGTAATTAAGCTTTTGCTTTAGCATAAATATCTACTGCCCTGTTTCCCATAATTAAAAAAGTAACACATCGGCCTCTCTATTAACTTAAAATTAGTCAATAAATGTCGTGGTAAAACTTCTGACCGAGGGTTCGATTCCCTTTTGCGAGAGTAAATTATTTTCCTGGAGATTTCTCTAGATACGCCGATGACGATGCGTCAACAGCCAGACGCGTCGTCGCCTTCGCTGCGTCACTCATGTTTTGGGACAATGCTTTAATGTTTTCCATCTCCCATATTGGAAGGATAGAAGTATTAGTAAAAGTTTACAATAGCCAAAAAGACTATTAAATTTGAAAATTCTATGCTTATAGAGAAGTTGACTGAAACATGTTATGCTCTTTTCTTTAAATACGTCTGTCTACATAATACTAAGTTAAGGTCTTAGGAAAATTTTGGAAATATTTCTTATTACAATATAGATAACATTATATTTAATAGATAGATACATCTCTGTAATGGTAAAGTATTAGTTTCGTATTAATATGTATCGCATGCGAAGTGTGTGGCTGCAATATTAAATAGGTTTGTATTTAGATGAATCCCGCACACAGCAAGGTAGGCAGAGGGAACCTATTGCCATTTTTTCGCCAAATTCTAGATTTTGCGTGTCGCATGTTGAGTGGCGGAACTCAACGCCGCGCTTTGCCGTGACACCGCCAGTAAATGGAGATATGAAATATTTCTTTTCTTGTCTCTAAGCCACGACTGGCGTTGTAATTATTTTTCTTGAAAAATGATAGTGTTTCACAGTAAACCATAATTAAATAATTTTCTTTTGTCTTCTCGCTTCGCACGCCTTAAGTGGAGTAAATAGGCAGACAGGTAGGTACACTGTTATTTAAAGACTTTATTTAAAAGAAGATGGATAGCTCATAGCGTCAAACAATTACATAGTATATATACTATTAGGACAATAGAAATATTTAAATTAAAAAGTACCTCAAGAGCGAATTGAACCTACGGTCACTGAGTATAACCATTAATTTTACAAGTATTAGTATATATCCTATCCTATCCTATCCAATGCTATCCTATCCTATCCTATATCTTATAAAACAAAGTCGCTTTTCTTGTCTGTCTGGCGTTTCTAACTCTTCTTCTTCTAAACGACCTAACGGATTTTGATGCGGTTTTCACCATTAGGTCGAGTATTTTTCAAGGAAGGTTTATATATAGTTTATTATTTGTACATTCTTATGTAAATAAACATAAATAAGATAAGTGTGTATAAAGTCCTACCCGTTGAGACTTTCGCGCATGCGCTGCTTTAATGGTAAGAACTACATGATAAAAATGTACTGGAGTATTGTTTCTCTTAATGGGATCTACAAAAAAGTCAGCGACGGTATATATTTTAAGAATAACGTGTAGTGATCATTTTTCTGTCTAAAAATAATAATTTCAATATATTTTTTATTGTGAGGGATGTTTTTCCATAATGGAATTAACCCTTATCCTTTAAAATATTTTATTAATTTTCTACGTTAAACGAAGATAAAATTTGCTTTTTACACTATTTCGAAATTGCGAATAGTTTTAGAGAAAAACGCATTTAATTGTTAACACATCACGCCGTTGACACCTCAGCTGTATGTTACTCAAGTTTCACTTATCCCTTACTCTCAGCATATAAATAAGTATATTAGTTCCGTTGGACATTTAATGTAGATCAAAACTGTCTTTTACTGTTTTTCATCTTAATAAGTACTTTAGAAGTTGTTACAATATCAAAAATTACCTGCCTTACACGCATCGGTGGTTCAGTGGTAGAATGCTCGCCTGCCACGCGGGCGGCCCGGGCTGCCTCTATAGCAACGAAGATTTAGATGCGTTTGCAAATATTGGATAATTAGAGTTGAATGTATTATTTCAGCGGGGTATATTTGGTTTCATATTTTTTGTAGTAGTTATAAGTAGGTAGGCTTTTGCTAATAATTTCTTCCGTTTAAAAATAGTCATTTAACTATCTAAAAATAGTAATTTAAATATATTTTAATAAGTACTTGAAAAGATTAGCAGCACAGATTTAAAATTACGGTACCTACTAAAAAATCCTTGCTGTGTAAAACAATTGGAAAATCCTTATTGAAACTACGTAAATGCTTGTTGAATTAGGGTTTAATTAATTTTCACATTATCTTAAGTGCTTTTCAACATACGTTACATGAATAATCCAGTAGTTAAAGCGGGCGAAGCCGCAAGAGGGTCGCTAGTTTTACTATATGAACGTCTACTCGCAGTCGTTAAGACATTGTCTTAAATGATGTCATTCTCTTTGTGAATTGAATCTGGTTTTTCCAAGAATGGATTTTATTGTTTTAATATGGTTTTATGTCATTTGATGATTTTTATTATATTATATTATTAAGTATTAACGGTTTAACTGTAGAAACAATGGTTGTGGGCTCGATTCTATTAGGGGGATTAAATTATTTTCATTTTTCCGAGATCTGATAGACAAACGTGGCGTTGAGTTCCGCCACTCAATTACACAATGCCTCAAGAATTCGGTGGGAAGTGGGGAACAGAGTGTCTTAACATTGGGTTCGCTCTGCCTACCCTGGTGTGTGCGGAATACAGCGTGAAGATGTTTTTTTTATAAAATTTAAATAAATATTTCTCCAATGGCCTCGAGTGGAGATCGAACCCGCAATCATCGGTTTACAGTCACACTTTGTGCCCCTGCGCCGCGACTGGACTTATACTTTTTTATTATATATCTTTTTTATTATTATATTTTTTTGGGTTATAAAAATACAGCATTGAGAGATACCTAACAATTAATATTGAGTCAAATAGTCAAAGTATCATATTACCCCTAGGGATTATTCTGTACACCGTTCCCTAGCTATTATGTGCAATGTCAACGCAGCCTGCGTTGGCAGAGAATCAAAGATATTATATTTTTGTGTATTAATGAGCAAGAGAAACAATCCTAGAAATAAACCTACTATTATTTATCTTTATATGTACGAGTATGTAATAAGTAGGGTGTTACACAAATATTTTTTTCGTAAATATTATTTCATTCAATATGTCCATCTCAACAGAAACATATCATATAGGGTAACAAAAAAATAAATAAATTTGCTTGTTGTTTGTAAATTGTATGCTTATTTATATTATTACTATTATAGCAATAGCAACAATGGCGGGGCTCGCGGTGGGATGGGAGTTCACATTTCCTGATTATAAACGAACAGCTCTGGGTGATTCAGTTGATCTAGCTTCTATGAAACTCTTAAAGGTAAGCAAGCATTTAACTTTTTCCTCATCGGAGTTTCTTTCTTTGTATTGTAAATTCTTTCTTCGAAAGGAGAAGTACCCTGTGGGTTTTGATTACGCTGGAAATTTCATACAAAATGCAGCAAAATGAGTACATAAATAGTCATATTTTTAGATTGCGTTGACATAGAAACTTGTTTTTTTTTTACTGTGCTCATGGACACCAGAGCTAAATATTTGATATATCAGCTTGATACCTCCATACAATCTGGATATAAATGTTCTTGACAGAATAACAGACGGCTAAACAGAGATCTTATAAGGGTTCAGTTTATTACTTTTGAGATATGGAACCCTAAAAATAAAGATTATTTAACGACATTTTTTATAAGGCATAAATGTACTTATTATTTTAATGTATATTAAATGTATATTAAAATAGATTATACTATAAAATCTCCAGGAAGTGTATGAAGCATCAAGCGACAAGAACGTAGTGGCATCTCCTCTTGGTGTATTGACTCTACTCTCACTATACGCTGCTGGCTCTGAGGGAGAAAACAGAGAAGAAATCATGAAGCTACTCGGTTCCGCTGACTATAAACAAGTGAGGAAATTTCCTAAGACTAATTAGTTTTAATGATTTTGATGATTAATTCTTCTTTTGTCTTACAAATTAAAACTATTTTTACGTTAATCATGTTTTTTTTTAAATCTTATATTTTGATTATAATTTTTTTTCTGCTATAAATAGATGTGGTAATAAATATCCTTAAATTTATTTCAGCTTTCAGAATCTTACAGTGAACTGAGCGACAGATTCGCAAGAATGGACCGAAGTTACCTCAATTTGGCGAACAAAGTGTTCGTTTCGGACAAATATTCTCTAAATGATGACTTTTCTAAAACAGCACGGTCCTTTAAAAGCGAAGTGGATAGCATTAATTTTGCTGATTCCCATGATGCAGCTAAAATAATGAATGAATGGGTGAGTGGTGAAGGTTTATTTATAAAGAAAAATACCTTTTGAGTCCGTTTTTTTTATTTTTTTTATTTTAACATCTACATCCACGGGCGCATAGTTGCCCGTGCCTTTTTTTATTTTATAAAAGTTTTTTTAATGTGGCGTACTTAATTTTAGGACAATTTAAGCTGTACTTATATCTAGAGCTTATACTAGAGGGGTTGGATGAGACCCCTAGCGACCTTCTTTTTTTTTTTATTATTATTATTATTATATAACTTATTTTATGTAATTACTTTATACATGTAAAGAACACCTTCGCCTATTAGATTTGGCCTGGCTCATGCCTTTTGAGTCCGCTGTGTGACTGTAAACGCGACTGTTGTGGGTTCGATTCCCTCTCAGGGAAAATATTATATTTTTTTTATTTTCGTTCTAACCAGGCAAACTGCGGCGTTGAGTTCCGCCACTCAACACGCCTCGACAATTCGGCGGAAAGTGGAGACCGGAGTATCTTAACACTAGTTTTTCTCTGCTTACCCTGCTATGTGCAAGATTCGGTGTTAATTTAAAGTGATAATGTGTTTATCTTTCAGTCCTCCAAGAACACTGAAGGAAAGATAAATCACCCCGTGTCGGACTCAGACATAGACCCGGCGGCGGCTGTCGCTCTTCTCAACGTTATTTTCTTCCAGGTAAGTTCCTTAGTATCCTTGAGTGGTTAGGTGGCCACAATATACGTTATCGTCGTTCGCCGTTCACCGTTGCCGTTATAATAACTTCCACCTATCCTGCTATGGGCGGGAGAGAGTAAAAAAAAAATAATTTCTATATTTTAATTTATTTCTTCCAAAAAGGGACATTGGCACGTACCATTCAACGCGAGTGAAACCAAAGAACAGGACTTCTACACAGCAAGAGCTAGGTTCGTAAAGAAACCAATGATGCATCTGCTGCAATCGTTGTATTATCACGAAGATAAAAATATTGGAGCGAGAGTGAGTTTTGTTATTTTTATTTGTATTTTTTTATTGTTTTTAGATGATTTCTTTAAAATTTTATTAGATCTATTTGTAATGCTTGTAGCAGCAAAGATTTCATGCTAGAGTGCCCACTCTATAATTTTTATCGACAAAAAAATTTTCGTGAGAGAAAATTTGACGTGAAAAATATCTCTAGCGCATGCCAGCTTGGATCTCGGTATTCTTAAGTTTTTTCGGAAAGTTACCCACCCACTTCACACCCCTAAGTTACCCACTTCTATGATTCATCTTAGGGAAATTATGTTTTGGATTATGAAATCTTGACCTGCAATTTTTTTTATAATGAGACCATTAATCAAGTTAGATGGAAACCATAGCCAATACAATAACTCTCAAAATGCGTTTAATAAAATAATATTTCTTCCAGATGATAGAACTACCGTACAAAGAAGATAAGTTTCGCATGATCATATTACTTCCAGACGATAAGGAAGGTCTTCCGAAAGTAGTTAAGAAGATCTCAGAAAAGGGCTTGTTAGAAGACGTCTTCCGAATGCATCCGGCCGGGGCTGACGTGGATTTGGATATGCCTAAGTTTGAAATTAAGTCGAAACATGACCTTAATGATATTTTGCCAAAGGTGAGTATTGTTATAATATATAGACTTTTGTTATTTTTTTTGTTTTATATGTAGCAGGACAAATGGAGGGAATATACGCGAAGCTAATTCCAGATGGGTGAAATATATAATAATTAATCCCCCCCCAATTCATCGCGTTTGCCTCCAAACGGTGATAACCGTCATGTTTACAGCAACACGCTTATCGCCCACAATAGCCTGTATAATTGATTTATAAATATTAAAAACCTTATATATCTTTTGACAATAATAGAAATATTAATCTAAACAGGTGGGAGTATCCAGTATTTTCGAGAGAGAATCAAACGGTATAGTAAAAGGCCGCGGAGTTAAAGTCGACAAAGCTTTCCAAGAAGCCTTTGTCAAAGTAGACGAAGAGGGCGCCACTGCTGGAGCATTCACAGGTATAGAGTTCAAATCTTTTTATTAAAAGACTGGTAAAGCATATACTATTCTGCATCAGAGGCTTTCCAATAATCAAGTGAGGTTTTGGTGACGTTTTGGTTCATTTCCTCTAGCAGGCAGTAACCATACATAGCCAGTAATTCAAATATAAAACTCCACGTAAACTAGTATTTTTAAGAGTCACAAGTTCAAATCCTACTTTTAATTTTTAATAATTTAATTTTCAGCCATGCTTGCCCGACCACTGGCTTTGTGGTCTCCGCCACTCTCTATCCCCTTTAAAGTGGACCGTCCATTCTTATACGCGATATTATACGACGACATCGTTTTATTTGTCGGAACCTATTCACATTAATTAATTATAACTTTTAAAACTTTTTATTGGAATTTCAAGTTTAATTTTTTTTTAATTTGTAATCAGTAGATATCTTATGTTATAAATTACTTTTAAAATAACAAAATGGTTTTTTTTTTAATTTCGTTAGTTTATTGAGATAATTCTAGGCTTAATAAAATAAGATGACTTTAGTATTTTTTTTAAATTAATAGTATTAATAAAATATGAAACCAGGTACCATGAAAAAATATATAATATGTAGAATATTTCTAAATAATTAAAATCAATAAAAACTAAAGTAATAAATTATTTGAATACAGGTATTCTTTCATCATACAAAATGTGTAACATTATGAAATGATTGATAAATTAAAAATCGTGAAAATGTCTATACTCGTCTGAAAATAAAAAAATGCGCTCCTATTTCTTTTGAGCGCGAAAAAAAGATTTAAAAAATAAAAAATAAGAAGGTGATAAGCCAGACTGATCGATCAACCAATTATTATTCTACTTTTACATCTGTAAAGCCTAAATTATTTATATTATTATTATACTAGTGGACCCGAACGCGGCTACGCCCGCTTGAACTATTCCTACGAATATTTATGAAATTATTTTCAGTTTTTAATAGAGGGATGCGTTAGGCAAGCTCATTTTGGGTGACGTTTTCTAACAACAAACTTTACAAATCGTTGCATAGCAACGACAGTTGTTATTAACATGGCGGAATAAATTGCATGTCATATTAATAAGTATTTTAATATTGGATATATATCGAAAATATTATAAATATGAGAAAAAAGGTATCCTATGTTCATCCCGGGATATGAGTAGTTCATCTCTATATGAGTATTTTATCACAATTGAATTAGCGGTTTGGCCCTGATTGCGTAAAAGACAGACAGACAGACAGACAGAGTTACTTTCGAATTTATAATATAGGTATGGATTCATTAAATATTTTCCTAAATATGGATTTATGGTTCATTCTGCCTGCAGCTGCTTATAAAAAAATTATTTAATTCCCAGGTTTGGTAGCGGTAGCCATGTCATCTATGTCGGAGCCGCCGCCGCCCATCTCCTTCAAAGTGGACCGGCCGTTCCTTTACGCGATACTTCACGACGATATCATATTGTTTGCTGGGACTTACTCCAGTTAAACATTAAATATGTAATTGACTTAATTAATGTATGAAAATAAATGGAACAATTGAACAATTTAAATTATTATATTAAATATTGTAAATTATAAATTTACAATTACAATTCCTAAAATTATTTGTTTCATTTTTGATTTCTATTTTTTTGCACTTAATTGTTCGTGGCTGTTTGAATTGTATTTATTTGTCGTTAACAACTAGGATTTTTATAAGTTGTATATCCTATCCTATTCTATTCTATCCTATATATCCTATATAAAACAAAGTCGCTTTTCGTGTCTGTCTGAACTTTCTAACTCTTCTTCTTCTCAACCACCCAACGGATTTTGATGCGGTTTTCACCATTAGGTCGAGTATTTCTCAGGGAAGGTTTATATATAGTTTATATTATTTGTATATTCTTGTAAGTTAACATAAATAAGATAAATGTGTATAAAGTCCTACCCGTTGATACACTTTCGCGCATGCGCTGCTTTAATGGTAAGTACTACATGAAAATAATGTACTGGAGTATTATTTCTCTTAATAAGATCTACAAAAAAGTCCGCGACAGCATATTCGTATCTTTTAAGGATAACGTGTAGTGATCATATTTCTGTCTAAAAAATAATAATTTCAATATATTTTTTAATGTGAGGGATATTTTTCCATAATGGTATTAATCTTTATCCTTTAAAATACTTTATTATTTTTTAACGTTAAACGAAGATACAATTTGCTTTTTACACTATTTCGAAGCTGCGAATAGTTTTAGAGAAATGCTCTCAGCATATAAATAAGTATATTAGTTACGTTGGCCATTTAATGTAGATCAAAACTGTCTTTTACTGTTTTTCATTTTAATAAGTACTTTAGAAGTTGTTACAATATCAAAAAATCCTTGCTGCGAAACGGCTCGCCACTCGCCATTCGTCCCTCCGCCCCCCGCGACGTTTTGCGTCCGCCGCGCCCGCCTACCTTACACGCATCGGTGGTTCAGTGGTAAAATGCTCGGCCGCCACACNCAAGCGCGTCCGCCGCGCACGCCTGCCTTACACGCATCGGTGGTTCAGTGGTAGAATGCTCGGCTGCCACGCGGGCGGCCCGGGTTCGATTCCCGACCGATGCATTCTATTTAATTTTCCTCACAGGCAACCACGTAGTGCTTGCTTTTCATCAGGGACAGAGTACCCTATTCCCTACCCAACCGGTGTCGTCGTTTTAACAGTATGAACCAAAAACTCGAAAAAAAAACCCGCCTGCTTCTAAGAAGATTTAGATTTAGATGCAAAGATGTAGATGCGTTTCACGTGAATAATTACAGTTGAATGTATTATTTCAGCGCGATATATTTGGTTGTATATTTTTTGTAGTAGTTATTAGTAGGTAGGCTGTTGTTTATAATTTCTTCCGTTTAAAAATAGTCATTTAACCATCTAAAAATAGTCATTTAAATATATTTTAATAAGTACTTGAAAAGATTAGTAGCACGGTTTTAAAATTACATTACCTACTTAAAATCCTTGCTGTGTAAAACAATTGGAAAATCCTTATTGAAACTAGGAAAATGCGGGTTGCATTAGGGTTTAATTAATTTTCACATTACCTTCAGTGCTTTGCAAACATACATTATATAAATAATTCAGTAGTTAAAGCGGGCGAAGCCGCAAGAGGGTCGCTAGTCTATATATATAATAAAACTGTAAGGGTAAAGTGTGTACATGGAATATAGACCAAAAAAACACTTCAGGGGGACTTAATACAACTAATAGAAGGTAAAAATATGATTTTTGGAATTCTTGTCTGTCTGTTTGTTGTGGCTCTTTCACGCTAAAACTACTGGACGGATTTAAATGAAACTTCTTTTGTTGCATAGCTATTAGTCTTCGCCTACATATAGGCTATGATTTATTTTGATGGTACGAATATCTGATGTGAAACCCTAGCAGCCCGCCTAATCTATAAGATATATTAATACAACGCTTTAATAAAAGTTATTGAACATGATGCGCATTTTCTATTGACATAAAAAAAATGGATATCATGTGGAACCCCAGTCATCCAGCTAAACTTTATAAGATGTACATATATAAGTCCTCTTAAAATGTCTTATTCTACGTAATAAACATTTTGTTTTAATTCCCTTCCCACATCTTTTAATTCCCTCCTCATGAAAATTATATTCAGAAATTATTTTATACAACTTCTATTTCTACTATTATTATAAAACTAAAGAGATTGTTTAGTTGACGCGGTAATCTCAGACAATACGGATTAAAATTGCATAAATAGTGTTTAGTAATGCTTAGGCTATATTACATCACGATATAGCCAGTCGGAGTGAAGAAACACTATAAAAATGTTGCATGACTGAAGAGCTTTAGAGCTACCGTGCGTCCGCCGCGAAAAGCTACGCAAAAATTACATGTGACAAATAACTGTTCTCCTATAAAAGTTCTAAGTAAAAGTCCATGATAGGAAATGTTTATCTCCTAAGGATAACCTACACTAACCATTTAATTACAAAAAAATAAACTATCAGAACTATTTTACAAAATCTGTATAACTACCTATCCTATATTCTATATCATATTTAAAAAAACATTTAAATTTTTCAGTACATAGTTTTCCTAGATGTGAATAATTTAACGTCTTCGCCTTATTAAAAATAAGAATTATCATTTGTCAAATATTTTGAAAATAAGTTGTCAAAAAAAAAAGAAAGAATTACTTAAATCTATCATCAGTATTTCAGCGCCCGAGAACTTTATTCTTTATTTTTATTCTTTATTCTTTATTTACACTTATTGTTTTAAAATATCAAGAAAAAGACGACCTGACGTAGGTCGTCGTCATCAAACAAATGTGCGACGCAACCTCACGCAATCCGCACTGACAATCACCTATAGAGGCAGACAAGGATAACATTGTCTTAGATTATAAAAAGGACACACCTATAGGACGACGACACAAGGAAGTAGATCATGTTGTTTAGAACCTGGAACGACTAGAAGTAGTAAAATAACCTAAACAGTTGCAGACTTATTACCTATCGGGAAAGTATTGCTGCCACTATTAAATATAGATCATAGCAAATTTATTAATAATATCAAGACAAGAAAGTTGATCGGCATTGTGCTCATAATCCTACAGAATTGCAAATTGTGTCCAAGAACTGCAAACAAATATACAATAATGATTTAAAACGTGTGTCTGTGTCGAATCGAACGAATTTCGAGGAAATGAAATATTAAATGCTTAGATTTATTCGTTTTGATATATTCGGTAACTGGAATAAGATTATATTAAACAACTAGCAGTGCCCGCGACTTCGTACGCGCACATCTTCAATCTATATATTAATAATAATTAAAGAGAAACATAATAATAATAATAATAAGGGGTGTAAGGGGGTAGTAATGTAAGTGTTCAAACTACCCTAATTGTCAACCTCACCTGCACGTGGTACACCCTGCATTGACTAACGAGGCTCTGGCGACCGTCTGGTAGCGGTATATCTACCAGTTTAAGCTGTCTCTTGGCTCAAAGAACATATATATATACATATTACATTGTTCAACAGAGGCTGAGGCAGAACAACCATTATTAGTGTAGGATGATGGTTTAGGGCGGCGGTGGAAGAGTATCTTGCATACCAACAGCGGCGCTCACAAGCTGTAAAGCTTACTATGCACCCTCGTGTCCTGCAAACGCACGTTGGGTTTTAAATTCTAAATTTTTTTGAAAATGCAACCAGTAAATATTCCCCAAGTACCCGGGGGCTCTGATAGTGATGCCGATGATGGTAGGCAAATATCTGGAAGGGCCAGGGGAGAGAAGAATCTCCGGGTGGTGGTCTCAAACCGTCAAACAACTAGCGCTATTCCATTGGACTCTGATCAAGCAAGCGAACACAATGATAGAGTGTTAAATAGTCAGACTATGCGATATAATCTTAGAAAAAGAAAAATAAATATTAATAATCAAGCACACAGTATACGAACAAATCTTAAACAATATGATCAAGAGTCAATTTCATCGTCCTATCATAGTTTATTTACATCCACTTCATTGTCTCCTATTACATATAGTTTAACAAGTAAGTCTGGCTCCTTATCACCTACCACACAAGGGCTAGAGGATGTGGCGCTAGAGGAAGGGCGAAAAAAGTGAACGAATTCATATGGCGTACATACCTTACTATTACATGCTTAGAAGCAAAAAACACAGGATATCTTAGTTTATAACATAAAAAATTTTGGGAAAAATTTAAAGATTTTGACGTTTCACAACAAAGAGTAGGGGTTCAACGTAGGGCCATAGTAAAAAATAAACTTTTACAACAGAGTATATTAGACGAAATAAGGCAAGATGTTGTAAGAAATATTCACGTAACAAATTCCACAACACAGTTAGGTACAGAGAATACAGAACCAATATTAACAACATCATCAACAAGAATAAGATGGGCAGACGACATCAATGAAGCTATTATTAGAACATATTTTAAAATAACAAATTTGGAATCAAATAAGACATCATACCGAAAACTTCTACATTTCGCTATTACACAACAGTTTCCACAAATATCTCATTTATCTGAACAACGTATCGCTGATCAAAGGCGATCTATTATCCATAATAGATTACTGTCAGCTGAGACAATAGAAGAAATTCGAAATGAGGTAAAACAAACATTACCAATTATGCCTATAAGTAACGAACATAATCAACATAGTCCTCTATCAGAAGTTGCGATACTTAGTCAATCTCAAATATCTTCTACTGATGTTACCCGATCTTCACATAATTATAATAGCGAACGTAGTGAATACCAAACTGCACCAGACTTTAACATAAAAATAGAAGAAACGTTTAAAAACACACATCAAAAGTTTATTAATACTGATCCAACTACAAAGCCATTTATACCAAAACAAAAAACATCGAAAAGATTAATATATATAGTCCAATATCTTGATAAAAATATTCTCCCTCAATTCATGGCAACTGACACAGATTTTATCACAATGCAAACAATTATATACTGTGCAGCCTTTTCAGCTGCAGTTTGTAATGGCTCCAAAATTAACGATCATTCCCATTCTACTTTGTCAAATAGAAATAAAACAAACACTCCAGTATGGAAACAAAGACTACAGAAACAGATTAACAACTTGAGACGAGATATTGGTAGATTAACACAGTACAAGCAAGGAAACAGAAATGATAGAATAATGTCACACGTAGCAGTTATAAAAGAAAAATATAAAATACATTCAAAACACGAAGAACCAAACATAACAATTGAACAATTCCTTGACAGCTTGAAACTTTCTGCAAAATCTAGTAGACTCAGAAGATATGATAATTGTAGTTTAAGGAAAAAGCAAAATAAACTATTCTTAAATAACGAAAAGATGTTTTATAGGCACCTAAATCAACAAACCACTAATATTCACCAAAAATCGATTACATCAGCAAAACCTTTACCAGCTGCAGAAGCTTTGCAAGGTTATTGGTCAAGTATTTGGGCTAACAGCGTTGAACATAATAAAAATGCAGAATGGATACAAACTCAATCAGATAAACACTGTAATATTCCACAAATGAAGTATGACAGTATTCCTACAGAAATATTTATAAAAGTTCTCAAAATGACACATAATTGGAAAACACCCGGCTCTGATCATATTCACAACTACTGGTATAAGAAGTTTACTGCAACCCATTCACTAATAATCAAACACTTAAATATGTTCATCAAGAATCCTAACTCTATGCCAAAGTATATTACACAAGGAATAACTTTTATGATACCAAAAGATAATAAAGACACCCATAACCCGGCCAAATACCGACCAATAACATGCCTACAAACTGTTTATAAGATACTTACATCATGTATTGCCCAAGTTATGGACCACCATATTACTACCAATGACTTATTCGCACAAGAGCAGAAAGGGGGCGTAAGGGAAGCCAGGGATGTAAGGAACAACTGGTTATAGACTCAGTTTTAATGAAACAAGCTCACGCCAACAAACAAGATATCTTTACAATGTACATAGATTACCAGAAAGCCTTTGATTCAGTACCTCATAGTTGGTTACTTAAAGTATTACATCTTCATCACATTAGTCCAATTTTAATAACATTTTTAGAGCACACAATGCAACACTGGCGAACTAAACTTAAAGCAGGAAACGACGTGGAAAATATAGCAACTGAAGAAATACCGATTAAACGAGGCATATTCCAAGGAGATGCCCTTAGTCCCCTTTGGTTTTGCCTTGCGTTAAACCCACTTTCATATATGTTAAATAGCCATGATGCCATGACTTGCAACAACCACATGTCGACTTAATTGCGTCGAACGCTTGGCTGAAGCGAGGTGATCTTTTCCCTGAGACAGAAGGTTTTATTCTTGCCATACAAGATCAAGTAATAGAGACAAAGAATTATTTGAAATATATAATCCGGGGACCAAACGTTTTAGATATCTGCAGACATTGCCACAGTAGTTCAGAAACAATACAGCATATCACCGGCGCCTGTAAGTCTATAGCCCAGAGCGACTATAAACATCGTCACGACCAAGTAGCGGCCATTATACATCAAAATCTAGCGTTCCAATACAATTTTATAACTGAAAAAGTATCGTATTATAAATATCAACCACAACAAGTTTTAGAAAACGATAACTGTAGAATGTACTGGGATAGGACAATAGTAACCGATAAAACGATACATTATAACCGACCGGACATTACAATTTTTGATAAAATTCGTAATTTTGTTTATTTTATTGATATTTCTATTTGTAACACACACAATTTAGATTCAACATATACTGAGAAAATAACTAAGTATACAGATCTCGCTATTGAAGTCAAGACACAGTGGAAAGTTGCCACAACAAAAACAATTCCTATAGTTCTGTCTACAACGGGCGTTATACCTTACGCTTTACACCAAAGCCTTAATACACTTCAAATGTCACCTTTCACATACACTCTTTTACAGAAAGCAGTAATTTTAAACACTTGCCGAATAGTGCGTAAATTTTTGTCTCAAATTTGAACCCTACAACCCCGAATTAGTAGTACATTAATAAATTAACACATATTTTCTTTATTCTAACTATGCACTTGGCCTAGGCCCGTGCTTAGTTTTTCATTACCTTCGTCTTCGAAGAGATTTTAAAATAAAAAAAAAACTTCGAAAAGATTTTAAAATAATAATAATAATAATACTTTATTTCAAATTTACACCCATATAAACTTATTGGTAACATTTGAAGCTTAAGAACTATTGTTAGTACGTGAAACCCAATTAGATCGTAGTTTGACCCACTGATACAATAATGGTGAGTCCCACCGGTCAACAAATACATTCAGCATTCTGCTGGAGGATCCTCGGAGGCGAGCTAACGTGGAGACGCACCGTTTTCTCATAATAGCATAAAAGTCATCCGTATGCGCCTCCGCAAACATGCCCGAGGCACTGCACGGCCGCGGTAGCCCCATCAGAACTCTGAACGCGTTGTTATACTGGATAATCTCAATGTCGGAATCGTCCGTTAGATTTTCAGTGACCCAATGGCCCAGGTACTTAAATTTATTTACCCGGCACAGCGGTGGGCCACAGAGCGAGACCACCGGTATTACATACAAGAATATTACATACGTACATACATATATACACACACACATACATACATGCATACATACATATATACATACATAGAAGATACGCACGAAAAACATAACCCTTCCTTCGGGAAAATTATATTGCGAAAAAAATAATAATATAATAACAGCTAAGATAACCACATAAATTTTTACCCTAAATACCCTTAAATAATATTATTGAATTTGTATAGTTCAGGTAATAGAATGATAAAAAAATATATAAATAATTCGTATGTTCCAAGCAAAAAAATCAAACCTTTCCCAGTACTCGAAAAAATCCAAACTGATGAAGAAAGCTAGATCTATGGAAAACGAACAAGAACATCAAATACGCTTAGCCGCAAGACGAGAATCTCTGTCTTTAGAAACAGCTACGCAAAGAGAAGATAGATTAGCTGCTGATCGAAGCCGTACCGCTGGTTATCGCGCCTCAGACACAGTGAAACAGCGTAAAACACGTCTTACAGTTGACCTTGAACGTCACGTTATACCTCGCGAGTCTGAGACATCTTCTCAGCTTAAAGGAAGATTAACTCAGGATCGAAATCGACATGCAAGAAAAAAAAAGTTTGGTATCATTTTGGGGGTTTCCGGGGACGCCCAATCGATTGCTGCTATCCGTTTTGTGATATCTCTTCACGATCCCGACATACGTTTTTTGGTTTTGGTTCTCCAATACACCTAATTAGCTTAATTACTTTATTTGTGTCAACTTCGAAATCGCAAGGTATTGTTTCGCTCGGGTAGCGCTAATGAGTCACACTCCTTATCACACCCGATTGTGGTTCTAGCTAATAAAAACAACAACATGTCTTACTTTACGTTAATTCAGCTCATTTTGGATTTTTTTGAGTATATCCACGATTTCTTCCATAATTTTTTGAAATAAAAAAATAATAAATGAAAAAGTTTTGCTTGTCGACGTAGGCTTGAACTCGAGTCAGCTCGATTTTACTTGTACTACCGACACCAATAGACCAACGTAAACGTTAGTATTTCGTACGAATGATTGCTATACACTTACACACACACACACGTGTTATAGTACACACGTGTTATAGTAGAAAGTCGATACTCTCAACTAAAAGATAGTGTTAGTCACTATTTTTCTTACACAACACTTTTGTTCTCACTGTAGATTCGCGTAGTATAATATAGCACTTAAAATAGTTACTTAGTATTTAGTTAGAAAATTACGTGGACTTAAGAGATGAGATGGAAGATGCGATGCAACAAGACACGAATTGTCAGAACTTAGGACACTTAGTGATTTTGCCATCGTCCTTTACTGAAGGTCCGTGTTACATACATGAGCGAACGCAGGATGCATTTTGCCATCCGAAATGGGACGAAATCAACGACGAGTTACTTCTTGGACAACCTTCCTATGATCGCCACGATATTATAGCAAGAGTGTAGTATGATAGATTCGATCATTGTGTAAGCGAACTTCAAATTGTGTTCCTGTCTCTAATTGACTTATACTGTCAACTCTTTCTCTTTCCATAGACATAGACAAAACTTCGCCTCGATTTTGACTTCTCTGTAGATAGCGTTCCCTTGATGATTCTAAACGTCTTTGGTGTTCCTCTTCGCTCTCAATGGCCCTACTTCTTGCATGTCGATTTCGATCCTGAGTTAATCTTCCTTTAATGCTGAGAAGATGTCTCAGACTCGCGAGGTATAACGTGACGTTCAAGGTCAACTGTAAGACGTGTTTTACGCTGTTTCACTGTGTCTGAGGCGCGATAACCAGCGGTACGGCTTCGATCAGCAGCTAATCTACCTTCCCTTTGCGTAGCTGTTTCTAAAGACAGAGATTCTCGTCTTGCGGCTAAGCGTACTTGATGTTCTTGTTCGTTTTCCTTAGATCTAGCTTGCTTCATCCGTTTGGAGTTATTTTAGGCAATGTTTGATTTTTTGCTTGGAACATACATATTTTTTTATCATTCTATTACCTGAACTATACAAATTCAATAATATTATTTAAGTGTATTTAGGTTAAAAATGCATGTGGTTATCCTTGCTGGTATTCTATTATATAATTTTTTAGAGATTTTTTCTCGCAATATATTTTTTCTGAAGGAAGGGTTATGTTTTTAGAGCGTATCTTGTATGTATGTATGTATGTGTGTTTGTGTGTGTATGTATGTATGTATGTATATATGAATGTAATGTTCTTTATTACATCATATCTCCAGAATCACTGAGCGGATTTACATTATTGAGACTTAGTGAAAAAAAAAATTTGGTTTTGAATACCACAATATGGGTATCAAATTCAAGAGGATTTCAAAAATCATGATTATCATTACCATAATAAATTCTAACAAAAAAGGTAAAAATAAAAAATACATTAAACATTTAACAATCTAAAACACTTATTTAGATTTTTTTGTATTGTCTTATATAATAGAAAAATATTTAGTTTACGCGGCGGCTCACGGGCTCAGTGCGCTTATGGTAATTAAATCTGGTACCAAAACTTATTCGGAGATACCGGTAGTCTCGCTCTGTGGTACTGTCATACTGTCAGTCATTTTACACTTGCAGTCTTTGGGTTGACTACACGCGCCGTTCAGAGTTCTGATGAGGCTACCGCGGCCGTGCAGTGCCTCGGGCATGTTTGCGGAGGCGCATACGGATGACTTTTATGCTATTATGAGAAAACGGTGCGTCTCCACGTTAGCTCGCCTCCGAGGATCCTCCAGCAGAATGCTGAATGTATTTGTTGACCGGTGGGACTCACCATTATTGTATCAGTGGGTCAAACTACGATCTAATTGGGTTTCACGTACTAACAATAGTTCTTAAGCTTCAAATGTTACCAATAAGTTTATATGCTGTCTCTTATA